>JARQOD010000001.1:150584183-150652998 GCA_033576555.1 Oophaga sylvatica
CTCTGATTAGCAATGTTCTGCCTATGCACAGTGTACACAGAAAGCTGAATCTGAGAGTAGCATAATGTAGAGACACAGACATCGATACCAGCGATATGTCACTTATTGGGCTGCTTAGTGTAATCTTGATAAAATCAGTTTTATCAGCACAAGATCATCACTAGAGGACTAGAAAACCTACTGCCATGTAGTCCTCCATATTCATGATCTCTGTATAACCCCACCCTCAACACTGATTGGCAGCTTTCTGTGTACACTGTACATGAGCAGAAAGCTGCCAATCAGCAGCGTGGGCAGGGTTACACAGAACTCAGCATTCAGAGAACTGCTAGGTCTGCAGCAGATAAATCAGGTAATTTTATCAAAACTGCAGCAAGCATCCCAGTAAGTGACACATTGCTGGAATCAGGATCTCAGTCTCTACATTATTCAGCTCTCAAACTAGGGAGTAAAAACTTGGTGACAGATTCCCTTTAAAAAAAATGCCTGCAAGGAATAAATAACAGTGTCACATATAGATCCTTTTAAAATTCATACAAAGTCCCTCGACTCTACAAAGCAATTAATTGCGGCACATCAAGTGCAGCTAATTCTTACTGAAATATTCTCACTTCAGTTAATCATCTCACTTGAGACATAGAGCCGTATTCCTCAGCATATTGAATTACAGAATTATCAAATATGTTTTCTTCATAGCTCTTGCATGAGCAGCTCCCACCAACGTGAATAATTAACATGAAACAAACTTGCAGAGCTTTCACATTTGCATTTCTTCCTGTTGTTCCAAATCAAAGTTTTTTCTCCACTGCAAACTCTTAGTTTAGACGGCATTACTGTCTTGGCCATTATGTTCCTTTAGCTTGTCAGAGGTAAATTCATCAGTCTCTTGGCACACTTTACTGGCTTTCAAGGTCCTCGGACTCCTCTTTATGTTCCATTGTCTCGTCATCTTTCGCATCATCTGCCGGAACGCCTTTCTTAATTTTAGGTAGCGAGTCGCTGACTGACAATTTGCGCATTTTAATGTTTGGCAGCTTGTTCAGATCCAAATCCCATTCTCTGAAAATGAGCAGCGAGAGGTGAATAAGAAGCAATGAAGGAAAAAAAAATGACATTTGTTAATTTATCAGAACTGAACAGATTTACCCTGAGGAACGTTGGAAAATACTTCATCAATCAAATATACCTTCAATGCGTAAAACTGTACAGAAGGTGGTACTAGAATGAGGCTTTTCTAAATCATGTGAAGCAGTAGGACAGAGCGTGAATCTCCATTATATGAGCTCCACTGCTTGCGCATTGGAATTAAATATAAAGGCTGTCAAATCTAAGCTGCGTTTTGTCTTAAAGAGCTATCGACTTGTAACTAAGCTCCATAAAATGTCACAATAAAATGTAGCACTATCAACCACTGTGCCAAGTTATTTTACTACTTACAGCTCTAGCCTTTAAATTGGTTCCTCAAAAACAGATAAACCATAATGAAAAAATGACTAGCGTTGGTGTGAATCTGCTCAGACGTCCCATTCCATCGGCCAGGTCAGGACAGGGAATAACGTCAGTTATGTGGAAGGCCGGCTAATTAAAAGAAGAGCGGCCGACACTGTCAGTTGAAAGGTGATACTTCATTTCCCTTTCCAGAGGCCATGGACCAATGTCGAAGTTAAATCAATTGGGACGTGCACACAAGTTTGCACCACCGCCAATTTATACCTGAAAGACAATATGGCTGCACCTGCTGCTCTCCCTCTCAACTAAGGATCTAAGTAGAGAAGAATAAAAACTGATCTCAAAGTCAATAAAAGATGATTGCTAAACATTGCTCTAACTCCTCAATTACTATTATATGGCCGACTTTTGGGTGAAAAGGTTACAATAAAAGTATAAGTATAATCTAGAGGAGCTGCTATGATAGACCAGTCTAATTCTGCAACCTCAGTAAACAGCTTCCACTCCTGTAGGTCTTCTGTAAGGTTTTGGAATGTATCTTTGGTCGTTTTTGCTCATTTAGCCAGAAAATCATTTCTGAGGTCAGATAATTGTGTTGAGTCTGGCTCACAATCTCTGCAAAGTTATTGGAGAGGGCTGAGGTCATGGCTTTGGGAAGGCCAAACAAGTTTTTCCACTCCATATCCACCCAGCTATGCTTTTATAGACCTTGCTTTATGCTCAAGCCACAGTAACGCTGGTACACAAAATGGCCTTCTCCAAAGAGTACCCATAAAGTTAGAAACATACAATTATTATTATTCTGAAGCATTAAGCTTTCCCTTCACTGGCACTAAGGGACTTAGGGCAACCCGTGAAAAACAACCAGATAGAAGTATCCTTAACCCACCAAACTTTACAGCTGACACAATGCAGTCAGGCAAATAACCTTCTTTTCGTATTCGCTAAACCCAGACTGGAAAATCAGACTGCTAGATAGAGAAGTGTGACTCGTCACTCCAGAGAACACACTTCCAAAGTCCAGTAGTGATGTGCTTTACACCACTCTATCAGACAGTTGGCATTGTGCATGGTGATGTACGATTTGCATGCAGCTGCTAAGCCACGGAAATCCATGCCACGAAGCCCTAGGCACACAAGTTTTGCTCTGATGATAAAGATGTACTCCCATCAAGGTTTTTATCCTCTTAATATATTGCCTATGCACATTGTGCATAAAGTGACCACTGTTCTCAATAACTGCAGGGTCCTAAACTTCCTCAAGCATTAAAGAAGCACTCCTCCTCCCATCAACATTTTTATCCTGTTAATACAGGGTGGGAGATTTATACGGATACACCTAAATAAAATGGGAATGGTTGGTGATATCAACTTCCTGTTTGTGGCACATTAGTATATGGGAGGGGGAAAACTTTTCCAGAAGGGTGGTGACCATGGCGGCCGTTTTGAAGGCGGCCGTTTTGAAGTCGGCCGTTTTGGATCCAACTTTATTTTTTCCAATGGGAAAAGGGTCATGTGACACATCAAACTTATTGAGAATTTCACAAGAAAAACAATGGTGTGCTTGGTTTTAACGTAACTTTATTCTTTCATGAGTTATGAATAGTGTTGAGCGATACTTTCCGATATCCAAAAGTATCGGAATCGGAATGGTATCGCCGATACCATTAAAATATCGGCGATACCCGATACCGGAAATCCAATGTAAGCCTATGGGAACAAAATATCGGAATTAAAAAAACCCCATTCTTGCCTTGTAAACACTAAATATACACACATAGAATACATATATATATATATATATATATATATATATATATATATATATATATATATATGTCATTGTGACATATATATATACATATATTTATAGTTTATACACTTCTACATAGTAAAATAGCCTCTGATTCAATTGCCGGGTAAAGTCGGCTTTTGTGAAAAGACAGAAGCACCCGACATGAAATGACACTTGGTTTACATAGAGTTAACCATGTCTTTTCATGTAGTTTGATATCTGATTTGCACAAACAATTACATGAGTGTAAGTGTGCAAAATTTCACACCTGTAGGGGTTACCGTATATTTTGGACCATAAGACGCACTTTTTTTCCTCCAAATTTGGGAAGAAAGTGTGGGTGCGTCTTATGGTCGAAATGTAACATGTGGGGAGGGGGGCAGTGGGCAGCGGTGGAGTGGGATCAGCAGGAGGCAAGAAAATATCCCCTCTGCTGCAGGAAACAAGCGCTGGGGAAACCCCGGTCCCTACTTAAGTGCAGTGAATATTAATCAGCCGCTTCCCCGCCCACGTATCAGCTGAGCAGTGAGCGGGGAGCAGCAGATCACAAAGCCACACAGTTTCCCCAGCGTCTGATTCCTGCAGCAGCTGGGCAGATCGGTGTCTGAAGAAGAAGGAGGCAGCAGGAGCAGCTGGCATACCTGACAGCCTGGGGCTGTGCTGATGGGAAGCTGAATGCTCCTGTGAAGGACCTGTGATGAGGTCATGAAGAGGGCTGGCTGGAGCATCACATGACCAAAGCCCTGCCTCTTCATGATGTCATCACAGGTCCTTCAGACACACTGTACAACAGAGAATTAATTGAAAGGTTAGGCTACTTTCACACTTGCGTTTTTTTGTGCAGCGCATCATGCGCACATGAAACGCATAGGTGTCACATTTCTATCAACTCTGTCTCTATCATCTCTGTCTATATCATCTCTCTCTATCATCTGTCTCTATAATCTGTCTCTATCATCTCTGTCTCTATCATCTGTCTCTATCATCTCTGTCTCTATCATCTCTGTCTCTATCATCTCTGTCTCTATCATCTGTCTCTATAATCTGTCTCTATAATCTGTCTCTATCATTTGTCTCTATCATCTCTGTCTCTATAATCTGTCTCTATCATCTCTGTCTCTATCATCTGTCTCTGTCATCTCTGTCTCTATCATCTGTCTCTATCATCTCTGTCTCTATCATCTCTGTCTCTATCATCTCTGTCTCTGTCATCTCTGTCTCTATCATCTGTCTCTATCATCTATGTCTCTATCATCTGTCTCTATCATCTGTCTCTATCATCTATGTCTCTATCATCTGTCTCTATCATCTGTCTCTATCATCTCTATCATCTCTGTCTCTATCATCTGTCTCTATCATCTGTCTCTCATCTCTGTCTCTATCATCTGTCTCTATCATCTCTATCATCTCTGTCTCTATCATCTCTGTCTCCATCATCTGTCTCTATCATCTCTGTCATCTGTCTCTATCATCTCTGTCTCTATAATCTGTCTCTATCATCTGTCTCTATCATCTGTCTCTATCATCTGTCTCTATCATCTCTGTCTCTATCATCTCTGTCTCTATTATCTGTCTCTATCACCTGTCTCTATCATCTCTGTCTCTATCATCTGTCTCTATCATCTCTGTCTCTATCATCTCTGTCTCTATCATCTCTGTCTCTATCATCTCTGTCTCTATCATCTCTGTCTCTGACATCTCTGTCTCTATCATCTGTCTCTATCATCTCTGTCTCTATCATCTGTCTCTATCATCTCTGTCTCTATTATCTGTCTCTATCATCTCTATCATCTCTGTCTCTATCATCTCTGTCTCTATCATCTGTCTCTATCATCTCTGTCTCTATCATCTCTGTCTCTATCACCTGTCTCTATCATCTCTGTCTCTATCACCTGTCTCTATCATCTCTGTCTCTATCATCTCTGTCTCTATCATCTGTCTCTATCATCTCTGTCTCTATCATCTCTGTCTCTATCATCTCTGTCTCTATCATCTGTCTCTATCATCTGTCGCTATCATCTCTGTCTCTATCATCTCTGTCTCTATCATCTCTGTCTCTATCATCTATCTCTATCATCTATCTCTATCAACTCTGTCTCTATCATCTGCCTCTATTTCTATGCAGCATGTATTTCTATGCAGCCGCACGATCCAGTCTGAGTGCCGGCGGCAGTTCCGGGTGTTCATGCGAGAGACTCACACGAAATCGTGTGAGTTTCTCGCATGTGTGACCCCGGCCTTATACTCACCCTCCAGCGTCTTCACATAGTAGTTTACAGACACCACACTGGTCCCGCAGCACCATCTCCTACCCGTAGCTTCCAACATAATAACATACTATATAATAACACCACATATAATAGTATGTTATTAAATATTTTACCACATTTTTTGCTTCAAATATATTTTTCCCTATTTTCCACCTCTAAAACCTGGGTGCGTCTTATAGTCCGGTGCGTCTTATAGTCCGAAAAATACGGTAATTAAAGGTGTAAATTCGTTGTAAAAAAAAAGGACTTTTTTGCTACGAATTTACACCTTTAATTAACCCCTACAGGTGTGAAATTTAGCACACTTACACTCATGTAATTGTTTGTGCAAATCAGATATCAAACTACATGAAAAGACATGGTTAACTCTATGTAAACCAAGTGTCATTTCATGTCGGGTTCTGCATTTTCACAAAAGCCGGCAATTGAATTAGCGGCTATTATACTATGTAGAAGTGTATGAACTATAAATATATATATATGTGTCACAAATTCAATGACATGTATATATATATATATATGAGGTGTAAAATTGCTGGAAAAAAATGCGTGGGCTCCCGCCCTATTTTCGCAACCAGACAGACAAAGCCAGTGAGTGGGGGCAGATAATAATAGCCCAGAGAGGGACCATTTTTTTTGGCCCCCCCCCGGCTACTAACATCTGCCCCCAGACACCCCAGAAAGGGCAAATCTCTAATTAGATTTGCCCTTTCTGGCACTTTGCCCGTCTATTCCCATTGCCCTGTAGCGGTGGCGAATGGGTTAATAAGGGGTTAAAATGACCTTGCAATTGAAAGGTCACTTTAAGCCAGGTTAATAATTGAGAGCTGTCAATTAGACAACTATCAATTATTAATCCTATTGTATGAAAGAAAAATCAAACACACACACTTTAATAAAAAAGAAGTTTAATGAAATAATCACACAGTTTTTGACCATATTTTACTTACCTGCTAAAACCATTTACTGTAATAAAAATAAAATAGTAAAGCAAAATTATTCTTACCTATCCCATTCACAGTCAGGTCCCACGGTGTAATCCTTCAGAAAGGGTTAATGTTTACTGCAGGGACCGCAGCTAATGCTGCAGCCTCACAGTAAACCCCCCAATGAATGAGTTCCTCTCCTGGCTGACAGGAGAGGAAGTGGAAAGATTAATTGATTGCTTTCCACTTTCACTTCAGGTCAGCCAGGGACACAATCAGTGACGTCAGAGGGAACTGGTTAACAAAAATAGGGGATCCCCTCGAAAAAAATTGGCGTGGGGTCCCCCCTATTTTTGTTAACCAGCCAGATGAAGCAGACCGCTGAGGCCTGGTTTTTCAGGCTGGTAAGGATCCAATATCCATGGACCTTGCCAGCCTGATAATACCAGGCCACAGCAGTCTGCTTAGCTTGGCTGGTTAACAAAAATAGGGGATCCCCTCGAAAAAAAAACGGCGTGGGGATCCCCCCTATTTTTGTTAACCAGCCAAGTAAAATGCAGACTGCTGCGGCCTGGTATTAAAAGACTGTCAAGGCCCATGGATTTTGGCCCTCAACAGCCTGATAATACCAGGCTACAGCAGCCCCACATTTGGCGCATCAAAAGATGTGCCAATTGTGGCACTTTACCCGGCTCTTCCCACTTGCCCTGTAGCGGTGGCAAGCGGGGTAATAAGGGGTTAATGTCACCGTTGATTGCACGGTGACAATAAGCCTGGTTAATAATGGAGAGGTGTCAATAAGACACCGATCCATTATTAATCCCAAAGTTTTTAAATGTTTAAAAAAAAAACACAGCAAGAAAAAAGTCTTTTAATGAAATAAAAGAGACAACACAGTTTTCATTTCTTTTATTGTACTCTCATTCCTGCGACGCCATCGATCTCCTGTAAAAAAAGAAAAAAAAAAAACCAACAGTATACCACCTGTCCGACGCAGTCCATAGTAACGTCAGTCCCACGACGATCCAGCTCTGCTACATCGCAATGACAGGCAGAGCCTGTCATCGCAACGCAGCACAGCTGATTACCTGCTTCCCCGGCGGTGACGTCATCGGACTGACTGCTTTACGGCCGGGATTACCCAGCAGTCACTGCAGTTATCGCGAGAAACTGCATGTGACCGCTGGGGAAAGATGATGGCGGCCATGAAGCAGTCCAGCCCGTGACCGCCGGAGATCTTCTGCCAGGTAAGTGCCGCTGACTCCTGACAGACCCGACCGACGGACACTGACAGTGACAAATCCGATTCCGGTATCCGATATGACGAAAATATCGGAACTCGGAATCGGAATTCCGATACAGCCAATATCGGCCGATACCCGATATTTGCAGTATCGGAATGCTCAACCCTAGTTATGAAAGATTGCAATATATATGAACAGGATAAAAATTTTGATGGGAGGAGTGCTTCTTTAATGCTGGAGGAAGTTAAGGACCCTGCAATTATTGAGAACAGTGGTGACTTTATGCACAATGCGCATAAACACTCCCTGACCCAAGTCTGCTTATTATGTGGTGTGACATTTTATGGCCAAGTTGTTTTGGTTCCTAAAGGTTTGACTTTTGACTAATACGTGAAATGAGTTGATCATTGAATATTTAGGAGAAAAAATTCACATACTGACTTGTTACAAAAGTGTAATCCTATTAGAGGACCACACTTAAATTTAACTTTTAAAAAGACCCATTAGTTCACAAATAGTAAAGGGAGACTGCACAGCTAGCAGCTGGATTTTATACACCTGTGGCAATAGGACTATATGAAAAGCTTTAATTGAATCATTAAGAGGCGTGGTCAATAAAGAGTATATATCATCCAAAAGGTAAGGATTGTACCAAAGTATTAAAGAGAACCTTACCTAAAAGTTTTTAAGTTTTTTGCATTCACAATATCTGGGATCTCTGAAAAACAGAAGAACAAAAGAGTTAGTCAACAGTGAAAGCTGTTAAAATATATATACACCCTTGAAATTGTTCCAGAAAATGAAGTATTTCTCCCAGAAAATTAGTGCAATGACATGTGTTTTGTCATACAAATCTACTTCCTTGGTGTGAATTGGAACACCACAAAAAAAAGAGAAAAAAAAAAGCAAATTGGACATCATTTCACACAAAAGCCAAAAATGGGCCGGAAAACTTTGTTAGCACCTTTTCAAACTTGTGGGTAAAAAAACTTTGTTTCAAGCATGTGATGCTCATTCAAACTCACCTGTGAGAAGTTACAGGTGTGGGTAATTTGAAAATCACACTTGAAACCAGATAAAAAGGGGAGAAGTTGACTCAATCTTTGCATTGTGTATAAGTGTGTGCCACCAAAAGCACGGAGAACCGAAAGAGGAGGAGAGAACTGTCTGAGGACTTGAAAACCAAAAATATTGAAAAATATCAAAAACCTCTAGGTTACAAGTCCATATCTAGAGATCTTGATGTTACTTTGTCCATGGTGTGCAACATAATCAAGACATTTACAAACCATGGCACTGTAGCTATTCTACTTCGAAGTGGACGGCAGCAAAAAAAAAAGATGAACGCTTGCAACACCGGACAATCCGGATGGTGAATAAGCAGCACCAATCAAGTTCCAAATTAATTCAAGCTGTCCTGTATATAATATATATAATATATATATATATATATATATTTATATATATATAAATATATCTTATCCATGTTATGTAAATAAAAGCTTATATCCCAACGTTAAATTCATCCATTGGTTGTATAAATTATTCTTTTGAAAGCTGAAACCCTCCGAAATGTGGTTTAAGTTAAGAAAATAAATTGGCATCAATGCAGAAATATTGATCATTTAATGGACACAGAATGGTTTACATACCCCATTTCTTAATACCGTGTATTGCCCCTCTAACATCAATGACAGTTTGAAGTCTTTTGTGGTAGTTGTGGATGAGGTTCTTTATTTTCTCAGATGGTAAAGCTGCCCACTCTTCTTGGCACAAAGCCTCCAGTTCCTGCAAATTCCTGGGCTGTTAGCATGAACTGCGTTGCTTGAAATCTCCCCAGAGTGGCTCAATGATATTGAGGTCACGAGACTGAGATGGCCACTCCAGAACCTTCACTTTGTTCTGCTGCAGCCAATGACAGGTCGAATTGGCCTTGTGTTTTGGATCGTTGTCATGTTGGAACGCCCAAGTATGTCCCATGTGCAGCTTCTGGGCTGATGATTGCAAATTTGCCTCCAGTATTTGCTGATAACGTGCTGCATTCATCTTTCCTTCAAATTTGACCAAGTTTCATGTGCCTTTGAATCACACACATCCCCAAAACATCAGCGATCCACCTCCGTGCTTTACAGCAGGAATGGTGGTCCTTTCATCATAGGCCTTATTAACCACTCTCCAAATGTAACGCTTATGGTTGTGGCCAAAAAGTTCAATTTTGGTCTCATCACTTCAAATTCCGTTGTTCCAGAAGTTTTGAGGCTTGTCTCTGTGCTGTTTTGAGTATTGTAGGCAAGATACTTTGTGGTATTAGTGCAGTAATGGCTTTCTTCTGGCAACTCGACCAAGCAGCTAATTTTTCTTTAAGAGCCTCCTTATTGTGCATCTTGAAACAGCCACAGCGCTAGTTTTCAGAGAGTCCAGGATTTCAGCTGATGTTATTTGTGGTTTTTTCTTTGCATCCCGAACAATTTTCCTGGCAGTTGTGGACAAAATTTTTGTTGGTCTATCTGACCGTGATTTTGTTTTTACAGAGCCCCTGATTTTCAATTTGTTAATCACAGTTTGAATGCTGCTGACTGGCATTATCAATTCCTTGGATATCTTTTTGTATCCCTTTCCTGTTTTATACAGTTAAACTACCTTTTCCCGTAGATCCGTTGATAATTTTTTTGCTTTCCCCGTGACTCACAATCCAGAAACGTCAGTGGCTGGATGAAAGATGCAAGAGTCTGTCTGGATCTAAAGAAACTCACTCAGCTTTTATGCACACACACTGATTACAAGCAAACAGGTCACAGGTGAGGATGTTACCTTTAGTAGCCATTCAAACTCATTTGTGTCGACTTCTGTGCACGTTATTAGGCCAAAATCACCAGGGTATGTGAACTTTTGATCAGGGTCATTTGGATGTTTTGGGTTGTCATTATGATTTAAAAGAGAAAACACAGTAGTTTGACAATAATTGGCTTCACCCAACCAATAACCATGAGTGGAGAAAAAGTTTTGGTGTTATGATTCATATTCTCTGAAAAAAGGAAAAAGAAAGCAAAAATTCTGCCGGGCATATACACACACATACAGACACACAAAGCTGTAACAAAGTATAACAGGCAATGATGTATATATGTAAGGTTCTGTGTACATGTTCTGAAACTCAGTTTGTTCGTCAGCCATTTTACTTTCTGTTGCTGCAGCTATCTTGCCTCAGTCAAAATGGAGTTTCCAGCTTGCATGTTCCGCCTGATCTCTCCTTTTGCTTCTTAAGCAGCCACAGCTGAGCAATCAGTGCTTCAGAATCTAGCCTGCAGTGAACCTGTGACCTGACTCCTAAAGCCTTGGACCTTGTATCCAGCTATTCCTACTGAGGAACTCTGAAGCACTTGTGGACTCTGAACCTGCTCTTTGAAAGACCCACGTTTGCATGGACTTACGGTAACAGAGAAGAAGATCCTGAACCTGTTGTGGAGAGTGATTGCTGAGCTTAGATTACTCTGGCCTGCTGTGTCTCTGCTTCTGTGTCTGCAAACTGTGTGACTATTTTGCAACTTGTATGAAGTAATACAAGACTTTCTATATCAAACTGTGTCTCATGTATTTTCATCGCACCAAGCACAAGACGCTATATGAACTGTATACATACATACAATATATCTCTTTTCAGAGTCGCTTACTGCTCTCCCTTCTCCTCAGTTTCCATAGAAGCAGCTTACTTTAAAATCTCGGCATTACGTCACTTATTAGCTAATTAAAGGTAGTGCACACAAAGGGAAAATGCAATAACTATCTCCTTGTCCTAAAGACCAGTAATCACTATTGTGAGACATGTTCTATTTACATAGCTAAGCAATTATCATAGGAATTCTAACTTGAAATATCTTAACCACTTAGTGACCAGACTTGAAAGGGCCTTAAAGGGGTATTCTATTTTGAGGAACGAGGACCCACACACTGTAAAATACCTACAATAAACAGAACCTAGGATCTCACCCATCCCAAGTCCAATGCTGGCCCTTCGCTCAAGCCTGGTGATCTCAGTGATTGGCTACAGTGGTGATGTGCGCTGTTCACGTGACATCACTACAACAGCCAAAACACCAAGACCTGAACAGCAGTGGGTGATGGATGCGAGAGGGTGAGTACCTCCACGGTTTGATAGTTTGGAGCGTTTGAGGTTCACTTTCCTGAAAGTGGAAATCCCCTTTAAAGGGGTATTCCCGTCTCAAACATCCTATCCCAGTATGTAGTAGACGTAATAATATTGATGTTAGCAAATACCTCCAATTAAAAATGTAGTATAGTTTACAGGGCATTACAGTAGCTGAAGTATCCATGGTTACGACAACTCATATAGTGACAGTTAGTTGCTACTGGTCGACTAGACGTAACAATGGATAGCTAAGCTACTGCACTGCCCTGCACATGGGGTTAACTACATAGCAAGTCAGAAGAACTATACTATGTTTCAAATACAAGGTATTTGCTAATTTTATAATACCTACTAAATATTGGGATAGGATCTTGGCGATTGGGATACCCCTTTAATGATGAGCAATATTTTTATTCTTTTTTGCCTCTCCAATTTTCAGTACACACGACTTTTTTATTACTAATGTGGCTGCATGAGGCTTTGTTTTGTGTAACAAATGGTATTTTTTACCACTTTTTTGGGTAGATATAAATTATTTACAAAGATTTAGTTACTCTTTAATTGTTTTTTGGTCTTAAACAATAAAGTGCTTTTTAGCCCTATTCTGGCCTAAAAACCAGCATAATACAAGAGGGAACAGTGCCTGGATAGTGAACGGTCTGCTGGCGGTGTAGAGGAACATAGCACCTTGAGGGAACACTGAGAAGCATGTGCAGATCTCAACGATAAACCTGCAGGCCTTGAAAATAACTTTCCAGCAAGTGTAGCTGACAGATCTTTTATAAGTCATGAAAAAATAACATATGCAGCACGACTTCACTCGTCCAGCGCAATGCTTGTCATAACACTAATGCCAGACAGTTACTATCAACTACATAGGACATATAATAAGTCAGGAACTGATTGCTAAATACCGTTATTCCATGTACACTTTGTACTTTCTTAATTTTAAATTAATTTTTTAAAAATCTAATTCCGGCCTTTTTTGTCACTTTGTAAACAGTCCATTAATTGTACAGCTTCAGTTCCGCAGTGAAACAAAGCACAGCTTCCAGCGATGCCTGACGTGAGATCACATTAAAGATTCGCTTCTGGCTAATATTGGCTTTTTTAGCAGAAAGCAGATGGATGACTGAATTAACACGACTTCATGAAAGGTCAGGATTGGATAACATACTTTGTGAGTCATTCTTTTTTTTTTTTTTTCTGCTTCTCACACTTGGTGACATTCATATCAGAAAGGAAGCAGAACGGGTTTTGTACTTTTTACAGTAAAATGGTATAGATTTCTCCATAGAATAATAAAGGCGTTTTGCTCTAAAGATCTTCACAAAAAAATCTTGTAATTCTGTATGTTGTCATCTTTTACAATATACAGCTGAAATCTTACATATACATGCACTATATCCACATACATTAAAACTCTGGTTTTCACAATTTCTGACATTTAGTCCTGGGATATTCCCTATCTTAGGTCACTTAGGATCACTACTACATTTCAAGACCGTGAAATGCCAGAATAATGCTACAGACAATGATTTATGCCAGCCTTTGCTTCCTCACATGCCCAGATCAGCAGACATCCACGTGGTTAGTATAAGAAGCATTGCCTTTATAGTGTCCAACTTGGCTTCCCACAATAAAGGTGCTGGAATCTTGGCCCGATCCCCGTACAGCACAGGCCTCCAGGCTCGCACACATTTTTTCAATTCTGCCCATACATTTTCTATAGTATTGATGTCAGGACTTTGTGATGGCCACTCCCTAACCTTCACTATGTTGTCCTTAAAGGAAATCTGTCACCAGGTAGTCACTATATCATCTGAGAGCAGAGACCCTGATTACAGCGATGTTTCACTTACTGGGCTATGTTTTGTTGCTTTAATACAATCAGTGCTTTATCAGCAGGATATTATCACTAGAGGACCACTCCCCCAGCACTGGTCGGGATGGTGCTCTTTTATTTTTCCTCCATTTTCGTTTAATGGGACCAGAGCACATTACTTGAGACAGTTCGATCTTTGTCCCGATGTGCAGGACCAAACTGTAACCAGGCGTATTCATGGCAGTTTTATAGAAGTGGCTTCTTCCGTGCAGAGCGGCCTTTCGATTCATGTTGATATCAATATTTTTGAGCTTCTTCCAGGATCTTCGCAAAGTTGTTTGTTGCTATTCTTGGACCGATTTGTATTTTTGGAACCAATATCATTTAGTCCTCAGGAGAGATACTTTGTTGACTAAGGATTGATGGCTGTGCGGTGTTAAACTTCTATATTATCATTTGAGCAGATGAACATGGCAAATTCAAGCATTTCGAAATTACTCCAAGGGTGCACCAGACAGGTGGAAGTCCTCAATCCTTGATCTGATGCCTTGGGTGATATTTTCATGAAGTTAAGAATTGATGCAAGTAAGGTAAGTAAGTAAATAACCATTGATTTTTTTTCTATAAATCAACAGAACACATGGAAATAAGAAACTTTAGAATACATCTTATCAGAGAAATCTCTTCTTTCTCCTTCCTGAATGATCATTTATCAAAATTCTCAAATTATAGGTAAATTCTGTCTCCAAGGAACACAAATGTGACCATTACTGAGACAGGAGGTAGCAGGTGCGGCTTTTAAAACTCTTTGGAGATCTGTAACTGTCCTTTCAGGAAAGCTTGTAGCAGAATGTCTGTGCTTGTCCCTAGCATCTCACTCCTCCTCCATAGAATTTTAAAAGCACCAACAGTCACACATGAATTGACAAGTGAAAGATCAAGAGGGAGATAAAAAAAAAAAATCTCACATAAGATACTGTACATTACAAAGTTGCTTATTTTCAAGTGCATTATTGATTTAAGACAAGCCATAAAATACTGAAACAAGTGCACCTCTGATTTAGGCTATGTTCACAAGTTGCGTTTTTTGCTGCATTTTTTTAATGCAAATTTTAAGCTGCTTTTTAGAGTACCAGCAAAGGTATGAGATTTCACAAATATCATGCACACACATTGTTTTTTTCCTGACTGATTTGTGATATACTGTATGTACTGCTCGCCACAGCACACACCATACGTACAGACCTCCACAGTACACGCCATACGTACAGACCTCCACAGTACACGCCATACGTACAGACCTCCACAGTACACGCCATACATACAACCTCCACAGTACATGCCATACGTACAGACTCCACAGTACACGCCATATACGTACAGACTCCACAGTAACCCATACGTACAGACTCCACAGTATACGCCATACGTACAGACTCCACAGTACACGCCATAAGTACAGACCTCCACAGTACACGCCATACGTACAGACTCCACAGTACACCCATACGTACAGACCTCCACAGTACACCCATACGTACAGACCTCCACAGTACACGCCATACGTAGACCTCCACAGTACACACCATACGTACAGACCTCCACAGTACACGCCATACGTACAGACCTCCACAGTACACGCCATACGTACAACTCCACAGTACACGCCATACGTACAGACCTCCACAGTACACGCATATACGTACAGACTCCACAGTATACGCCATACGTACAGATCTCCACAGTACACGCCATACGTACAGACTCCACAGTACACGCCATACGTACAGACCTCCACAGTACACGCCATACTTACAGATCTCCACAGTACACGCCATACGTACAGACCTCCACAGTACACGCCATACTTACAGACTCCACAGTAACGCCATACGTACAGACCTCCACAGTACACGCCATACGTACAGACCTCCACAGTACACGCCATACGTAGACCTCCACAGTACACCCATACGTACTAACCTCCACAGTACACACGATACAACAGACCTCCACAGTACACCCATACGTAACAGACTCACAGTACACACCATACGAACAGACCTTCACAGTACAACCATAACGTACAGACCTCCACAGTACACGCCATACGTACAGACCTCCACAGTACACGCCATACTTCAGACCTCCACAGTACACGCCATACGTACAGACCTCCACAGTACACGCCATACGTTACAGACCTCCACAGTACACGCCATACGTACAGACCTCCACAGTACACGCCATACGTAACATCCACAGTTACACCATACGTACAGACCTCCACAGTACACGCCATACGTAACAATCCACAGTACACCCATACGTAAGCCCTCCACAGTACACGCCATACGTAGACATCCACAGTACACACCATACGTACAGCCCTCCACAGTACACACGCATACGATAGACATCCACAGTACACACCATACGAACAGACCTCACAGTACACCCATACGTACAGACCTCCACAGTACACACCATACGTACAGACCTCCACAGTACACGCCATACATACAAACCTCCACAGTACATGCCATACGTACAGATCTCCACAGTACACGCCATACGTACAGACTCCACAGTAACGCCATACGTACAGACTCCACAGTACACGCCATACGTGACAACTCCACAGTACACCCATAGTACAGACCTCCACAGTACACGCCATACGTAGACCTCCACAGTACAACGCCAATAGACAGACTCCACAGTACACGCCATACGTAGACCTCCAAAGTACAACCCATACGTAAGCCTCCACAGTACACGCCATACGTACGACCTCCACAGTACACGCCATACGTACAGACCTCCACAGTACACGCCATACGTACAGACCTCCACAGTACACGCCATACGTACAACCTCCACAGTACACGCCATACTACAACCTCCACAGTACAGCCATACGTACAGATCTCCACAGTACACGCCATACGTACAGACCTCCACAGTAACGCATACGTACAGATCTCCACAGTATACGCCATACGTACAAACCTCCACAGTACACGCCATAACTACAGATCTCCACAGTACACGCCATACGTACAGACCTCCACAGTACACGCCATACGTTACAGATCTCCACAGTACACAACCCATAACTTACTAGACCTCCACAGTACACGCCATACGTACAGACCTCCACAGTACACGCCATACTTACAGATCTCCACAGTATCACGCCATACGTACAGACCTCCACAGTACACGCCATACGTACAACCTCCACAGTACACGCCATACGTAAGACCTCCACAGTACACGCCATACGTAACCTCCACAGTACACACGATACAACAGACCTCCACAGTACACACCTATACGAACAGACCTTCACAGTACACCCATACGTACAGACCTTCACAGTACACACCATACTTACAGACCTCCACAGTACACGCCATACGTACAGACCTCCACAGTACACGCCATACGTTCAGACCTCCACAGTACACGCCATACGTACAGACCTCCACAGTACACGCCATACGTACAGACCTCCACAGTACACGCCATACGTAAGACCTCCACAGTACACACCATACGTACAGCCCTCCACAGTACACGCCATACGTAGACATCCACAGTACACACCATACGTACAGCCCTCCACAGTACACCCATACGTAGACATCCACAGTACACACCATACGTACAGCCCTCCACAGTACACCCATACGTAGACATCCACAGTACACACCATACGTACAGACCTCCACAGTACACGCCATACGTACAGACCTCCACAGTACACGCCATACGTACAGACCTCCACAGTACACGCCATACGTACAGACCTCCACAGTACACACCATACGAACAGACCTCCACAGTACACACCATACAAACAACCTTCACAGTACACACCATACGTACAGACCCTCCACGTACAGACCTCCACGGAATCACAACACCATACGTACAGACCTCCACAGTACAACCATACGTAGACCTCTACAGTACACACCAACGTACATACCTCCACAGTAACGCCATACGTACACACCTCCACAGTACACGCCATACGTAGACCCTACAGTACACACCATACGTACAGACCTCCACAGTACACGCCATACGTACAGACCTCCACAGTACACACCATACGAACAGACCTCCACAGTACACACATACAAACAGACTTCACAGTACACACCATACGTACAGACCTCCACGTACACACCATACGTACAGACCTCCACGTACACACCATACTACAGACCTCCACAGTACACACCTACTAGACCTCTACAGTACACACCATACGTACATACCTCCACAGTACACGCCATACGTACACACCTCCACAGTACACCCATACGTAGACCTCTACAGTACACACCATACGTACAGACCTCCACAGTACACGCCATACGTACAGACCTCCACAGTACACACCATACGTACAGATCTCCACGGTACACACCATGCGTACAGATCTCCACAGTACACACCATACCTATAAATTTCACAGTGTATACCAAACGTATAGAATACTCAATAACAAGCCTACTCTTTTATCAAGAGATTTACTCTTAGATGTGTGCCAAAATGTATAGTTTGGATTATTACAAAAATTAGAGGTAAATATAAATCTTTTAGTCAATTGTTTTTCACATACAAAATCTAGGCTGTTCAAAAATCTATGCAGGTAAGGCAGAGTACACACAGTGTTCTGCAGTGTTTTCATGGCTTTTATTTAGGGTTTCCATTTGAGTCCCTGAAAACTGGGAATTATTTATGCCCTTGGCTGAGCCATTCATTACAATGGGAAAGAGTCAAATGGACTTCGCTTGCTGTCCTTTGCAGAGAGGCGCAAGAATGTAGTACCTTGTTTGCTAAATATGTATGGATATCTTATTACAATTGTTTAATTAGTCTATGGCTGACTGTATACTGCTGTTTTACCACTCTATGCGTATAAACAGTAGAATTTGCAGAACTACAATTATAGTGCATGAGAACTGACAGGAAGTGTGAAAGAAAAATGAAAATCTGGATCAGCCAGAAAGATAATACAATAAAGATTTGAATATATACCAGTAAATTATAAGCCACTGTTACACTTAATATCCCATTGCACGGACTATTAAGATCAGCAACATGGCTGTAAAACAGGACATCACGTACCACACTCACAAATATCCAAAATGTAGTTTTCCTGAAACAAGTCCATATTTACAATCTTGGGTACAAGTGACAACATTTCTTAAAAAGGACAAATAAAGAAAAGTTACTCTAAATAGGAATTAGGATGAAAAGCAATCTACAGTAAAACCAATTCTTTCCAATGAGACTTGCAAGCTTGGAGGGAAAAGAAGGCAGTAAGAACCCACCATGGAGATCTCAACCAGAAACTGTTCTTCCTTCTGCCGAACAGTCGGACGGAAAATGGGCACTCATAGAAGAGTTAACAAAAGTATTTATCTCGCACTCTTCCCTCTGTCCCTCTAGATCACAATCAATTTACAGGAGCACAAAAAGGTCAAATTGCATCTTGTCCTATTTTCAGCCTCTGTAACCACGTTTATTACATGAAATGTCATGTCCAATTCTGCATAGTATGTGGAAAGTGTTGTGGCATTTGCTTGTTTCTAGAAGAATACAGCCTTCTGTTAAAGACTACCTTCCCTGACAGATATACCCACAGGATCCATGCGCAAGGCCCTGTAGCATCGAACATATTACATAGCAGCATGCACTCTGTATGCCTATGTGCTATACCTCTGCAAAGCAATGTCTTCTTCCCTAGAAGCAATGTCTCTTGATGAGGCTACCTCCGTACACAACGTGAGATGTTGCATGGCACTTCACTTTTTAATGCCTATTCATACATAAAAGCCTGGTCCATAGACACCATTCATTTTAATAGTTCTCCAGGTGATTAAAAGAAATCATGAGGTCACAATGCATATAATATATGAATACACAGAGTCATGGCAGGTTAAAGCTCCACTTCTACAATGCTTAAATAAAAGCTTATATATACAGTGTAATGAAAAAGTTTGGGCACCCCTGGTCAAAATTATTGTATAGCAACTTGAAGAAATGATCTCTAAAAGGCCTAAAGTTAAAGATGACACATTTCCTTTGTATTTTAAGCAAAAAAATATATATATTGTCATTTTTTACATTTTAAAAATTACAAAAGGAAAATGAGCTGATGAAAAAGTTTAGGCACCTTTGTAGATTTGTGTGCTCAGATAACTTGGATCAGGGTTTCACACCTCAATTAGATCGTTAGTGTTATGGCAGGTTCACTATCATTGTTAGGAAAGGCCGCGTGACGCAAATTGCCCAGCTTTATGAAAACCCAGCTTCATCTAACCTTGTGCCAAAAAACAGAAGCCGTCTAGCACACTGAAAATGAAAATGGTGGAGGCCCACAAAGCAGGAGGAAGCTATAAGATAGCAAAGAGTTTTCAAGTTGCCCTTTCCTCAGGTTGAAATGTAATTAAGAAATGGCAGATAACAGGAACAGTGGAAGTCAAGATAAGGTCTGGAAGACCAAGCTAAATTTCAGTGAGAGCCTCTTGTAGGATTGCTAGAGAAGCAAATCATAATCCCTGCTTGACTGAAAAAAGACCTTCACAAAGATTTAGCAGACTCTGGAGTTTTGGCACGTTGTTCTACCAAAAATGGCCTTCATGGAAAAGTCATCAGAAGAAAACCTCTGCTTGCGTCCTCACCATAAAATTCAGCATCAGAAGTATGCAAAAGAACATCTAAACAATCCTGATACATTTTGGAAAGAAGTCCTGTGGACCGATGGGTTTAAAATACAACTCTTTGGCCACCATTATCAAAGATATGTGTGGAGAAAAAAGGGCACAGAATTTCAGGAAAACCACATCTCGCCAACCATTAAGCATGGGAGCAGATAAATCACGCTTTGGAGTTGTGTTGCAAACAAAGGCACGGGGAAAATTTCACATGAAGAGGGAAGAATGGATTAAATTACATTTAAACAAATTCTTGATGCACACATAACACCATGTGTAAAACAGCTGAAGCTGAAAAGATGGCTTCTACGAATGGATAATGATCCTACACACATGTCAAAATCAACAACAGACTACTTCAAAAAGGCACAAGCTGAAAGCTTTACAATGGCCCTCACAGTCCCCTGATCTGAACATCATTGAAAATCTGTGGCTAGACCTCAAAATAGCAGTCCATGCAAGACGACCCAGGAATCTCAAAGAACTGGTAGAATGTTCCATGGAAGAATGGATGAAAATCCCTCAAACAAGAATTGAAAGACTCTTGTCTGGCTACAAAAAGCGTTTACAAGCTGTGATACTTTCAAAAGTGGGTGCTACTAGGTACAAACCAGGCAGGCTGCCCAAAAATTTTCAATTTGTAAAATGTAAAAGATGATACAAACAAAATGTGTCATTTATAACCTTAGGCCTTTTAGAGATCATTTCATCTTCAAGTTGCTTAACTGTTCAGAATAACAGTAATTTTGACTAGGGGTGCCCAAACTTTTACATGTCACTATACAAAAGAATGTTTACCCTGGCATAATATGTTGATCAATAATACTGAAAGCAGGCTAAGCATACAGTACATGAAAAATAAAGCAGGAGAAAGTCTGTAAAAAAAAAAAAAGATGATTATGGTAAGGAAAAATTAGGCACTGTCTTCTTAACATTGCCTTAAAATTAACCAAAAAGGAGACCTGACAGTGGCTCATGTTGTATAATGGCGCACCCTACTAGACAATGTTAAACACTTTTCTCTTACCAAGGCCGAACTCACATGTCCATGATAAATGGTCCATGTCGCGGTCTCACCAAACAGAACTAAAATAGAATCATAGGCATATAGACCAAATTAATTAGAGTACTCCGTGCACCCCGGGTGTGGCCAGGAGGCTCAGAGCATAGTTCCACGTACCCCAACTCTGATGATTGCCAGCCATTGTAGGCCTGGAGAGAGTCCTGTGTGCAGAGAATGCTTAACTAAACCAGCTCTGTAAATCACCAGAGAGAGAGGCGGGAGAATAAGAAACCAGTGGTGGAAACAATGTACTAGCCACACCCACAGTGCACTAAGAAGCTGATTAGCATGTGTTGTTAAACTCTGGTTTCTGCAGAATAGAGGAAGCAATAAGAACACTAAAAGGTGCTATCTTTTGTAAGGGCTCTATACCCTACAAGCTGCATGCCTAGTTCATACTGGAAGTTTGGACTGAAGGACTACCATTAATGAATGATTATGGCTGTCTTTGCGGATAAATATAGAATATCAATAGTTGTCTGTTACATTTGCAGTCCAAAAGGATTTTTCCCCTTACAGGAGTTAAACTGACATCTATCTATCAGGCTTCCTGTTTTCCTTTCTCTGGATTACCATTTTGTTGTTTTACACTAAAGGCTGGGTCTCACATAGCGATACACCAGCGATCCCGACAACGATCAGGATCGCTGGTGTATCGCTATATTATCGCTGCTGAGCTGCCAAACAGGCAGCTCAGGCAGCGATCAGCTCAAGGACACTGCGGGTAAACATCGCTAGTTACCCGCAGTGTACCTTGGATACCAGCGCCCTGATGCAGGGAGCTGGTAACCATGGTACACAGCGGGTTTCCAGGCGCTGCGCGGTGCCTGGAAACCCGCTGTGTACCTTGGTTACCAGCTCCCTGAATCAGGACGCTGGTATCCAAGGTACACAGCGGGTTTCCAGGCACAGCCCCGCGCCTGGAAACCCGCTGTGTACCCTGGTTACCAGCGGATTGCTGGTCTCCCGCCTGTCACACGCAGCGATGCGTGCCTGTCAGCGGGAGACCAGCGATCAAAAAAATGTCCAGACATTTCAGCGACGATCAGCGATACCCGGCAGGGGGGCTGATCGTCGCTGAATGTCACACACAGCGATATCGCTGGTGAGCTCGCTGCTGCATCACAAAACTAGTGACTCAGCAGCGATGTCGCTAGCGATATCGCTATGTGAGACGGGGGCTTTATACAATGTAGTTGTAATTGTATCTTATCTTCTAGTATTTCTCTTATCTATTTACATCGTGTGGTGATAAGAAAATGTAATTTGCTGCTATATTTTATCTAAAGTGCTAGCTTTTTAGAGCAAATGTAAGTGCCTTGCCAAATGCTGGAAACTGTTTCTAAATGTAAGCAATAATCACTTCAGCAAATTTCGAAACAGAGTTGTAGATATTTTGCAGAACCGAGGCAGTGATTAGAGAATTAAAGAGAACCTGGATGCTATTTCTCAAACTAATGGCATGTATATAAAGGTGCTTTAATGGTGATTAAATCCGTAACCTACTTGTAGAAATCTGTTTTACTGTTTTAGAGAAATCCATTGATGAAATTGTATACTAATGAGCTGCTAGTACAGTGGGTGGGCCCTGCACTCACAGCTCTGCTGCTGCTATGCCCTTTCCCAGCCCTCTGCTTCTGACTGATCAGTCACTCATGTTGCAGCCTTCCCCCACCAGCTGCCTGTCTGTGACTGGTACTCAGAGACAGAAGGCAAGCATCTGGTGGTGGAAAGGCGGAGAAGCAGCAGAGCTGTAAGTGAAGGGCCCACCTACAGCACTAGCAGCTCCTTTGTATACAATTACATCTACGGATTTCTCTAAAACAGTTAAATGGATTTCTATAAGAAATTAACCCTGCTGTTCTGTTCGGTCAAAAATGACCGTTTATGAAATTTAATATTTTTTAAAATAATTATGATGCAGTTCTGAGACTTGTGGTTCCTGCAGTGCTACTCATTTGCGGGGTTCTTACTAAGGGAATTTTTTTTTTTTTTTTTGTGTTTAGTTTTTGCGCTAAAATTTTTTTTACACTTGTACTGTTCGGTCAAAAATGACCGATAGCCTTTTATATTGCTCTCCATCCATTTTTTGACTAAAATAAAGGTGTTATCATCTGATTTTGGACAATATATTGTATATACTACTATTTATCAATGTATCTAGGTACTTTTGGTCAGTGCAGATTTACACATACAGACATTGTAAAATTGTGATACAGCAGATGGATTAGCTTCCAGTATAGCTATGTGCACATTTTTTTCATTGTTTGTTAGTTACCCTGCTGTTCAGATAGAAATAGTTCAATTCAGTAGTCAACATTTCATATTGTAAATGAAGATTTTCTTATTTTACATGTGTTAGCTGGTTCTCATGATGATTATCCATTTAGTCGTGTCCGACTCTTGGCAATTCGATGGATTAGCTCTTTCCATATTGGAAAGCTGGTTCTATTATTGTACAATGTTGTCCTGAACAGAGCAAAATACATTCTCTTTTACAAATGTGTTTCAGAAGTGGAAAATGAGGAGGAGCTTGATCCACATACAAGTAGTGAGATGCAACATATCTATTCAAAAAATAAAGATATTACCGTATTTTTTGGACCATAAGACGCACTTTTTTTCCTCCAAATTTGGGAGGAAAGTGTGGGTGCGTCTTATGGTCGAAATGTAACATGTGGGAGGGGGGCAGTGGGCAGCGGTGGAGTGGGATCAGCAGGAGGCAAGAAAATATCCCCTCTGCTGCAGGAAACAAGTGCTGGGGAAACCCCCGGTCCCTACTTAAGTGCAGTGAATATTAATCAGCCGCTTCCCCGCCCACCTATCAGCTGAGCAGTGAGCGGGGAGCAGCAGATCACAGAGCCACACAGTTTCCCCAGCGCCTGATTCCTGCAGCAGCTGGGCAGATCGGTGTCTGAAGAAGAAGGAGGCAGCAGGAGCAGCTGGCATACCTGACAGCCTGGGGCTGTGCTGATGGGAAGCTGAATGCTCCTGTGAAGGACCTGTGATGAGGTCATGAAGAGGGCTGGCTGGAGCATCACATGACCAAAGCCCTGCCTCTTCATGATGTCATCACAGGTCCTTCAGACACACTGTACAACAGAGAATTAATTAAACACTTGCGTTTTTTTGTGCAGCGCATCATGCGCACATGAAACGCATAGGTGTCACATTTCTATCAACCGTCTATCATCTCTGTCTCTATCATCTCTGTCTCTATCATCCTGTCTCTATCATCTCTGTCTCTATCACTCTGTCTCATCACTCTGTCCTATCACTCTGTCTTATCATCTGTCCATATCTGTCTCTATCATCTCTGTCTCTATCATCTTATCATCTCTGTCTCTATCATCTGTCTCTATCATCTGTCTCTATCATCTGTCTCTATCATCTGTCTCTATCATCTCTGTCTCTATCATCTCTGTCTCTATCATCTCTGTCTCTATCATCTGTCTCTATCATCTGTCTCATCATCTCTGTCTCTATCATCTCTGTCTCTATCATCTGTCTCTATCATCTGTCTCTATCATCTGTCTCTATCATCTCTGTCTCTATCATCTGTCTCTATCATCTCTTCTCTCTTCTATCATCTGTCTCTATCATCTCTGTCTCTATCATCTGTCTCTATCATCTCTGTCTCTATCATCTTGTCTCTATCATCTCTGTCTCTATCATCTCTGTTCATCTCTGTCTCATCATCTCTATCTCTTCATCTGTCTCTATCATCTCTGTCTCTATAATCTGCTCTATCATCTGTCTCAATCATCTCTGTCTCTATCATCTCTGTCTCCATCATGTCTCTATCATCTCTGTCATCTGTCTCTATCATCTCTGTCTCTATAATCTGTCTCTATCATCTGTCTCAATCATCTCTGTCTCTATCATTCTGTCCTCTATCATCTCTGTCTCTATCATCTGTCCTCTGTCATCTCTGTCTCTATCATCTGTCTCTATCATCTCTGTCTCTATCATCTGTCTCTATCATCTGTCTCTATCATCTCTGTCTCTATCATCTCTTATCATCTCTGTCTCTATCATCTGTCTCTATCATCTCTGTCTCTATCATCTGTCTCTATCATCTCTGTCTCTATCATCTGTCTCTATCATCTCTGTCTCTATCATCTCTGTCTCTATCATCTCTGTCTCCATCATGTCTCTATCATCTCTGTCTCTATAATCTGTCTCTATCATCTGTCTCAATCATCTCTGTCTCCATCATGTCTCTATCATCTCTGTCATCTGTCTCTATCATCTCTGTCTCTATAATCTGTCTCTATCATCTGTCTCAATCATCTCTGTCTCTATCATCTCTGTCTTTATCATCTGTCTCTATCATCTGTCTATCATCTCTGTCTCTATCATCTGTCTCTGTCATCTCTGTCTCTATCATCTGTCTCTATCATCTCTGTCTCTATCATCTCTGTCTCTATCATCTCTGTCTCTGTCATCTCTGTCTCTATCATCTGTCTCTATCATCTCTGTCTCTATCATCTGTCTCTATCATCTCTGTCTCTATCATCTGTCTCTATCATCTCTATCATCTCTGTCTCTATCATCTCTGTCTCTATCATCTGTCTCTATCATCTGTCTCTATCATCTCTGTCTCTATCATCTCTGTCTCTATCATCTGTCTCTATCATCTCTGTCTCTATCATCTCTGTCTCTATCACCTGTCTCTATCATCTCTGTCTCTATCACCTGTCTCTATCATCTGTCTCTATCATCTGTCTCTATCATCTGTCTCTATCATCTCTGTCTCTATCATCTCTGTCTCTATCATCTCTGTCTCTATCATCTGTCTCTATCATCTCTGTCTCTATCATCTCTGTCTCTATCATCTCTGTCTCTATCATCTCTATCATCTGTCTCTATCATCTGTCTCTATCATCTCTGTCTCTATCATCTCTGTCTCTATCATCTCTGTCTCTATCATCTGTCTCTATCATCTGTCTCTATCATCTATCTCTATCAACTCTGTCTCTATCATCTGTCTCTATTTCTATGCAGCATGTATTTCTATGCAGCCGCACGATCCAGTCTGAGTGCCAGCGGCAGTTCCGGGTGTTCATGCGAGAGACTCACACGAAATCGTGTGAGTTTCTCGCATGTGTGACCCCGGCCTTATACTCACCCTCCAGCGTCTTCACATAGTAGTTTACAGACACCACACTGGTCCCGCAGCACCATCTCCTACCCGTAGCTTCCAACATAATAACATACTATATAATAACACCACATATAATAGTATGTTATTAAATATTTTACCACATTTTTTGCTTCAAATATATTTTCCCTATTTTCCACCTCTAAAACCTGGGTGCGTCTTATAGTCTGGTGCGTCTTATAGTCCGAAAAATACGGTATTTGGAATTTGCAGCCTCCTGCTCAGGATCATAAAAGGTCCTCTGCAAATGTGATAAATGCGACTCCTGGTCCGACAAGATATGCTTTGTCAAGAATAATAGATATTGAATCAGCATTCAAATTGTTCCTGACTAGTACCATCCTAAATATTATTATCGAAATGACAAACATTGAGGGACATCAAGTGTATGGTGAAAAATGGAAAACTTTTGATTTACCCGCTCTAAATGCTTTTATTGGCTTGTTACTGTTAGCAGGAGTTTACAAATCCTTTGGAGAGTCCACAAAAAGTTTGTGGAATGCTGACACCGGTCGTCACATTTTTAGGGCCACAATGTCACTTGAAACATTTCATATTATTTCTCGAGTAATACGATTTGATAATAAAACGGATAGAAGTCAAAGAAGAGCTAGGGATAAACTAGCTCCGATTAGAAAGCTTTGGGACACATGGTGGAGATTCTTCCAAAATTATATAACGTTGGAGATAATGTTACAGTAGATGAACAACTGGTGTCATTTCGGGTAGATGCCCATTTCGGCAATACATTCCGAGCAAGCCTGCAAAATACGGGATAAAAATTTGGACACTTTGTGACAGTAAGTCTTCTTATGCTACAAATGTTCAGATATATACAGGTAAAAACCCTGGAGAAAAACCAGAAAAGAATCAGGGTTTGCGTGTGGTTGTAGACTTGACACAAGGACTAAAAGGGCAAAATGTGACCTGTGATAACTTCTTCACCTTATACCAACTGGGCAGATATTGCTAAAAAAAAAATGACCATGCTAGGAACGGTCAGAAAAAACAAACCCGAACTGCCACAAGGCATCTGTAGTAAAAGAGAAGTACATAGCGCAATGTTTTATTTCACTAAAGACACAACCGTGGTTTCTTACACTCTGAAAAAAAATAAACAAGTGGTTCTTATGAGCACACTTCACCACAACACTGTTATAAGCAATCGGGAAGACAAAAAGCCGGAAATAATAATGGATTATAATGCAACAAAAGGCGCCGTTGACACACTTGACCAACTTATAAATTCTTATACATGTAAAAGAAAATCAAACCGTTGGCCAAATGATTGTTTTTTACAATATTCTGGATGTGTCCGCCTATAACGCTTTCGTTTTATGGACCGAAATGGATCCCAATTGGCAAAAAAATAGACTGCATAAAAGAAGACTCTTTATTGAAGAATTGGGACTATCCCTTATCAGACCATATATTTCAGGGAGAAAAGCGAGTGCCCAAAGTGAAATTGCAGCTAACATTGTAGAAAGAATCAAGAAGGATGCAAAAGGAACAGAAACCACAGCCACCAGCACTATTGAACCAACACCCTCCACCAGCACAGCTGTGTGCCTGAAAAGAAAACGTTGTTGCATATGTCCTCCTTCAAGTAACTATAAGTCAAGCATTACTTGTTGCATCTGCGAGAAATATATATGCAAAAAGCACATAAATTATTGTTGCGATGAGTGCAAAAAAAAAATAGTTTGAACTTTATTATATTTATTTTTTTCATAATGCTCATTTATCGTTCAATTTGATGTTATAGTTATAGTTGTTGTTGTTGTTGTGCCTAACTATACCTGTAACTACAACAAGTTTTTATAATTGCTGTACAGAATACAATAAGTATTGTATTTTTGTAACCTTTTTTGTAAAGCAAAATAAAGAAAAATTAAGTTTTTTTTATTTCATTTTTTTATTTGATAATGACCAACCATGTTCACATACAGTATAATCATGCAACAGGTATTCAAATAAAACTTTCAAGTAGCTAAGAACTGCACTTTATTAGGTCCGGTCAAAAATGACCGGAACAGTACAAGTGTATAGTGGAATTGAATCTTTGATCTTATCAGTAGACAATTAGCGTACTAGTCTTTCCAGTTTCACTTTTAGCTCAGCTATATAGAGCAGAGGACATATACAGACATCAGAGTTCTGAAGTTTACAGTTTGATAAAGAATATGTGCAAATATGAGAAAATATGAATAATGCACAAAAAAATCGAATAAAAGTTATGAGAGAAAAAAAATAATAAATAAGTTTTTCTTTCCATTTTTCAATTGTTTATGAACAGCCAGGTTCACATACAATATTATACAGCAAAAATGATACAATTAAAACACTTATATTAGCTAAAAATCAACTTTAATTTAGGTCCGGCCAAAAATGACCGGAACAGCACAAGTGTATATTTGAAACGAACAGAACAGCACGGTTAAAGCACCTTTACATACCTGCCTTTAGTTTGAGGTATAAAAACCTGATTAGTTTAGGAGACCAGAGGTGTCCTTTTCCCCCATTCTCACCACAAGACAGTATACACAACTGTCAGCTTATACTTTGAGTCCGGTGGGGAGCCCCTTCTCTCCCACCTTTACACTATACGCTCTCCTATAGCACGTTATTTTTTTTTTATCTTGATGGGTTGCACATACAATTGAATGTCTAGAATGACTTCAGGTCGAGGGAAACAAGGACAAGCCAGCTTGATTTCAACCTGGGTTCAGAACTACAATGAATAAACTGTAAGTTAGCAGTCAATTGTGACTACCTATAAAATGATGCCAAATTCCTGTGTCTGCTGTCCGGGTGATACGGGGGCACTACAGGGAACTTGAATGTTTCAGTTGTCTCAAGTCCAAACCGCTGCGATCAGTGTGAGGGCAAGGATCCAGTCAGTAGTCATCAACCCTCTGGCAGAACTTATATTTAGAATAGAGAATACACACAAATGGAGGCCCAGAAATTGTATGCGGTGGCATTATGCAGCAAACACACCATGTAAAATATTCCCTTTCATCTTTTGCATGCGGAAAACACAAAAAAATTTGTTGACTCATGTCCTCTGGGATGTGCAATAAAGAAAAGTTACTTTTATGTAGCTCTGGACGGTTTCGCAGAATGAGAACATTTGGAGACTGCATCTGTTCAAGCAATAGAACTATGGGCACTATAAAACTAGTAAGACAAAATGGCCCTACTAAGGAAGGAAAGCTAAAATAAATCAGAGGAATAAAGCAAAATTATTACCCATCCCATATCCACTGTACAGTCTTCTTTCGCGTTCTATGGTCTGTTTAATGACGGTCTCCCGGGAGCCATGCTGTCTCGCTTGTCTACCTTTGATGCTGTTATGCAATTCAATTTGTTCCAGCTCAGTATCGAACCGATGTAAATAGCTGAAAATGCAACGAAAATTACCAAGATGACGACCATAATATCAGTCATTTTAACAGTACTACCAATGATATCAGCAAATCTTGTTTAGTACACGATATTGATAGGCACAGCAGGATCAGAAGAGCGGTGCAACTTCAGCAATAGCGTCATTGTTATCTGAAGTTTATTCTTGAAATGCATCAGTATACAGATATGATGCATACAGAAGTTGCAAAAAAAGAGGTTTATGTCATTCAGCATCTTCACTCACAATAATCGAAACCTGACCTCTTTAACTCTTTGACTGCACACATGGATTTTTCGGTGCAGGCAGTTATGTGACAGAAAGTATGCAATATGCACACTCCCAGCCACATTCTGACTAGACGTGCGTTGCTCCACTGAATTCACTTGTATTGAGCAGAGCTACTCAAGCCTAGTCAGAATGTGGCCGGGAGTGTGTACATTGCATACTTGTGGTCACACGACTGCCCAGTCTCGATGACGGCACCAGAGAATCCTGAAAATGTGTGCTGTGTAGACTTACAAATCTGCAGTCAGATAAAGCGACTGTAGACTTATGCCAAACCTGGACAACCCCTATAAACTTGCAGTCTCATTAAACCACGTGCCTAACATTCTGTAGGTCACTCTTGAGCCTCCAAATCAGCTCTGAACCATCGTGGTGTTAATTCCACAAGACCTTTGAAAGTGTTATGTGACACCAAGTTATTAATTGTAGACCCTTTATTTGGATCAGCTGTTTTCGGAACACCTATGGAAGTGTATGGAGACAGCCCTGCATGCACAGCTAACCTTCCATCCTGAGTGGTTGTAGTGCTGATGGCCAAGTCTAATGACATGGAAAGATGTGATGTGAACAGCGCTTCACCTATGCATTTTCTTCGTAAATTAGGAGTAAACTGCATAAAATGGGGACACTTGTGTTATGCATGTTGTGGGGCCGAAGGAGACTGAACGCAACACAGCATCGCCCTGCGTCATGACAGCACCAATAGGTTTTGCACTAAGGCTATGTTCACATGACTGTATTTCCAGTCCGAGTGCCGTTTGGTGGGTATGAGGGCAGCTTGTTTCCACAATGTTATTCAATAGGCCTGTCCAGATGACCGTATTTTTCACAGAGATTGAATGTTTATGTGAAAAAATGGCAGAAAGCCCTGGTCTCTTCCACATTTAGGATGTGACTTGCCTAATGAAGGCTACGGGTGGGGAAAAAAAACCCGGATCCCAAATGCACCATCTGTATAGCATTATTAACCTAGAAAACGGTTTTAGTTCTTGTAAATTTTATCAACTACTGATGTATAAAAATGTATGCCATGTGGATGACAATACAGATGGAAAATCAGCGTTTTTGTACTGTCTATAAATATCACTTTTCTTCCAAAGTACAGCACCTGTAGTTGGACCCTAGTAAATTTCTGCAAGGAGAAGTCTGCTTACATTGACTTCTCGCTTGCGGTAAACGTCCATTCCTTTTGTAGTCTCTCACTAGTAAAATTCTAATACTATACATGCGGATACTTTGTGATACACATAAATACTAGCACTGGAGCCCTTAATAATAAACCAGCTGGCACTCAGGATGTACTGGATGTAATGGCGGATTTCCTACCTCTCCATCAGCTCGCATGCTTCCTTTTTACTGTACTCCGCCTGGTTAGGATCAAGATGACTTTGAAACCATTCCAGTTTTTCCCCTACGTGAAATAAAACAAGCATGGCCATTAGGTAACTGAACACACATTTATTCATCTGTGGCGACGTCTCGAATGTGAGTGAAGGTTCCTACAGTTTTAACAATATTCTTCCCATCCATTCTATAATTTTTTGCCCCACTATCAGCAATTAGTACTTCAGCAATTGATTTTTAGCACAGCTGAGCGTCGGTGTCGCTTCCCCATGCCCAGAGTCGTGGTCCTGAGCTTGTATTGGTGTGCAGTACTCCTATGTGACTGCTGTCGGCTCCTGCTTGCTTTATCCCTCTTCTCCCTCATTGTCGCTTGAAGAGGGAGCAAAACACAGGACCAGATCACGGTTAGATGAAAGCCTTGACGTGTCGTTACAGACAGAAGGGGAGGCTCACGTCACCGGGACCAATACAACCTGAACTTCAGAAAAAGATAAGAAATAAAAGGCCGACTTGCTTTCCAGAAACAGTGCCACTCGCCCATCAGCCACGTTTCACATTGCAGATGATTGTCAGAACAGACAAATTTAAAGGGAATCTCTGAGCACAATTTGCAAATGGAAGTATTTGCGTGGCTCTAAAAGGGTTTGTCCCTTAAAGGGGTTTTCCATTTTCAGAAAACCCTGGCCCCAAGGCGCAGTTTGTGCTAAAGATAACAAACTGTGCTTTACATACTCTCCCTGGGTCCAGCTCTGAGCGGCTGTCACTGCCCCAGCATCTGGTATTGTCTGCATTGCTGATGTCACCTCAAAGGCGCTGTAGTCAGTGGGCCTGGCAGCTCTGCCTGTGCAGATGGCACCAATCAGCACAGATTGGCTGCAGCACTGGTCACAAGATGTGAGCACTGCAGACAATAGCAGACACTGAGGCCGTAACAGAGACACAGCACTGGACCCAGGGTGGATGAGTAAAGCACCATTTTTATTTATTTTTTTTAACAAAACTGTGCCTGGGAACAGGGTTTTTACAAAAATGGAAAAGCAAGTTGAACAATAATTATAACTTTTTTGTAGAGATCCTATGTACTCTTTCCAATGATAGATGTACTCGTATGTCCTCCTTCAGATGTAGATGTAGGGAACAGCTGAACCTAACAGAAAGGTCTGCAGCTAGGTCTGACTGTTGTCACTTCAGCGTTTAATTGTTATGGTCAATCTGAAGGTGGTATTCAATGCCGGTTAGTTAGCGCTGTATGCTGAAGGTTTGCCAATGCTGCTGCCGCCATTTTTGTACTCCCATGAAGCACAGCCTGTTAATTTTCTTATATAATGCAAAATAGTACAAGTTATTAACCAGGTTCACGCTCCAAGGAAGACTAAAAAATAAAGAGTTAGAAAAAAACAAACAACTAAGCTAACTTGAATCACACCACCTCGTTTCACCACATCCGTAAAAGTCAGATTTAAAAGAATAAAAAATTACCCCATACGTTAAATCATATAAAGAAAAAAAACATTGAAATGCCAGAATTGCTGCTTTTCAGTCATACTTCTTTCTAAAAAATGGATTACAAAGGGTCAAAATGTTTTATGTGCTCAAAATGCTATCAATATAATGACTTTCTGTTGAGCAAGAATCAAGCTCCCGCAGAGGAGCTTAAGGGTATGCCACACTAAACAATATCGCTAACGGGATCGCTAAAAAACGTCACTATTTAGCGATCCCGTTAGCGATATTGTTCAGTGCGGCAGCTTCCAGCGACGAGCTTCCTGCTGTGATCTCGCTCGTCGCTGGAATCGTTCCGGACCCTATTTTCTCGTCGGCGCTCCCGCTGGGTAAGTATATATCGCTAGTGTGGCACCTTTTCTTAGCGATTTAGCGGTACTTTTGTACCGCTAAAGTCGTTAAGAAGATCGCTAACGGCGATAGCGTCGTTAACTATATCGCTAAATGTGGCCGCATTTAGCGATATAGAAACAATCCCGCTAGCGATCGCATTAGTATGCGTCGTTATAGTGATCGCTAGCGGGATTGTTTAGTGTGGCAGTACCTTTAGAAGAAGGGGACGAAAGGCCAAAAACAAAAAGACCCAGTCATGAAGCGGTTACAGCCTAGAGTGACATTTTTCCGATGGCACATTGGAAGAAATTCAGTTACGAGTCATGAATGTTTAATTCACCTCTGAAGGGTAGATGATCCCTAGTACCAATCCAGGTCTACAGGAGGCTGTAGCTACTGAACACACTCACTTTTCGGTTCTGTGAAGCCATAGGATCCCGCTCATCCAGATAAAAGCTTAGGAAAGTAACTTGTGAGAGTCTGCGACTCCTGAGTCCGGAGTCCTGGAGTGTCGCATGTTCCCTTTCAGGTGTGCCAAGGGGCTGAGAGAGATCAGGACTAGGCATAAGGCCACTCTCCTGTGACTCCATTACCGCCCTTGTGGCACATTGTGCTGTTCTGGTGGGAAGACTTTTCCTATTGACTTTAATATGGGAAAAGCAGTAAGTAAAATCTTAACTCGTTTTAGCTTTTGCAAAGCAGCAAAAAATTTTCTATGTAACTGCAAAACCAGTTTATCCTTTGCCATAGCTCGGCTAAATTTGATGGCGGTGTCATTTTTCAAGCTTCGCACTATATACAGTCATGGCCAAAAGTTTTGAGAATGACACAAATATTAATTTTTACAAAGTCTACTGCTTCACTTTTTCTAATGGCAATTTGCATATACTCCAGAATGTTATAAAGAGTGATCAGCTTAACAGCAATTACTTGCAAAGTCAATATTTGGCTAGAAAATGAACTTTATCCCCCAAAACACATTTCAACATCATTGCAGCCCTGCCTTAAAAGGACCAGCTAACCTCTTTTCAGTGATTGCTCCATTAACACAGGTGTGGGTGTTGATGAGGACATGGCTAGAGATCAATCTGTCATGATTAAGTAAGAATGACACCACTGGACACTTTAAAAGGAGGCTGGTGCTTGGCATCATTGTTTCTCTTCTGTTAACCATGGTTATCTCTAAAGAAACACGTGCAGTCATCATTGCAATGCACAAAAATGGCCTAACAGGGAAGAGTATCGCAGCTAGAAAGATTGCACCTCAGTCAACAATCTATCGCATCATCAAGAACTTCAAGGAGAGAGGTTCCATTGTTGCCAAAAAGGCTTCAGGGCGCCCAAGAAAGACCAGCAAGCGCCAGGACCGTCTCTTAAAAGTGTTTCAGCTGCGGGATCGGTCTACCAGCGGAGACTCTTGGAGCAAGGCCTGGTCTCAAGGAGGGCAGCAAAGAAGCCACTTCTCTCCAGAAAAAACATCATGGACAGACTGATATTCTGCAAAATGTACAGGCAGTGGACTGCTGAGGAGTGGGGTAAAGTTATTTTCTCTGATGAATCCCCTTTTCGATTGTTTGGGACATCAGGAAAATGCCTCATTCGGAGAAGACAAGGTGAGCGCTACCACCAGTCTTGTCTCATGCCAACTGTTAAGCATCCTGAAACCATTCATGTGTGGGGTTGCTTCTCAGCCAAGGGAATCGGCTCTCTCACAGTCTTGCCTTAAAACACAGCCATGAATAAAGAATGGTACCAGAATGTCCTCCTAGAGCAACTTCTCCCAACCCTCCAAGAGCAGTTTAGCGATCAACAATGCCTTTTCCAGCATGATGGAGCAACTTGCCATAAAGCAAAGGTGATAACTAAATGGCTCAGGGAACAAAACATAGAGATTTTGGGTCCATTGCCTGGAAACTCCCCAGATCTTAATCCCATTGAGAACTTGTGGTCAATCATCAAGAGACGGGTGGACAAACAAAAACCTAAAAATTCTGACAAAATGAAAGCATTGATTGTGCAAGAATGGACTGCTATCAGTCAGGATTTGGTCCAGAAGTTGATTGAGAGCATGCCAGGGAGAATTGCAGAGGTCCTGAAGAAGAAGGGTCAACACTGCAAATATTGACTTGCTGCATTAACTCATTCTAACTGTCAATATAAGCTTTCGTTACTCATATGTTTGCAATTATTATATTTCTGTCTGTGATAAAAACATCTGTCAAACACACATAAAAACCAGAGGGCAGCAGATCATGTGAAAATATAATATTTGTGTCATTCTCAAAACTTTTGGCCATGACTGTAGAAACTTATATGTAGGATTTTTTTTCCCTTTTATGAATGTAGACTAAATTATAAATTAATGCAAAAGCAATGAATGTCCCCTCCTAAACAGCGCAGTGTACATCCTAAAACTGAATTTATGTGTCCAGTATCATGGTATGAATACAGATTGTGATGCTGAGACATACGAGTTCAGCAGCCGCCTGGAAATTTCAGACACTACTTGGGTCCCTGAATGCAGCCTTATGTGGCCATACAATAGATGAATGGCAAATGAACCCACGGATATCAGCTAGACCAAAGCAACCAGCTAAGGTGCATGGGAGTGAATGTGTATATAGAGGCTGGGAGGAGGAGTCCGCAGAGCTAACATTCGGCCAACAGTTAGCCAGTGTTGTGGCTCGGAGCTCAACACTGGACCCTTTCAGCTGGAGTCCTTGGTTCACATCCCAGAATAACACGTGTACAGGGTTTCTATGTTCTCCTCATGTTTGTGTGGGTTTCCTCCGGGTTCTCTGGTTTCTTCCCACACTCCAAAACACATACCAATTGGAAATTTAGATTGAGAGTCCCATTGGGGACAGAGATGATGTCTGTAAAGTGCTGTGGAATTAATGGGGCTATAAAAGTATCATAATTAAGGGGTGTGTGGACACCTTTACACTGCGGTCAAAGGGGAGCCTGCATTTACACAGTCGCTAATAACACAAAGTATATTTTACTTACGCAGAATGCTTAACTTTAAGGCTTTCTCACTCTTCAACCTTAAAGAAGAGAAAAATGTAGTCAATGAATATTCTGACATTTTGGTAAATCTCACATGGGGTTTAAAGGTAAAAGTCATAACATTTAGGCTAAGTGCACACGATCAGGAATAATTGCGTTTTTTTCGCGGTTTTTTCCGCGGTTTTCCGCTGTAAAAACGCGATAAAAACGCAAGCATTAAGCATCCTATACATGTTAATTGATTCCGCATGTTTTGGCCACATGTTGCGTTTTTTTCCGCGAAAAAAACGCTTTGCGGAAAAAATAGCAACATGTTCATTAATTTTGCGGAATGTAAGCGGTTCATGTGCGGTGGTACCCAGGGTCTGGAGGAGAGGAGACTCTCCTCCAGGCCCTGGGTACCATATCCCTGGTAAAACAATAATTAAAATAAAAAATAATGATATTCTCACCTTCCGGCGGCCCCCGCAGCCTTCCCGCGGCCCCCGCAGCCTTCCCGCCTTCAGCGACGCTCCCGGCAACTTCCGGTCCCAAGAGTCCTTTGCGAGAATCACCCAGATGGCATAGCGGTCTCGCGAGATGCTACGTCATCGGTGTGATTTGTCGCAAAGCATCCTTGGGACCGGAGTTGCCGGGAGCGTCGCTGAAGGCGGGAAGGCTGCGGGGGCCGCGGGAAGGCTGCGGGGGCCGCCGGAAGGTGAGAATATCATTATTTATTATTTTTTTTATTATTTTTACATTAGATCTTTTTACTATTGATGCGACATAGGCGGCATCAATAGTAAAAAGTTGGTCACACTTGTCAAACACTATGTTTGACTCGTGTGACCAACCTGTCAATCAGTTTTCCAAGCGATGCTACAGATCGCTAGGAAAACGCTAGCATTCTGCAAGCTAATTACGCTTGCAAAACGCTATTATTCTGGCGGGAATCAGCATACAAAAAACGTGCGTATTTCCTGCGGGAGAAGTGCAGGATTGCCGCGGAAATTTCCGCGGCAATTCCGCAACGTGTGAACTTAGCCTTATTGGCTTATGGGCAAAGTGTTGCCTAATCTAATTTTTTTTTGCTATGGTTTTACAAAAATTGGAGCAGAAACCATAAAGCATAAATCTGCATTACTTAGTTTTCTTGCACAGGTATCATGATGAACCAGACAAGGTTTTGTATTCCCACGACTCTCCACCCATAATGTCAGGATTACAGACACAGTAACATAGTACGGTTACTTACTTCTCCTTCCTGTCCTGCTTGTGGCCTTCTCGCGTTAACTGAGCAGCTTTTCTGCTATACGGATGGATGACTTTCTTTTCCGCTTTACCTTTATTCTGCGCTGCTTTCGGCTGCAATATACAATCATCACATTAGAATAATGATTTACAACGTGCTAGAACTAGTGATGAGCGATCGTGCTCGGATAATGCGTTATCGTAGTGTGCTCGTGTGCTAACAGTGTCTTTGGTGTGCTCGAATAATATGTTCGAGTCCCCGCAGCTGCATGTCTCGCAGCTGTAAGGCTATGTTTACACATGGCGCTTCTGATGCATATTTTTCTTCCGCAGGCAAAACTTGCTCTCTGGGCAGTAAGAAACTGGCTTCAAAAATAGCAGGTTTTGCTTAGTTTTTGTTGCATTTTTTTTCCCTGCATTTTGTCAGGGTACATTTGTCTCTTGTGCATGATGATAAAGTTTAGTGCATAAAGAAAAAAAATCTGATTCCTAGTCATCATGTTCTGGCACCCAAAAAAAAAAAAAAAAATCAGAAAAAAATAATACCTGCATTTTGTCAGTTGCACCACCCACTGCTTTCAATGGGTGAAAAATGCTGAAATAAAAACACTAAAAGAAGTGACACCCAAGGTATTGCACAAAATACTGAAGACAAAAAAATCTCATACTTTGCTGGCATTGTAAAACGCAGCTGAAAATTTGCATGAAAAAAACGCTGAAAAAAAACAACATGTGAACATAGCCTAATGTAGGAAAATGTAACACCTGCCGAGATTGTCTGTTAAGTATAAACACACAGTTTGGTTGAATAGGAAAGCTTTCAATGGGGAGACGTTTAGTGGATGAACTAGAGGATAGACTAAAAGGAAGTCCCGGGAGCTGCAGCCTGGAATTGTGCGGGGTGGTCTGATGATCATCGGAGGGTGCCGATCCAGCTGGTGAAGGCAGCCACAACGAGGAAGAAGAAAGGATTTACTGCTGCACTCCCATCCTAATAAAATGGTAACGTATATTTTAGGTTTTTCAATTTGAATTAGTAAACGTTGCCATTTGATCAGGATGGGAGTGCCGCAGTAAATCCTTCCTTCTTCCCAGCTTTTCTCTAACGTGAGGGTGCATTACAGAGCATATCACCCTTTTTACCATCGCCTCGGCTAATACATATTTTGTCATATTCTAAAAAAGTTTTAATAGACACAGAAAAGCAATTATCTAAATTCTGTGGGCGGCTGTACATTATTCAAGTGTCTGCTAATTGACATATTCTGACGCTTATGTAAAATAATTAGCCAATTTGCTTCTCTTGTCCCAAACATTCAGAGACTGAGCCAACGGGATGACAGCGAGCAGGATGGAGCTGAAAATCTTCTCAAATTTCTCTAAATAACCAGATTGCTTATTGGCAATGAAGTCTATTATTTCAACTCTTCTGACCTGCAGGAAAGCTCTCACAATCCTCTGCCTCTAAATTGGAAGTGAGCCCCGCAGGCAGCGCGCTAGCTTATGTGTGCAACCTATATGAGAAAACGCGTGCTTTGATTTATTGTACTTGTTAGCTGCTAAATTTAGAACTTGGATACATTTCCATGGAAACACATTCTGATAAAGGCTAGCCATTAGAATCTATGACAAAAAGTTCAGGCCAGAACATCCAGGTGTACATGACCACAAATCATAAAAACATGGTTTGTACAACATGAAACAACATAGTTAAAGAAAAAAGAAAAAAGTTAAAGAAAAAAATTAAATGACATCAAATAACGCACATGATTAAAGGTCATGTTGAAAATGTCATCTTATCTGCAAGTGAGAGGTCATAAAGCAGAAGGAGCTGATCAGATTGATGAACATTTTTGTGACCTCAACCCTACTGAGAACTTATGGTGTATCCTCAAGCAAAAGATCTATGAGGGTATGTGCAAGGCGTTCAATATTAGGCAGCGCTTTGGACAAATTACATGTCCGCTGCGTCCAAAGCGCTGCCGGTTTTTGAACAGGGCTGTGGCGTTGGTAAGCCAAACCTCCAACTCCGAATCCTCAATTTCCATGACACCGATTCCGACTCCATGACTCCCTCATACCAGGGCTGTGGAGTCGATAAGGCAAACCTCCGACTCCAACTACTCAATTTCCATGACACCGACTCCACGACTCCGACTCCACAGCCCTGATTTTGAACGCAGGTGATTCCGCATGTGTTTACTGATCCGTGCGGATTCACCACACCCAATACATTGGTCTCCACAAGATAAGTAGACATGCTGCGGTCTGGAGAGACGCATCGCATGTCCGTTTCCGCAGGGAAGCCGAGGGTGTCGGAACACGCATAGTGGGCATGGGTTTTCATGAAATCCCATCCACTATGCCGTAACATTTGGCCGCTGCGGGTTGGACGCTGCAGATGTACGCAGCGTCCAACCCGCAGCTTAATGACCGTGGGAACATACCCAGAGGGTCGGAGGACGTTCTCATCAAAGCAGCAGCTCTGGGAAGTTAGTCACATACTGGCAAAGAAATTCAAGCAGAAACTACCCAACAATTCACAAGTTCAATGGATGCAAGAATTGTGAAAGCGACATCAAAGAAAGGGTCCTATGTTAACATGTAAGTCGGTCTGTTTTTGATTGATTAAAGGTGGAAACAGTCTTCAAATGATTGATTATTTACTTGACAAAACCCTGGCATTTTAAACAGAGGTGTGAAGACTTCTTATATCCACTGTATCAAAAGTGTTCCAAGATATAACAACAGATGACTGGGTGCACAAGGTTCAATAATGCATGAAGGGAGCGATGATTAGCAAATTTGCAACGATCCACCAGAAGAGCTACTGTAACCAGTGAAAAAAGTATGGAAGTGTCAAAGCACAGAGTATCTCATCTTCCTGCAGAATAATACGTTCACGCTGACTCCAGTCTCCTGCAGAAAACACCTGCAAAGGACACGTGAGCATCAGAACTGAACCATGGAGCTGATCTGATCAATCAATTCGTTTTCAAGCATCATAAACTCCATGGTGCTGCACATGTGAGGAGCCTTTGTACATGAACCACATGAACAGTGACAGAAACACAGGCTTTCAATCTGCAGAGTATTGGAGGAAACAGTGAATCAGGGATTGGAACGGCTCCGGCTGAGGTGGCAGCGGGGTTATAGCAGGTTGGGGGCTTTTCTGAAGAGATGGGTTCTGATGCTATACTCCCATTGATGGAGCTGCACGGGTGCTTGTTTTGTGTTGCAAGCTGAAGCTTTTAGTGGTACCATTTTGGGCACATATGAATCATAGAATGGTAGAGTTTGAAGGGACCTCCTGGGTCATCTGGTCCACCCCCTGCTCAAATAATAATAATCTTTATTTTTATATAGCGCTAACAGATTCCGCAGCGCTTTACAGTTTTGCACACATTATCGTCGCTGTCCCCGATGGGGCTCACAATCTAGATTCCCTATCAGTATGTTTTTGGAGTGTGGGAGGAAACCGGAGTACCCGGAGGAAACCCACGCAAACACGGGGAGAACATACAAACTCCTTGCAGATGTTGTCCTAGGTGGGATTCGAACCCAGGACTCCAGCGCTGCAAGGCTGTAGTGCTATCCACTGAGCCACCGTGCTGCCCAAAGCAGGATTCACTAAATCATCCCAGACAGATGTCTGTCCAGCCTCTGTTGATTTTGTTATAGCTTTAAATGCATTTTTTGGGAAGAGTGACGATCAAAAAACAATTCCTGCGTTTTAATTTTTTATGTAGAAGCTGGAGAAAAAGTGAAGGTAAATCTCTGTGGTTTGTCCTGAGTAGAGATGGGCAAACACAAACAGTAAAGTTCGGCGTCCATACCGAACACCTACTGTTCGGGCACAGACACTAAACAGGGACTTCACCAGGCAGTCCGTGATACTGTTCAGGCTCGGCACCCAGAACACCAGGTGTTTGTCGCACTGACATGTGCATGACTGATCGGCGATAAAATCATTAAAGTTGGTCAAAGAGCCGGATTTCCCACTCTGTCAAATGAAAGCGTGAGCGCTCAGCTTTGATCAAAGGTATAAAGTTTACCTCCCACCTCTGGCGTAGGCTGATGAGACTACTGCTCCTATCAGCTTACGCCTGCTGCCGCTATTAACAGCAAGAGCAGGCGGCGGCTGATAGGAGTATTCATCAGCTGGCGCCTGCATGCTAAATAATTAAATAATAATTAAAACAATAATGGCATGGGTTCCCCTGTATTTTTGATAACCAGCCTGGCAAAACTGACAGCTGCGGCTGCAACCCTCAGCTGTCAGCTATAGCAAGGTTGGTTATCAAGAATACAGTTGTCCTCAGTTTTTTTAAATTATTTAAATAATTTAAAAAAAAATGGAGAGGGTCCCCCCATTTTTAACAACCAGCCTTGCTAAAACTCACTCCTGGAGTCTGGTATTCTCAGGCTGGTAAGCGGCCATGGATATTGGCTCCCACCAGACTAAAAATATCAGCCTGCAGTTGCCCAGAAAAGGCACATCTATTAGATGCGCCAAATCTTTGCCCGCCTCTTCCCACTTGCCTTGTAACGGTGGCGGTGGGTTCATATTTGTGGAGTTGATGTCCCTTTATATTCTCAGGTAACATCAAGCCCACGGCTTAGTAATGGAGAGGCTTCTATAAGACTTTTTACCACCGATCACAGCTGCGGGCTCACACTGTCATTTGGCAGTAATGATTTTATCGTCGATTGGAAGCAGTGTTTGCAGCGCTGGATGTTCGGGTCTCCATTCATGTGAATGGGGACCGGGTACTGTTCTGGTACCCGAATCCAAACTTTTTTTTTTTTTTTTTAACTGTTCCGGACCCGAACATCCGATGGTCCACCCATCTCTAGTCCTGAGGAAGAAGCAGGTGTGCTTCAAAATGCATTGAATAATGCCTTTGTTGATATTGAGTTATTGAGATGTTTGTAAAAGTTAACTTGTTGCTTTCTACCCTATGGGTTTCAAGGACCACATGGTCCCTTTTTCCCTTTCTGTCTTTCCCTCCCTGCCCCTTCCCTTCTTTATCTTCCCTTCCCATTGTTATATAAAACCCTAATAAAAGTTTTTGGAAAACAAAATGCATTGAATAAAAAACACATTTGAATTTCTACGTTCTCTCTGCAGTTGATACTGTTGGCAGAGCGAGTTTATCTCCACATTTTCGCCAGCTTCTACATGACATACCATTGTGGATCTGCAGCAGCCTATATCTATTCAAACTAACCCAGGGGTTGGTACTTTCACAACCCCGCCAGGCGAACATTTCCTCTGTTTTTGATCTTCTATTAAACCCAGATAAAGCCCTATTGCGCTCTCTATCTTTCCAGATTCCTATATAATCGGGAGGGGGTTTTTTTAGAGCGCGAACTGTATAGATTAAATAATTATATATTTTGATAAATCACACTTCTGCAGTCTTAGCTATACTAAACTTTTTTTTTTATTTATTTAAGTGGGGAAAAGGGTGGGGAAAAGGGGTGTGATTAAAATTTTCATTTTTTTTTAATATAAATACTGCAATTCTACATTATAACTCCTATGAAGCCCTGCCTCCTGCTGTCTTTCACAAGAGTATTAAAATACAGCGATAGAGTCCTTCAGCGCAGGTCCCAGGCTGCAACTACCATTCATTAACACCCTATGATTGTGCAGGGGACGGCTAGAACTGAAAACAGTATGAGTATGTGATCAGGACACTGTTAGTGATTAACAGCGACATAAGCATACAACCTTAAAACACTCTCTTAGGATTTGTGCACACAACATCTTTTTCAGTTTGGATACAGCCTTGTCCCACCATGTGCACAGCACTGAGTAGCAACTCTGTCACTATACAATGTACACAGAAAGCTGTGGTGAGGGTCGCGCTATACACAGATCATCTGCGCTCTGCTAGATCTGCAGCAGCGAAAACTGTGACTCTATGATAACTGCTGCGCCCAGTAAACTAAGTGATACATATGGGTTGAGGCCTTCCCCTTTAGGGCTGTGCATCTTGTCTATTTGGCTTTCCACAGGCTGGTGTGAAACAGTCAGGTCTGGGTTCTTCTCTGCCCCATCTACTTTGAGGCCTGCTGGCACATACATAAGATACTAAAATTAAGGTTCATCCTGATTGGGTACACCTTGTCACGGTGGAATGGCTTTAATGTTCTTTTGATTAAAATAGGGTCAACTAATTACCTTATGTTCTTAACATGTACTGTTACTGTTTAAAGAGGTGGTCCAGTACATTGTATAATGCCCCCATAGATTTACACCTTTTAAGTATTTTTGTAAATACCTTCTGCTGCCATATGTGCCTGTGAGTGGCGCTATTGCTGCTCGCTCAGTCCGCATCATGTGACCCTGGTTGCAGCTGCTGCTGACATCCGCTAATGTCACGTTCACTTCCGGATTTCCTGGATTCACCCAGGCGTGACCCAGACCCAGTATCCAGTGAGCGCTTTCCCTCTCTAATTCATTCGCTGCAACCATATGCTGGACACTGGGCTGTGACGTGCTGTGAAACGCAGCCCACCATCCAGATAATCAGGGGAAGTTTTTTGCGACTGGGTCAGGCCGGGGTGAATCTAGGAAATGCGGAAGTTGAAGTGACATCAGAAGATGTAAGCAGCAGCTGCAGCAGGGGGTCACGTGATGCGGACTGAGCAAGCAGCGCTAGCGCCGCTCACAGGCACATATGGCAGTCGAAGGCATTTACAGAAATATTTAGTTAAAAATTGTAAGTCAATGGAGGCATTATACAATGTACTGGACCACTTCATAAATTACTTCAGGGTATTTACTCTTTGTATTTATTCTAGATTTTGTCAGGTTACATAACTAAAACTCACTGACAGATTCCCTTTAGCCGTACCAGGCTCTGAAAGCAGAAATGCAGCTAAAAAAGGGATCTGACCATTTTTAGGTTTCCAAAGAGTTAAAATTACTTTAAAAAAAAAATAAAGTAATTTTAATTCTACATAGTCAGCGAGTGGCTTCCAAACTGAAGCCACCTAAAAATGGTCAGGTCCATTATAATATACCGTATTTTTCAGACTATAAGACGCACTTTTTTCCCCAAAAAATTTGGGGGAAAATGGGGGTGCGTCATAGTCGGAATATACTTACAAATGCTGCGACAGCGGTGCTCTGTGCGGTGGCAGCGCTCTGTGCTGGGGCGGCACCACTCTGTGCTGCGTGGGGGCTCCGCCGGCATTTTGTCAAAGCCCGGAGGCCCCCGCAGCTCCATTACTGCAATGTGGTGGCCTCCGGTAAAATGGGGGCGGCGCATGCTCAGATTCAGATCTTGTTCCGAGATCTCGGGAGACGCCCCAGCACAGAGCACCGCTGCCGCAGCACAGAACACCGCTGCCACACCAGCCTGGGATGGGACTTCCCGGAGGCCACCGCAGCTCCATTACTGCAATGTGGTGGCCTCCGGGAAAATGGGGGCGGCGCATGCTCAGATTCAGGTCTCGTTCCGAGATCTCAGGAGACGCCCCAGCACAGAGCACCACTGCCGCAGCACAGAGCACCGCTGCCACACCAGCCTGGGATGGGATTTCCCGGAGGCCATCGCACCAGCCTGGACCACTCCTGCACCTGTGCCGATCCCCCCCTCCCAGTAAGCTGAATTCAGACTGTAAGACGACCCCCATTTGACACATTTATTTTCCTTATTTTCCTTTTGAAAATTTGGGGTGTGTCTTATGGTCCGGTGCGTCTTACAGTCCGAAAAATACAACAGATATGACTGGGAAAGTGAAAAGGGCCCTCCCGGCAAAACAGCAAAAAAAACACAAAAACAAAATGAAACACAGCCCGCTTACAGGTAGAAATGTCCACAGTTCAGATTAACACACATTTTCTTGGAGTCCTTACTCTCCATGAACCACTTAACACTAGAAGCGCTGGTAGTCAGCCATTTAAGCCCCCAGACCTTGTGACTCCTCCATCATGTGACTGGTCACATGATCCTGACATCACACAGGTCCTGCAAGCACACTGCAGGTGGAGATACGTGGACATTCTCCCTCTCGCTCTACGAATGTCCACTAATACCAGCCCGTCATATAATTTTATATAAACCGCCCCAACACACAGTGTGTTGGAGGAAACTATTCAGGTTTTACATCACTGACGCGATCATGCACAGTGACACGTACGTATCTCCCCTCCATCACTTCACCAGTGACTCTGTCACATATTCCCTCCCCTTTGCCCAAAGCCGGGGGTTTTGGCACTTTCACTCACTAAACAGGGGACTCTGGACAGGGCATCTGAGTTCCCATGCAAACTCCCTGGCCTGTGCTCCACATGGAGCACCAGAAACCACCTAGTTACCCCGGCATTCTTCCCTTTTCCCTCATCCATCTTAGGGGCGCATTATCAGATAATAGTCTGAACTTTCTGCCTAACAGGTAATATCTCAGGGTGTTGATTGCCCACTTGATGGCCAAGCACTCTTTCTCCACGATAGCATAGTTCTTCTCACAATAGGAGAGTTTCCTACTCAGGTATAGGATTGGGTGTTAGTCGCCATCTATTACCTGGGACAGCACAGCTCCTAAACTGACTTCGGAGGCATCCGTCTGGAGCACAAACTCCTTCATGAAGTCTGGTGCACCCAAGACTGGATGTCGGCATAGGAAAAGCTTCAACTCCTAGAATGCCATCTCCGCTTCAGAGGACCATTTGACCATTGACAACTTTGTGCCCTTGAGAAGATCAGTCAGAGGAGCAGCTATCAAGCCGAAGTTTGGAATAAATCGCCGATAATATCCCACAATCACGAGGAACTCCCTGACCCGCTTTTTGAAAACCGGCTGTGGCCACTTCTGACTTACCTTCACTTTGTTTACTTGAACCTTATTTTCACCTCTTCCAACGATTTAGCCACCTCTTTCCCGAGGGCACACTTCTTTGGGTTTATGGTAAACCCCGCTTTATTTAGTGCATCAAGTACCACCTGGACCTTCTGCAGGTGACTTCCCCAATCCAGGCTTAAAATCACAATGTCGTCCAAATAAGCGGCGGCATACTTTTTGTGAGGGTCTAGAATCTGGTCCATAGCCCTCTGGAAGGTGCTGGAGCTCCTTGTAGTCCAAGCGGCATCGGGGTATATTGATAGCACCTGTCAGGTGTAGAGAAGGCAGTCTTCTCCTTGGCAGTTGGAGACAGGAGAATTTGCCAGTACCGCTTCGTTAGGTCCTGTAATCATTACAGAAGCGCAACTCTCCATTTGGCTTTGGCACCATGACAATAGGGCTGGACCAACCGATCTTTGACTCCTCGAGGACACCCAGGCTTAACGTTCTCTTCACCTCCTATGAGATCACCTCGTGGCGAGCTTCAGGAATCCAGTACGGCCTTTGGTTCACCCTCACATGTGGTTCAATCAGGATCTCGTGCTCCACCACTTGCGTACATCCTGGTAACTCCGAAAATCGGTCTCTGTTCCGCTGAAGCAGCTCACAGCACTGTTGCTTCTAGGCCGCGACAGTGTCTCTGCCACTGTGACATCCTCGACCTTGGCTTCAGGATGGGTCCCTAGCCATGGTGATTCTACCAGATCCCTGTCTCGCCACGGTTTCAGCAGGTTAATGTGGTACACTTGGTACGGCTTCCTTCTCCCTGGTTGGTGGACCTTATAGTTGACATCACTCAACTTCTCGACCACCTCAATTGGCCCTTGCCACTTGGCTAGGAATTTGTTTCCCATGGTAGGGATCAACATGAGCACCCTGTTCCCAGTGCCAAACTGTCTCTGCCACGCTGCCCGGTTTGTAGACCCTTGCCTGGGCTTCTTATGCTTGAAGGAGACTCTCCTTCACAATCAGCATCACCCTTGCGATTCGGTCCTGCATTTGGGCCACATGCTTGATTATGCTACGGTGGGGTGTAACTTCAGCTTTCCAAGTCTCCTTTGCAACATCTAGAAGTCCCCGGGGGTGCAGTCCATATAACAGCTCGAACAGTGAGAACCCTGTAGAGGCCTGGGAAACTTCCCTGATGGGGAACAGTAGGTATGGCAGGAGGCAATCAGAATCTTGTCCATCCTTCTCCACGACTTTCTTCAGCATGGACTTCAGGGTCTTATTGAACCTCTCCACCGGCCGTCTGCGTATGGTAAACTAACATCCTAAGTTGGGTAATCTGGAGGGTCTTGCACAACTCCCTCATTACCTTGGAAATAAACAGTGTCTCCTGGTCCATCCGGATCTCCTTCAGCAGGCCCATCCGGGAGAAAATATGAACTAGCTCTCGTGCTATACGCCAGGAGGAGGAGTTTCTCAGTGGTACCGCATAGCGTAGTCCATTACCATGAGGATGTATTGATGACCCCTGGCAGACTTAACTAATGGCCCGACCAGGTCCATGGCAATCCGGTCGAACGGGACTTCGATTATGGTAACGGAACTAGGGGACTGCGGAAGTGGGAAACAGGGGCAGTTAGCTGACAGGGCAGGAGCAGCAGAAATTAACAATGTCCCTGTGACAACCAGGCCAGGAAAACCTCTAAAGAACTCATTCTTGGGTCTTATCTACACCTAGGTGCCCCCCCAAGACATGAGCATAGGCCAGATCTAGTACCCTATGTCTATAGGGTCCAGGGACTAACAGCTGCTCTAATACTTCGCCTCTCTGTTTACCAACCCGATATAGAAACTCCTCATTGACCGCAAAGTACGGGAACCTGGTGTCGGCCTCCGGCTCTTGGGCAACCCTATTTATCACAGTCACGTTTTCAAGTACATTTTTCAAAGTCAAGTCCTGCATTTTGACAGTCTCTAAATTCCCACCAGAAACCCCCAGATCAGGAATTTCAGTCTCACTGGTAGCCATCTCGTCCTCATCACCAGCCAGGAAACACAAGGGGAACTCATGCATCTTCGGCTTGATGGGGTTTCGACAGAGTTGGGCTGGCTCTTGTCTGTGTCCTTTGATATCTCCATCTTTCCCCACAAGTCCCAGAAAAGGCTGAAGTCCTTCCCAATCATCACACGGTGCAGCAAACCTTTGACCACTCCGACCTCATGGTACTCCATACCCCGGCTTGTTTTAACAGACACTCTCACGAGAGGATAGTCCTTGGCGTCCCCATGGATACAGCATACACCCACGTGTTTCCCCGGGATTAACTGATGGGGTAGTGTGGCTCTTACCAGGGTCACCAAACTCCCTGAGTCTAAGAGTCCTGTCACCAGCACTCCGTTTATTGACATGGGACATGCCTGCAGCCCCTCAACGGGCTGATAGTCCACACTGCAGGTGGGGTAGGCATAGTAGGAGCAGTGACTCCCTAAGCTACAGTCCATCTCTTTGGAGGATAAGGGGCAATGGGCTATATGTCCAGGACCGCGACATCTCCAGCAAAGCAAGTCTTTACATGTCGCCTTTGACAACCCCTCAGTGATCCCTTGGGATCTAGGAATCCCCCAGTGGTGGCTTTACTACCCCTCTTTTGGGACTCAGGTTCTTGCTGGGTAACCCAGTATGAGGATGCACCACCCGCTTGCTTTCTTAGTGACCTCTTGACCACCTGGGACCGTTCCACTAGGCCCACCAGTTCATCTGCATTCTCGCTCCCGCTCTATGAATGTCCACTAAAACCAGCCCATCATATACCGTAATTTTATATATTTTTGTATCTCCCCTCCATCACTTCACCCAGCAGAGAAAATGCAAAGACGGCTGAAAAGTCCGGAAAAAAACAGCCAGCATTTTCCTGAAGCATCTTCGCCTAGAAAAACTCATCAAGTCTTCCGGCACCTTAAAGACGTCATGTACACATACCCTTAAACTGCATTACCCCTTTTCGAGAAATTACCTTCATTCTAAAGCAGCAGCAGGAAACATTTCCATCTCATACAAATGCTCAGAACTACAGAAGCATAACCTTGTCTTACGTTCAGGCAGCCAGATATGAGCGGACTGACTCTACAGTCACAATTGCTTGTAAATAGCCATCATTTGCCAACAATTGGCAGGTTTATTTGATGCAGACTGTTGAAAGTCAAGTAAATGGATTGCAGACAAAAGAAAGCATACACAAAAAATCCTAATAGCACCATACGTGCAAGGTAAAGTAAGATAAATGAAAAGTCTATGGACAAACAACAGTCTATAAACTAAAAGAAAGCTAAAATAAAAATTCTGTGATCATTTATGTGCCACAGTGGGAGCTGCGGTTACTGTAAACTTCTGTTTTGTATACAGGAACATATGTTCATTGCCACAATATTAAAATGAAATAAAGAGACATGGAAGGGTTTAAAACTTGAGAGAGAAAAATATGGTTATCGGAAATTATAGCCGTTCCAAAAGAACCAAATTGCTGTGCAAAGTAAGCAGTTTATATATAATTTATAATATAATGTGTAATAAACATATTCTATCTTAGGCCTTTCCAGTACAAGAAGTTTGGGAGTTTTATGAAAGTTTTCAGTGTCAGAGCGATATAAAGAACAATCAAAGAAAAGGGGAAAATGATAATAATCAAAACAATTGTTTAACCCCTTAGTGACCAAGCTAATTTTGACCTTAATGACCAAGCCAATTTTTACAATTCTGACCACTGTCACTTTATGAGGTTACAGCTCTGGAACGCTTCAACGGATCCCAGTGATTGTGAGATTGTATTTTCGTGACATATTGTTAGTGGTAAAATTTAATCGATATGACTCACGTTTATTTATGAATTTTTTTGCCCTTAAATCAGAGAGCTGTGTCACACAAAATAGTTAATAAATAACATTTCCCACATGTCAACTTTACATCAACACAATTTTGGAAATATAATTTGTTTTTTTGTTAGGACGTTATAAGGGTTAAAAGTTGACCATTAATTTCTCCTTTTTCCAACAAAATTGACAAAAACATTTTTTTTTTTAGGGACCACCTCACATTTGAAGTGACTTTGGGGGGTTAATATGAAAGAAAATACCCAAAAGTTTGGGTCTATCACAGTGATCAAAATGAACCAATAGGAAAAATCTATTGTTGCCGGATACCGGCCTGCCGATTTCGGTGTGAGCACAGCGCATGCCATTTTTTTCCAGGAAGATGACGCGGAGGGTCGGGGGTTAGCGGAGGACCAGGTGGGCTCAGGGGACCCCATTTCTCTCTCCTCTGATGTGCTAGATCATATCAGAAAAGAGAGAAATGAATTGAAAATCTGACTTTTTTTTGCGACTGGAGACGGTAAAAACCATCCTGAATCATGTTCTCCGGGGTCTCTGCTACCCCCCAGTAACCGAGAACCTGGAGATTTTCCGACGCTGGGGAGCGCTTCACACTTATTTCTTAGCGCTGTTTAAAGGCGCTGAGGAATGAGGCCCCTTAACTGCCGCCGTTAAAAGGTGTATTGGCAGTCGTTAAGGGGTTAAAGGGAGCCTGTCGTGTCCTTTTTTTCTATTAAACTGCCCCCAATGTCTTGCTGATGATGCACATTGCATCACTCATGTTTATCTTAAGCAAGATGTCCCAGTATTTATTGCAAAAATTACTTTTTATAATTTGATGGTTGCCCCACATACCTTCTGGTTCAGTCATAGGGGTGGGAATCTCTAGCTTTTCATTCACGGTCAGTCAAATGCCCATTGCATTATAATTCCTTCCCTTCACTGCTCCATAAGTCACTGCAATCTCCGAGCAGATCCCGAGCTTGCACAGTGACTCTCAGCTTTCCGGATATGGCACTGGATCTGGATGTACATCCCAGCTTCATATCCTATGTGAGCATGCTCCGGAGCCGCTGAGAGTCAATGACCACATGATAGTTTATGAGAGCGCACACTATGTGCGCCACTGTCTTCCCGCTCGCCACTCTGGCTTTCAGCGGCTCCAGAGCATGCACACATAGGATATGAAGCTGGGACGTACACTCGGATTCAGTGCGTGTGAGCAGAAAGCTGAGAGTCAGAGTGCAGAGTGGGAAGACAGTTGAGATCAGTCACGTCATAACACAACAAACTCTCTCTATGCGCATGCTCAGATTCAGATCTCGTCCTGAGATCTCGTGAGATGAGATCTCGGGTCGAGATCTTATTGTCAAGATCTGAATCTGAGCACGCGCCGCCCCCAGTGGCCACCGCATCACAGAAATGAACCTGCGGGGACCTCCGGGCTTTGAGGAAAGAGCAGCCGCCACCCCCCAGCACAGCGAGCCGCACAGAGCACCGCTGCCGCAAGGAGGTAATAGGGATACTGCATTTACACCTTCCCTGTGAGGCGCCCCCTCACCTCATCGGGACCACTCCTCCGCACCGCCCTATAAGATGACACCCGGCGTATAAGACAACCCCCAACTTTTAAGAAGATTTTCAGGGGTTAAAAAGTCGTCTTATAAGCTGGAAAATACGGTATGTCTTATGATCGGTTCCGAACATATTCGGTACTTTCTACTCCCACTGACTCTAATGACGTTCGTCTGTGTTCGACGAATATTGCAAATATAACATTCAAATCCAATCGTATTCGGAACCGAATCCGACAAATTCGCTCATCTCTAATTATCATTTCCCTTCACTGGAATTATGGAGCCCTGAAAAACAAATCAATAGCAATTCCTCCTGCAGCAAACTTTCCAGGTGGTACAAGGCAGTCAAGCAGGTAACGTTCTCCTGGCATTCTCCAAATTACAGGCCGGTCATCATTTTGCCAGTTGTCTAAATGTGATTTATCACTTCACACAACATGTTTCCACTGCTCGACAGAACTTTACACCAACTCCATCCACTAATTGGCATTGTGCTTAGAGATGTAAGGAGACCATGGAAACACGTGCCATGAAACTCCTGGAGCAGTTTTTGTGATGATGTTTATGTCAGAGACGGTTTGGACCCTGCGGTTTCGGAGTCAGAAAGGAGTTGGTGGCTTTTATGCTCCTCAGCTCTTGGTGACGCGGGTCTAGAACGCCATACACACTTCCAATTTTCAATAATACCACTCACAGCTGAACATGGAAAAAGAGGGAAGACATCTCACAAACTGATTTATTGCAAATGCGGCATCCTCTTAAATATCAGTATGAATTCAGTGAGTTCTTTAGTATAAGCCATTCTTTCATATATTTTTGTAACGGCAGACTGCATGACCAGGGGCTAGATTTTATACATCTGTGCCAATGGGATGAAATATAAAAACCTGAAGTCAATGATTAAAAGTGTGTTCCAATATGCTATGAACACAAAAGTATCTCCCCAGGTTCCTGAGTAGTCCTGGGCCTCCACAGTCACTGCTGCTGCAGGGTAATGACTAATTCCTTCTTGATCCGCTTTTACGCGACTCCCAGCTCTGGATGAGCTCATCAGGCTCGCTAGAAATACTCTGGAAAACTTTTAGGCTGGGATGTAGCAGGTGTCCAAGAAGTGTCTGCTGAGATGATGACTTCTAAATGTCGCAGCAGCTTGTCCATGAAGCATAAGTTTATTTTTGCGTTTTTGTTTTTTCTGCATGCGTTATAATACATATTACGCTCATTGACAATCAATCGTCAAATTCATAAAGGCTGGTGTAGCACACACTTTGGTTACGCCAGTCTTGTTGTAGAAGAAAGTGACAAATTCATGCCACTTAGTGAATTTGATGTCTCTTTCGAGTTGAGTGTTAGAAATTCTATTCCAATCAGGGACTGGAGTAGCATTTCTTGGGTACAACATGCCGACACTTCACGAATTTGACACACAGAGCCGATTTGTGAGAACGCTAAAAGCTGCAAAATTTGTATGCAACCTCTGTTGCGCAAAAAAAATATGGCAGTTTTACTGGTGTAAAAGCTTTGATGAATCGGCCCCTTATTCTCAGAATTAGGATATTAAGGAGCAACTGTCACCAGGTCAGATGTGGCCAGTTTTTGCTTTATTCCATTGTTCTGTTTAAATCTGCCATACAGTACCAGAGATACTGAGCCTTTTTATCTAGTGCTAAATTTTATGGTCTTTACCAGAGTGGCGTTGCTCACATGGGAATAATGCACAGCAGCCTAAAGATATCCTGCAAACAACGCCTCCTTGGTAAAGAACATAATTAGCACGTAATAAAAAGGCTCATATCTCTGGAAAATTATGGCAGATTTTTAAAAAATGTGCATGCCCAGGAACAGCAGGAATAACAGAAGAGCAAATTCTGGCCACTGTTGTGCTGTGACAGGTTTTCTTTAAAACTAAAATATAAATTAATTCCAAAAAGCTTTGAGCAGTATAAAACACACAAGACAGTATTATAAGAAGAAAATGTCTAGAAGGTGAAGAAAATGTGACTCTGTCCATCATTTGCTCCATTTCTCCTTTAAGGAACGCTGGGCTAGACTACACAGATTAATATCCCTTGTGATAACTAAACCCTCTAGAAGGGAACAACAGTCGGGTGCAAATTCTATAGAATACGGTACATACTATCAGTGATTAGCTTTCATAGCTGAACGCGTGCCGTAAATAAGTTACTTCTATATTTTACAAATAGTCACAATCAAAAGAGGCAACAAACCTCACTGTGTATACTGCACCAAAAGGATTCAGAATACACAGAAAATAAAACAGATCTATGGGTCATATGTATATCTACCATTTACATTGTGCCGAGTAGTCAGGAAGGTTCCACTTATGGTAAGGACTTCCAATGTCAGGTTTCTATGGATCACAAAATGGATATTCTTCTTCCTCTATTACAGATTACACTTCTAACGACTTACAGAAATGCGCAGATAATATATACAGTATACGGCAGTATCTGGGTCACCAAATATTCCAGGTTATAACGTGCTCACATGACTGCTACTTATAGTTACAGAGCTCCCAGAAGATAGAGCAAACTAAAGCAGAAAATATACATTTCCACATAAGAGTTCGGCCCCATGACTTCTGTAAGACGCCAGCGCACGGCTGACATTGTCAACCAGAAGACTCTTCATGAAAACAGTGGGGGTGCTCTTTCCTGAAGCGTCTCTTCTGGCATTTTTCCCCCCGCAAAGATTTTTTTTAACTTGCATTTCTTTTATTTCACTTGTATGTATGAAATCGTGAAGTCGCCTGAAAAGCGAACCAGTCACTTCCTTTAACAACTCTACATCATTACAAAGTGGTTAAAAAGCTCAAAGCCTAAACATATGCACAGAAAGGCGTTTTACACTGTCCTGCATAGGTTCATTCTTTTTAACGATTATACAGGTCTGTAAGAGTAAAATTATTTGAAAAGGTGATTGTCATATACCATATATACTCATGTATAAGCCGAGACCCCTAATTTTGCCACAAAAAACTGGGAAAACGTATTGACTCATGTATAAGCCGAGGGTGGTGCTGCACAAGGGTTAATGGTGGTCCAAAAGGATGCTCCATAGATATATATAACCCCATAAAATGCTGCACAAGGGTTAATGGTGGCCCAACAAGATGCTCCATGATAAATGAAGTGATTAAACAGAGTCAGCATGGGTTTGTATCTAATAAGTCATGTCAGACTAACTTAATTTCCTTCTATGACAGAATCACTGACTGGGTGGATCAGGGAAATGCTGTAGATATAGTATATCTTGACTTCAGCAAAGCATTTGACAAAGTATCTCACACAATCCTTATTGAAAAAAATGACTAAGTATGGAATGGACAAGGCAACTGTTAGGTGGATTCATAACTGGCTTAGTGATCGGACCCAAAGAGTGGTTGTAAATGGCTGAACATCCAGTTGGAAGAATGTCTCAAGTGGGGTACCACAAGGCTCTGTTTTGGGCCCTGTATTGTTCAACATTTTTATCAATGATTTAGATGAAGGAATTGAGGGTAAACTGATCAAATTTGCTGATGACACAAAGCTAGGAGGGGTAGCTAATACTAGAGAAGAGAGAGAGAGGATTCAAAAAGATATAAATAAACTGGAGCAGTGGGCAGCAACTAACAGAATGGTTTTTAACAGGGAAAAATGCAAAGTACTACATCTGGGCAATAAAAATGAAAAAAGCATATACAAAATGGGAGGAATAGGGCTAAGCAACAGCACATGTGAAAAAGACTTGGGTATACTAATTGATCATAGACTGAACATGAGTCAACAGTGTGATGCAGCAGCGAAAAAGGCAAATACAATTCTAGGATGTATCAACAGAAGCATACAGTCTAGATCACGTGAAGTCATTATTGCCCTCTACTCCTCTTTGGTCAGACCTCATCTGGAATACTGTGTCCAGTTTTGGGCACCACATTTTAAAAAAGACATCAACAAACTGGAGCAAGTTCAAAGAAGAGCCACCAGAATGGTGACCGGTCTGCAAACCATGTCCTATGAGGAACGGTTGCAGGATTTGGGAATGTTTAGCTTGCAAAAAAGAAGACTGAGAGGAGACTTAATAGCTGTCTACAAATATCTCAAGGGCTGTCACATTGTAGAAGGATCATCTTTATTCTCATTTGCACAAGGAAAGACTAGAAGCAATGGGATGAAACTGAATGAGAGGAGACACAGATTAGATATTAGAAAAAACTTTTTGACAGTTAGGGTGATCAATGAGTGGAACAGGCTGCCACGAGAGGTGGTGAGTTCTCCTTCAATGGAAGTCTTCAAACAGAGGCTGGACAGACATCTGTCTGGGATGATTTAGAGAATCCTGCTTTGAGCAGGGGGTTGGACCAGATGGCCCAGGAGGTCCCTTCCAACTCTATCATTCTATGAAATACCCCCCATATATTGCTGCTGCCGATGCAATAATAAAAAAAAAAAATAACATACTCACCTCTCGTCGCTGGGGGCCAGGTGCCGGTGTCCTGTGCAGGCGGGGACACTGGCGCGCTATGGGGGCCAGGTGCCGGTGTCGCCGCTGGCTCAGGCCCCCAGCACTGGCGATACTTACCGGTCCCCGTTCCATAGCTGCACGCCGCTCTGTTTTCCGGGGCCTCTGCAGTGACGTTCAGCAGAGGGTGCGCACGGATTACGTCATTGCGCCCTCTGAACTGAACGTCACAGTCAGAAGACGCGGAGGAGTCGAGGACAGAGCGGCGGTGGAACGGGAACAGGTGAATATTGCTCTGCTCTCCGTCCTCCCCCCGTCATACTCACCCCCTCCAGGCGCATGGTCTCTGCAGCCCCTCTTCTTCCAGGTTTCAGCGGTCACGTGGTACCGCTCATTAAAGTCATGAAAAGTCATGAATATGCGCATATTCGTGACTTTAGTGAGCGGTACCATGTAACCCTGAACACAGGCGCAGGAAACCTTGGGAGAAGCAGGGGCTGCAGAGACCGTGCCAGGAGGGTGAGTATGATCACTGTCACCCCACTCCCCCTCCGACCCCCGGTATATGACTCGCGTATAAGCCGAGAGGGGGACTTTCAGCCTTAAAAAATGGGCTGAACATCTCGGCTTATACGCGAGTATATACGGTACTTTCTCAATCGCTGAATTCTGTAAATATATAGAAAAAATTTAATCACGTAGTTTTTTTCACAAACACTGAATCCATAGGATTTCTAGCATCATACTTTGACCCCTATACGTGACCTTTGGTGAATGTTTTTGGTGTCATTAGATTGGTTAGACACTAATGGATGCTCTATTACGATTGGCTGCTGTCAGCAGAGAAGATTTTCTTAACCCAGCTTCCAAAGAGTGTGCTGCTGTCCATAGCATCCAATCATAGTACAGCTTTCATTTTACCTCAGCAGTATAAGAAACAAAACCTGCACTGTGATTGGTTGTTATGGGAAACAAAAGCAGATTTTCTTTTAGGGGATGTTTCCCGGTCAGAACCTGCGGGTTGGACGCTGTGTGCAGCCGGCAAATCCATCCCAGCGGATTTCATGAATCCCTACTCCATATCGTGCAGCGGTCCTGCGTAGACGCACTCGTGGCGCTGTTCTGACCGCAAGCATCCTTGCGGACGAGTTCTGAAGACCTAATATGCCGTGCAAGTGCTGCGGTCTTCGCCGGAAGTGAGAATATCATTTTATATCATTCTTATATCTGCTTAGATCTTTACAGAAAGCTGCATCAATGAAAGGTTGGTCACAACGTGGAACACGTTGACGTCGGGACACTGTCAATCGTTTGTCCAAGCGTGCATTACGACGTGGAAATACCTTAGATTCTAAGATGTGTGGCTTAACACGTTATCATATTTGGCTGAGGGAATATGCACTTATAAAGGAACGTCACGTTTTGCTGCTAGTGGAGAAGTGCTATTGCCGGAAACCCAATAAACATTTTAGTCCATAATATGTAAGTACACTAGTAATGCCTCAAAAGTCACATTCAATAGCGGCAACTCTCAAGAATGCTGAAGAAGCAAAACGAAACTAGAGTTCAGAACTATTTCAGAAATAGTACTTTTATTAATACAAAAGAACACACATGTGAGAAACAGGCCGGACAAAAATTGTAAAGGCTTTCAATGGGTTAATAGCCCGGAACCACAAAAAAGGCAGATCAGCAACCCATGCAAGTAAAACCAGGTGGCGCTGCTTCATGAGGGCTAATGTCTCAGTAAGTATGTAACAAACTTTATATTATTGGCTTGCCCCCCATAAAGTTCCCTTAATCAATTTACATTTTACTAGCACTCTGCATAAATGTATAAATATATGTCACATTGCACCTTGCCCTAAAGTACCGTACATCATAACTCACTGATGCCGTAGGAGGGACAAACTGCAGTAAGTGTACAAAAGTGAAGTCCCGTATAGGACCCTGTGCAAATGTTGTTATGCCAGAGTTGTGACCCCACCACAGAATCAGGAAGAGAATTTATATATCATAATAGGCGCACATATACTATGTGGTAACAACTACGCAGCAGTCAGTCAAAACAGAGGAAGGGAGGAAAACCTCCGCAGTCTCAGTATACGTGCTACATGTAAAAGGTGAGACAATGCCAAAAGAAAAGGGGGTAATAAGAATGGAATCGCTAAGACATACCCATCATGTCGCAGCCTAGAAAGGGTGCTGGTCCGAATACCCCAATGCGCGTTTCGTGGGGTATGAGCCGCTTCCTCGGGGGGCGTGGCTAAAGGTGGAAACCAACCAACTCTAAATACCCGGCTAGCGCTAGTCACGTGCTAAAATCCACCACTAATATGTGAGTTAAGGCTACTTTCACACTTGCGTTTTATCGCGCAGCGCATCGTGCGCTATCAGTCACAAGCGCAATGCTCCCCTATCTTTAACATGGCGGGCGCAGGGTCTAGCGCTTGCACGCGTTCATCAGCGTTTGGCGTGCGCTGCGCATTTTCCAGGTGTGCGCCCATACGCGCTAGACGCTACATGTTGCATTTTTTTTTCTGCCCAACCACTTTAAAAAAACACGTGCGCGCGTGTGCGAACGCTATGTGCAAAAAAATAACATTACAGTCTATGGGGGCGCTGGTGGGCGCATGGCTGTCCGCTCGTCAGCACTTTTGCGCGCGTGCGATTTTTGAGTAAATAATGTCTAGACACTTGTTTAAACCACCCCTTACACAAGCAACATTCTTTGTGAGGAGTGTAGATAAAAAGAAGGTGATAGAGACAGAGTTAATAGAGACAGATATGATAGAGACAGAGTTCATAGAGATGATAGAGACAGAGATGGTAGAGATGATAGAAATGTGACACGTAGACAACCCATGCGCCGAAAAAACGCAAACGCATGCAAAAACGCTTGAAATCGCATACAAACGCTGTTTTTTTGTCGTATTGCGCACGCTGATGCGACAAAATATCACAGCGTTTACAAGCGATTGCACGCTTTTTTTAATGCGTTTGATGTGCGCTCGAAACGCAGCGCAAAAAGGCGCAAGTGTGAAAGTAGCCTAACAGCGCATGTATACTGCAACTAGAGAGAGTATCTGCCATGTTGTAGTCCTGAGCTTTACAACGCCACCCGAGGTCGGCCAGCGCCTAGCCATCTCCCGGGCGACGCCAGAAATGCCGAGGACATAATCAAGGATACACCAATTTCACGTGGGGACGGCGGCGCCCAACCGCTACCCAGGCAGCATGGGTAAACTGAAATCAAAGAAGGGCAGTGTCTCCGTGCAGACGTGATAAAAACATTAGATAGGTGGATGAAGCAATGATATCGTGGAAATGACATATGGATTATATTGCCTGGGAACATCATACAATTAATCATGACAGCTTTACAATTTTTATCCGTCCTGTTTCTCACATGTGTGTTCTTTTGTATTAATAAAAGTATTATTTTTGAAATAGTTCTGAACCCTAGTTTCGTTTTGTTTATTCAGCATTCTATAATGCTGTAGATAAGCCCCGGTCCGACCTGCAAGATGAGAAAAATAACTTTTATTATACTCACCCAGGGGTGCGGTCCGGTCGGATGGGTATCGCAGGTCTGGATCCAGCTCCTCCCATCTTCTTGCGACACCGCCCTCCTGCTTGCTTCATTGCTCGCGGCATCGCGCTTCTGCGCAGGCGTACTTCTCTGCCCTGCTGAGGGCAGAGTATACTACTGCAGGGTGCAGGCGCTGGGCATCTCTGACCTTTCCAGGCGCCTGCGCACTGCAGTACTTTGCTCTGCCCTCAACAGGGCAGAGAAGTACGCCTGCGCAGGAGCGTGATGCCGCGAGCGATGAAGCAAGCAGGTGGGCGGCGTCGCAGGAAAATGTCAGGCACCGGACCCGGACCGGCGACACCCATCGGACCAGACCGACCCCCTGGGTGAGTATAATAAAAGTTATTTTTCTTATCTTGCAGGTCGGACCGGGGGCTTATCTACAGCATTATAGAAGTGTCATGACCCAGGACGGGGTTTGGTCTTTGTCCCGTCCTGGCCAGTCTGGGGTTAATGGTTTCAGCCTCTCTCTGGCAGAGGGCGGCTATTTAGTTGCCAATTGACCTGAGTCTGGTGTCAGTTATACTCCTGCCCTCGGCTGAGTTAGTTGACCTCCTGTGTGCCTGCGCCTTGTGCCTGATCTTGTTGCTTGTTTGGTTTTGACCCGGTCCGTCTCTTCGTTGTGAGCTTGTCTACTGTCTTGGTACTGTGTATTTGCCCGTTCTGGTTTTCTGATCCCTTGGCTACGTTTTGGTTATTCTCTGCCTGCTCCTCTTGTACTGCGTTGCTCCCTCTGTGTATGACCTGGCTATCCTGACTTTCCGTTTTGTCTATGCCCCTTGGTAACTCTGTCCCGTAGTTACCCTTCTAGGAGTTTTCCTTCTGCTCATAGCTCTCTGGAGCTTAGGCCACGCCCATCAGCAGTCACGTGCTTAAGGTCCTCTGGCCTGAAACAATCTCTGTCTGTTACTGCCTTCTCTGAGAGACCTGTGGCCGGCGCCGCCCCTTGGCAGTCATGTGCTTCGGGTCCTGTTAGTCAGAAGCACGCATCTTCACCGCTGCTGCCCCGCTCCACAGGTATCTTTGAGCGCAGTCTGTATTATTCAGGACACGCGCACTGGCTCAGTGAGCAAGTGCAGTGCGGTGTACATGATAAGAAGATTCAGAATATGAAGAACAATATTCTGACAAAGACTTTTACAACAGTCCCAACAAGCCACAGCTTTTTTCACAGCTCAAATTACCGTATATACTCGTGTATAAGCCGAGATTTTCAGCCCAATTTTTAGGGCTGAAAGTCCCCCTCTCGGCTTATACGCGAGTCAGATACGGGGGTCGGGGGGGAGGGGGGGTGTCGGATCATATTCACCCCTCCGCCGGCGCGTCTCTGCAGCCTCTCCTCTTCTCCCGGTCTCCCAGCTCTTCAGTCCTACAGCGGTCATGTGGTACCGCTCATTAAAGTCATGAATATGCACATATTCATGACTTTAATGAGCGGTACCACATGACCGCTGTAGGACTGAAGAGCTGCGGAGACCGCCGGGAGAAGAGGAGAGGCTGCAGAGACGCGCCGGCGGAGGGGTGAGTATAGCGATATTTACCTGTCCCGTTCCACCGCTGCGCGTTGCTCCCTCGTCCGACTCCTCTGACTGTGAATGTTCAGGCAGAGGGCGCGATGACGTCGTTAGTGCGCGTCGCGCCCCCTGCCTGATCATTCACTGCCGAGGACCGGAAGAGGGAGCAGCGGTGGAGAGAGGACAGGTAAATATCGCAGGTGCCGGGATCCTGAGCGAGCGGTGACACCGGCACCTGTCCCACATAGCGCGCTGGTGTCCCCGCCTGCTCAGGACACCGCACCTGGCCCCCAGCGACGAGAGGCGAGTATGTCTTTTTATTTGCAGCAGCAGCATAAGGGACGTATACTATGGGCATAATCTGTGGATCATACGGGGCATAATCTGTGCAGCATATGGGGGCATAATCTGTGGAACATATTGAGCATAATCTGGAGCATATGGGGCATAATCTGTGCAGCATATGGGGGCATAATCTGTGGAACATATGGGGACATAATCTGTGGAAAATATGGGGACATAATCTGTGGAAAATATGGGGCATAATCTGGAGCATATGGGGGCATAATCTGTGGAACATATGGGGCATAATCTGTGGAACATATGGGGGCATAATCTGGAGCATATGGGGCATAATCTGGAGCATATGGGGCATAATCTGGAGCATATGGGGGCATAATCTGTGGAGATATGGGGGCATAATCTGTGAGTAATTGGGCATATGGGGCATAATCTGTGCAGCATATGGGGACATAATCTGTGAGCATATGGGGCATAATCTGTGAGCATATGGGGCATAATCTGTGAGCATATGGGGCATAATCTGTGAATATGGGGCTAATCTGTGAGCATATGGGGCATAATCACATAGGGCATAAGGAGCATATGGGCATTCTGTGGGCAATGGGGCACTTATATAGGGGGCATAATCTGAGCTAATCTGCAGCATATGGGGGCATAATCTGTGCAGCATATGGGGGGCATAATTTGTGCAGCATATGGGGCATAATCTGTGCAGTTTATGGGGGCCTAATCTGTGGAGCATCATATGGGGGCATAATCATTTTTCACCCAAGGCTTATAAGCGAGTCAATAAATTTTCCCAGTTTTTTGTGGCAAAATTAGGGGGGTCGGCTTATACACGGGTCGGCTTATACACGAGTATATACGGTAAATGATTTAGTCAGGAACTTGGACCTTACTAAACATTCTGCAGAAAGTTTAGGCTCTAGACTAAAGGAAAAAAGTCTGCTAGCTCCTGGTACCAGTTTTTCATGGTACAGGAGCAGAGAAAAGGAATTCCTTTCATAGTTCTCTCAATACAGTGCTCTAGTGTAGTGTATTGCAGTGATGTTCCTGGGCTCACGGAAAAATGTAAAATTGCGTACAATGTCAGTGAGTGGAGACTCTTTATTGATTCATACAAAAAAAAAAGTCTGAAAGCTGTGCTACTGCACAATGGCAGCAAGTATGCTTCAGTGTCTGAAGCACATTCTGTGCACATGAAGAAAAGCTATGAGAATTTAGACTTTTTTTTTCTCAAGAAACATAATTATGAGGATCAAGGATGGTCAATGATGGATATCTGAAAATTCTCTCTTTGCTCCTTGGACAGCAAGCATGATACACAAAGTACCCATGCTTTTTGTGGGAAAGGACTTATCACTGGAGCCAAAAAACTTTGCCATCGAGAACATGTTTGCAACCTGGACTCAAGAACATAGTTGTGGAAAGTTTAGTTGATCCCACTCCTGCCACCATTCCACATTAAGTTTGGACTGATGAAGCAGTTTGAGAAAGCTCTACCGAAACTTTTAAAGCGAACCTGTCATCAGGATTTTGCTAAGTAAACTACAGACACTGTAAGGTCAGCGCTGTTACACTGATGACAATGATACCTGGGTTGAAGAAATCCGTCTTGTTGTTGTTGATCAATCTTTGTTTGCAGTTTTGAGATGATGAGATTCTCGTGCTTGGGGGTTGGGCTTTATTTGGTGCTCTGGACCCATCTTAATTCTTGTGGGCTTTAATGGCAGGTCACTGAACCTTCAGTGACCTGCCTACTATTTTAAATATTGTGCTTGTGCAATTTATATTGTGTTCTTTAAAAAAAAAAAAATAACTCCAGCAAAATAGCACCGCCAGAGCAGTAGAATCTATCGCTTGCTGACAGATGCTACTGCACATGCGCCGCCGCCATTTAGATGGGGCCATTTTTTTTTTTTTGCTACAACAAAATGGCACAAGAAAAACAAGGTCAGATGTCTTCAACCCAGATATCATTTTAATCAATGTAACAGCATTAACCTGATAATGTCTGTAGTTTACTTAGCAAAATCCTGATGACAGGTTCGCTTTAAGTACCTGTGTACCAAGTATCAGGGACTGTCCGAAACAAAACTGAAGGTCGGCATTTTGTGGATCGGATATTTGGAAACTCATGAGGGATGAAACAAAATGAAAGTTGTTGAGAAAAGTCCTGGGATTCTTTTAAAAAAGTCATAAAGAAATTTCTAGGTAACAACAGAGATCCAAAAAGTCCATCATGGAGAACAAGCTGAAACGTTTCAAAGCCTTTGGTTGTCTGATGAAATTGAAGTTACATTTTTTTACATTCCCATTTAGACTACTTTCCTGCAAACCGTTAGGCTATGTGCACATGTTGCAGATTGTAAGCGTTTTTGCCACATTTTTCCGGCCGAAAACGCTTACACAACGCAACCCATTATATTCTATGGGATTCCGCACAGCTATACTAATGCTGAGTATTTTTCCGCGGCGAAATGGCATCCCCGAAAAATAGGCAGCATGCTCATTCTTTTTGCGGAATCGCGGCGATTCCGCACACATAGGAGTGCATTGAACCGCTTACTCTCCGCATGTGGCTATGCCCACCAGGCGCAAAGTGAGCGGTTCATGTACGGATGGTACTCAGGGTCTGGAGGAGAGGAGACTCTCCTCCAGCCCTGGTTACCATATCTATGTTAAAATAATAATTAAAATAAAAAATCGTGATATTCAAACCTTCCGGCGGCCCCCGCAGCCTTCCCGGTCCTTAACGATGCTCCCGGCAACTCCTGTTGCCAGTGATGCCTTGTGCGAATTACCTCGTAGTGTGATGATACGTCATCTGGGGTCATTGTTGCAAGGCATCACTGGGAACCGGAGTTGCTGGGAGCATCACGAGGACCAGGAAGGCTGCGGGGGCCGCCGGAAGGTTAGAATATCACGATTTTTTTTTGTATTATTATTTCTAAAATTCTATCTTTTACTACTGATGCTGCATAGGCGACATCAATAGTAAAAAGTTGGTCACAGTTGTCAAACACTATGTTTGAATAGTTTGACCAACCTGTCAATCAGTTTTCCAAGCGATGCTACAGATCACTTGGAAAACGTTAGCATTCTGCAAGCTAAATACGCTTGCAAAACGGTAGCTTTTTGCAGGAATACGCATGCCAATTCCGCAAGTGTATTTCCCGCGGCAGTAAGTTGCGGAAATTTCCACAGCAATTCCGAACGTGTGCACATAGCCTAATGCTGTTAGCCAAGGCCGGAGTCACCACCTGGCGCACCCAGGAAAGTGCTGGGGCCATAAAAGAACGGTGGGGCCAACTCGCCGTTGGGGAGACAAAGGCACACTATGGGGCCTGTGAGTCGGGGAGGAAGCCCAGGCCAGCACTGGCACTCCTCAAATAGTCACCTCTTCTGATGTACATGGCAACGGGAGCAATGACGTCACTACAGCACACCCTCTGCCAAGCAGTGCAAAGTCAGAAGACGCTGCGACGACCGGACTTGAGGGAACAAGGAGAGGTGAGCATTTGATTATCCATTTTTTTTTAATGTATGGAGCATTCCATGGGGCCCATTATACCATATGGAGCATTCTATGGGGCCCATTATTCTGTATGGAGCAATATATGATGTCCATAATACTGTACGGAGGACTATGTGCTGCCCATACCCAAATTTTGCATACCTGTGTTATTGAACACCTTTTCAGGCAGGCTATGGAGCATACTCGCCTGCAAAAGACGTCTTGTGCACATTTCCCAATGCTCAGTCTATGTTAGTGCCCAGATTATATCGCATTTCTTTGGTGCACTCCACTCCAGATTTTCAATTTTCTGGTCAAAGCAGATTCTAGATTGAAGGGTTGTCTGCTGCTGGTTGAATCTTAATGCTGTGTAATGTACAACCAGTTAGGATTCAGTTCCGCCATTGGTCACCAGATCACAAGTATGCGATTTCCATAGTTGTGGTATGTGCTGAATAGTCTCAGCAGCTTCTTCATGGACTATGGAAATCGCATACTTGTGGTCTCATGAAGACAACTAGAGTCGGCAAGTCGAGAAGATTTTTAGCGGTATGTACATTACACACTTCCTTTGAAAACTAGCCCTTTAACCCCTTCACCCCCAAGGGTGGTTTGCACGTTAATGACCGGGCCAATTTTTACAATTCTGACCACTGTCTCTTTATGAGGTTATAACTCTGGAACGCTTCAACGGATCTTCGCGATTCTGAGATTGTTTTCTCGTGACATATTGTACTTCATGTTAGTGGTAAAATTTCTTCAATATACCTTGCGTTTATTTTTGAAAAAAACGCAAATATGGCGAAAATTTAGAAAATTTTGCAATTTTCAAACTTTGAATTTTTTTTCCCTTAAAACAGAGAGATATGTCACACAAAATAGTTAAGAAATAACATTTCCCACATGTGTACTTTACATCAGCACAATTTTGGAACCAAATTTTTTTTGTTAGGAAATTATAAGGGTTAAAAGTTGACCAGTGATTTCTCATTTTACAACAAAATTTACAAAGCCATTTTTTTAGGGACCACCTCACATTTGAAGTCACTTTGAGGGGTCTATATGGCAGAAAATACCCAAAAGTGACACCATTCTAAAAACTGCACCCCTCAAGGTACTCAAAACCACATTCAAGAAGTTTAATAACTCTTCAGGTGCTTCACAGGAGCTGAAGCAACGTGGAAGGAAAAAATTAATATTTAACTTTTTAGCCACAAAAATGATATTTTACAAACTTTTTTTTATTTTCACAAGGGTAAAAGGAAAAAATGGGCAGATAAAGTTGTTGTGCAATTTCTCCTGAGTACGCCAATACCCCATATGTGGGGAAAACCACTGTTTGGGCACACGGCAGAGCTCGTAAGGGAAGGAGCGCCGTTTGACTTTTTCAAACTAAAATTGGCTGGAATTGAGATTGGACGCCATGTCGTGTTTGGAGAGCCCCTGATGCGCCTAAACAGTGGAAACCCCCCACATGTGACACCATTTTGGAAACTAGACCCCTAAGGAACTTATCTAGATCTGTTGTCAGCACTTTGAACCCCAAAGTGTTTCACAAAAGTTTATAATGCCTGGGTGTGAAAAAAAAAAAAAAAAAAAAATTTTCCACAAAAATGATTTTTTAGTCCCAAATTTTTGATTTTTCCCAAGGAAATTGGACCCCAAAAGTTGTTGTCCAATTTGTCCTGAGTACGCGGATACCCCATATGTGGGGGGGGAAACTGTTTGGGCGCACGGCAGGGCTTGGAAAGGAAGCAGTAACGTTTTGGAATGCAAACATTGATGGGGGTCATGTTCCGTTTGTAGTGCCCCAGATGAGCCTAAACAGTGGAAAACCCCCACAAGTGACCCCATTTTGGAAGCTAGGCCCCCTAAGGAACTTATCTAGATCTTTGGTGAGCACTTTGAACCCCAAGTGCTTCACACAAGTTTATAATGCCCGGGCATGAAAATAAAAAATCCTATTTTTTTCCCACAAAAATTATCTCTTAGTCACTAATTTTTTATTTTCACAAGGGTAACAGGAGAAATTGGACCATAAAATTTGTTGTCCAATTTGTCCTGAGTACGCTGATACCCCATATGTGGGGGGGAACCACTGTTTGGGCGCATGGCAGAGCTCGGAATGGAAGGAGCACCATTTGACTTTTTCCAACCAAAATTGGCTGGAATTGAGATTGGACGCCATGTTGCATTTGGAGAGCCCCTGCTGTGCCTAAACAGTGGAAACCCCCCACAAGTGACCCCATTTGGGAAACTAGACCCCCTAAGGAACTTATCTAGATCTTTGGTGAGCAATTTGAACCCCCAAGTGCTTCACACAAGTTTATAACGTAGAGCCGTAAAATTAAAAAATCATATTTTTTCCACAAAATTGATCTTTTCACCCCAATTTTTATTTTCCCAAGGGTAACAAGACTCCAAAAGTTATTGTGCAATTTGTCCTGAGTGCGCTGATACCCCATATGTGGGAGTAAACCACTGTTTGGGTGCATGACAGAGTTTGGAAGGGAAGGAGCGCCGTTTGACTTTTTCAACGCAGAATTGGCTGGATGCCATGTCGTGTTTGGAGAGCTCCTGATCTGCCTAAACAGTGGAAACCCCCCACAAATGACACCATTTTGGAAACTAGACCCCTCAAGGAACTTATCTAGACATGTGGTGAGCACTTTGAACCCCAAAGTGCTTCACAGAAGTTTATAACGTACAGCCGTAAAATAAAAAATCTCTTTTTTTTTTTACAAAAATGATTTTTTCGCCCCCAATATTTTATTTTCACAAGGGTAACAGGAGAAATTGGACCCCAAAAGTTGTTGTCCAATTTGTCCTGAGTATGCTGATACCCAATATGTGGGAGTAAACTACTGTATGGGCGCACGTCGAGGCTCGGAAGGGAAGTAGTGACGTTTTGGATTGCTGACTTTGATGGAATGGTCTGGGGGAGTCATGTCGCATTTGGAGAGCCCCTGATGCTCCTAAACAGTGGAAACCCCCACAAGTGACCCCATTTTGGAAAATAGACCCCACAAGGAACTTATCTAGATGTGTGGTGAGCACTTTGAACCCCGAAGTGCTTCACAGAAGTTTATAACGTACAGCTGTAAAAATAAGAAATCCTTTTTTTTTTTACAAAAATGATTTTTTCGCCCCCAATATTTTATTTTCACAAGGGTAACAGGAGAAATGGGACCCCAAAAGTTGTTGTCCAATTTGTCCTGAGTACGCTGATACCCAATATGTGGGAGTAAACTACTGTATGGGCGCACGTCGGGGCTCGGAAGGGAAGTAGTGACATTTTGGATTGCAGACTTTGATGGAATGGTCTGGGGGAGTCATGTCGCATTTGGAGAGCCCATGATGCGCCTAAACAGTGGAAACCCCCACAAGTAACCCCATTTTGGAAAATAGACCCCACAAGGAACTTATCTAGATGTGTG
>JARQOD010000001.1:150653098-150708480 GCA_033576555.1 Oophaga sylvatica
GAAAGGACATGGAGGAGGTGGTGTGATGGTGTGGGGATGCTTTTCTGGTGACACTGTTGGGGATTTATTCAAAATTGAAGCGGTGAGCGCTCCAGCTCACCCCAAACCATCTCGATTGGGTTCAGATCTGGTGACTGTGGAGGCCAGGTCATCTGGCGTAGCACCCCAACACTCTCCTTCTTGGTCAAATAGCCCTTACACAGCCTGGAGGTGTGTTTGGGGTCATTGTTCTGTTGAAAAATAAATGATGGTCCAACTAAACGTAAACCGGATGGAATAGCATGCTGCTGCAAGATGCAGTGGTAGCCATGCTGGTTCAGTATGCCTTCAATTTTGAATAAATCCCCAACAGTGTCACCAGCAAAGCACCCCCACACCATCACACCTCCTCCTCCATGCTTCACGCTGGGAACCAGGCATGTAGAATACATCCATTCACCTTTTCTGCGTACAAAGCAGTAATCAAAGCAAAAGGAGGCTACTTTGAAGAACCTAGAATATAAGACATATTTTCAGTTGTTTCACACTTTTTTGTAAAGTGTAATGTATAATTCCACATGTGTAAATTCATAGTTTTGATGCCTTCAGTGTGATTCTACAATTTTCATAGTTATGAAAATACAGAAAAATCGTTGAATGAAAAGGTGTGTTCAAACTTTTGGTCTGTACTGTATATATATATATGTATATATATATATATATATATTACATTAATGTATGTATATACTGTATTATATATATATATATATATATATTTATATACAGTGGGTTCGGAAAGTATTCAGACCCCTTTAAATTTTTCACTTTGTTTCCTTGCCACCATTTGGTAAATGCAAAAAAAAATCATATTTTTTTCTCGCTAATGTACACTCTGCACCCCATCTTTACTGAAAAAAACAGAAATGTTGAAATTTTTGCAAATTTATTAAAAAAGAAAAACTAAAATATCACATGGTCATAAGAATTCTGACCCTTTGCTCGGTGTACAATAATAAATTATATTGTGGTACCGTGGGAATTCAAACTTATTAGGATGTTCAATACTTTGACACTAGGACTCAACTTAACACCCGGTTTTATGGTCCACTACATAGACACAGTTCACACCTTCACCAGAAGGACTCCAGATAGCTAAGAACACATTCCCACTAGCTCTCCATTTGTAAGAAAATGCTAATTCGATTTTCTTTGCTTATCGTTTGAAGGCATCACACCTCCCAGGTCTTGAACAAATTTCCTACTATAGTAAGCATCTAATGTGTCTTTCTTATTATTCCAAATGTAATTGCCTGAAGAAGGAGCCTCTGCGCTCTGAAAGCTTGCGAACATATAATTTTCTGGTTAGCCAATAAAGGTATCACTTTAAGAATGCTCTTGTCATAATTGGACGGAGAAGTATTCACATCGACCCTTTGCTCAGTATTGAGTAGAAGCACCCTATTGAGCTACTGTAGTACAGCCATGAGTCTTCTTGGGAATGATGCAACAAGTTTTTCACACCTAGATTTGGGGATCCTCTGCCGTTCGTCCTTGTATATCATCTCAAGTTCCGTCAAGTTTCATGGTAAATGTTGGTGAACAGCCATTTTCAGATCTCTCCAGAGATGCTCAATTGGGTTTAGGTCAGGTCTTTGCCTTGACCTGTCAAGAATGGTCACAGAGATGTTCTAAAACCACTTCTTTGTTATTTTAGCTGTGTGCTTAGGGTCATTGTCTTGTTGAAAGGTGAACCTTTGGCCAAGTCTGAGGTCCAGAGCACTCTGGAAGAGGTTTTCAGACAAGACACAGTGCCTTGCGAAAGTATTCAGCTCCCTGGAACTTTTCAACCTTTTCCCACATATCATGCTTCAAACATAAAGATACCAAATGTAAATTTTTGGTGAGGAATCAACAAGTGGGACACAATTGTGAAGTTGAACGAAAATTTTTTAAATTTTTGTGGAAATTCAAAAACTGAAAAGTGGGGCGTGCAATATTATTCGGCCCCTTTAACTTAATACTTTGTTGTGCCACCTTTTGCTGCGATTACAGCTGCAAGTCGCTCGGGGTATATCTTTATCAGTTTTGTACATCCGAGAGACTGAAATTCTTGCCCATTCTTCCTTGGCAAACAGCTCTAGCCAGGGCCGGCTCCAGGTTTTTATGGGCCCCGGGCGAAAGAGCCTCAGAGGGCCCCTTTAACACAGACCACGATTCATGATGCACAGATACGGCAGAGAAATATAGGTACAGTACAATGCCAAATACTTCACTTCTTCCATTACATGAGTGATATCTATTGTAAATTGTACAATAGCTCAAAAACCGCCAAATCCTCACAGCGCACAGTACAGACTGGACAGTACAGTCCTCCATACAATATTATGGGCACCACATAGTTTCCCCCTCATCACCCATATAATACCCCATGGAGGATGTCACTCCCCCATGCTCCATACAGAATACTGGACCCAAAATAATGCTCCATACAGAATACTGGACCCAATATAATGCTCCAAACAGGATACTGGTCCCCATATAATGCTCCATACAGGATACTGGTCCCCATATAATGCTCCATACAAAATATGGAGCTCTCCTCTGCGCTGTGCTGCGTTCTGCACTGTTACGGCTCAGGAAAGGGCGCTGTGGAAAGACTCCCCATTATGATCATCATTACCTCCCCATCATCATCATTGCCTCCCCATTATCATCAATGCCTGCCCATCATCATAATCGCTTCCCCATCATTATCATTGCCTCCCATCATCATCATTGCCTCCCCATTATCAATGCCTGCCCATCATCATCATCATTGCCTCCCCATCATCATCTGCTCCTCATTATCATCAATGCCTGCCATCATCATCATCGCCTCCCCATCATTATCATTGCCTCCCCATTATCATTGCCTGCCCATCATCATCATCATGATTGTCTCCCCATCATATCATTGTCTGCCCATCATCATTGCCTGCCCATCATCATCAATCATCATTGCCTCCCCATCATCATCATCACTGCCCTCCCCCACCACCATCACACATACAGCACCACACACAGACAGCACCGCAGCACACCAGCACTCTCTCACATACACACACAAAGCACCGCACTACATACACACACACACTGATACACACAGACACACACACACACACACTGATACACACAGATACATACACACTGATACACACAGACAGATACACATCACATCTCACCTGTCCGGCGTCCGCACACTCTCTGCCACAGCCGGCCGCTGAATGATGACGTCATTCAGCGGCGCTGCTGTGAGAGGAAGCGCAGGCGCCCCTGGAGCCCATATCTGCAGCAGCGGAGGCACGGGGAGAGGTAAGTATTGTGCCAGCTGCTGCCGGGGCCCTGAGCAAGCGGGGGGCCCAGTGGCGGCGCTGACACCGCTCTCCTCCGCTAATGGGCACCGGGGTGCCCGACGGCGAGTGGGCCCCCCGCCTGCTCAGGGCCCTGGCACTTGCCCAGGTATGCCGGGTGCTGACTCCGGCCCTGGCTCTAGCTCAGTGAGGTTGGATGGAGATCGTTTGTGAACAGGAGTTTTCAGCTCTTTCCACAGATTTTCGATTGGATTCAGGTCTGGACTTTGACTTGGCCATTCTGACACCTGGATATGTTTATTTGTGAACCATTCCATTGTAGATTTTGCTTTATGTTTGGGATCATTGTCTTGTTGGCAGACAAATCTCAGTCCCAGTCTCAGGTTTTTTGCAGACTAAAACAGGTTTTCTTCAAGAATGGTACTGTATTTGGCTCCATCCATCTTCCCATCAATTTTAACCATCTTTCCTGTCCCTGCTGAAGAAAAGGAGGCCCATACCTTGATGCTGCCACCACCATGTTTGACAGTGGGGATGGTGTGTTCAGGGTGATGAGCTGTGTTGCCTTTACGCCAAACATATCGTTTGGCATTGTTGCCAAAATGTTTGATTTTGGTTTCATCTGACCAGAGCACCTTCTTCCACATGTTTGGTGTGTCCCCCAGGTGGATTGTTGCAAACTTTAAACGACACTTTTTAGGGATATCTTTGAGAAATGGCTTTCTTGCCACTCTTCCATAAAGGCAAGATTTGTGCAGTGTACGATTGATTGTTGTCTCATGGACAGACTGTCCCACCTCAGCTGTAGATCTCTGCAGTTCATCCAGAGTGATCATGGGCCTCATGGCTGCATCTCTGATCAGTCTTCTCCTAGTTTGAGATGAAAGTTTAGAGGGATGGCCGGGTCTTGGTAGATTTGCAGTGGTATGATACTCCTTCCATTTCAATATGATCACTTGCACAGTACTCCTTGGGATGTTTAAAGTTTTGGAAATCATTTTGTATCCAAAGCCGGCTTTAAACTTCACCACAATATCATGGACCTTCCTGTTGTGTTCCTTGGTCTTCATGATGCTCTCTGTGCTTCAAACAGAACCCTGAGACTATCACAGAGCAGGGGCATTTATACAGAGACTTGATTACACACAGGTGAATTATAGTTATCATCATTAGTCATTTAGGACAACATTGGATCATTTAGAGATCCACAATGAATTTCTGGAGTGAGTTTGCTGCACTGAAAGAAAAGAGGCCGAATAATATTGCACGCCCCACTTTTCAGTTTTTAAATTTCCACAAAAATTTAAAATAACCAATAAATTTCATTCAGCTTCACAATTGTGTCCCACTTGTTGTTGATTCTTCACCAAAAATTTACATTTGGTATTTTTATGTTTGAAGCATGATATGTGGGAAAAGGTTAAAAGTTCCAGGGAGCCGAATACTTTCGCAAGGCACTGTATCTCTGTACTTGGCTGCATTCATGTTTTCTTCAGTTGCAACCAGTCGTCCTGTCCCTGCAGCTGAAAAACACCCCCATAGCATGATGCTGCCACCACCATGTTTCACTGTTGGGATTGTATTGGGCAGCTGATGAGCAGTGCCTGGTTTTCTCCACACATACCACTTAGAATTATCACCAAAAAGTTCTATCTTTGTCTCATCAGACCAGAGAATCTTATTTGTCATAGTCTGGGAGTCCTTCATGTGTTTTTTTACCAAACTTTATGCAGGCTTTCATATGTCTGGCACTGAGGAGAGGCTTCCGGTTTGCCACTTTGCCATAAAGACCCGACTAGTGGAGAATAATGAATCACTTTAATTCATTATAACTCTGAGCTCTAATCACTTGGGGTCTAGTGGATCACAGTGGTGCTTATAACATAACCAGTCACACAATGAGGTCTGAGGGGTAAGGTTTCTCCTTGTGGAGAGTAACAGAAACCTTACCCCTTAGACCTCAGTCCAGAGCCTCTCACTTAGCCAAATCAGTTCTCATACTTTGCACTGATGAGGACCAATAGCCCGAAACACCGTGTCTGCAAATTGAGATACTGATTTGGTTTTTATCCCAAGTCATATTGCAAGACTCGTTAAAGGGTTAATTGTGACTTGTAGGATCGCTACTTCCAACAGGTGGCGCTATAGAGTTCAAGTCCTCTTTTTCTCTGAAAAGAACAATTTGCAGTCACACACTGATCCAATATACACCTTTTGATGTCTTTTGATGTATGGTAATTTATTTACAATTTGATAGTAACTATTTTATTTAACAATTTATAATACAGGTCAATTTTTAAATCACATACCTCCCCCACCCCTCCCTACTTTAAAAAAATTGGTGGTGTCCACCTTGTGAATTCTGTCTTTTGAGTTCGGACTCCTTGCTGCTTCCTTTCACCAAGCATGTGACTTCTGAAAGTAACTGAGCTTCATAGCAAAAGGGGTGAATACACATGTAAATTTTTAGTTATTTGATACCATAAATTGAATTTATAACTATATTTTTCTCACTACACTTCATCAACTTAGACAATTTAGTGCTGACGTGCTGATGTATCACGCAAAAATCAGAGAAAAAAAGCATTTGGCTGGAAAAATACAATTTAGTAGGAAATTTTAGATGCGGGAATTGTTCCTTTTGTAATCTACATATTACAGGAAAACTTCTAAAAATAGGTTTCATACACCATTATAATCAAGGACTTTATTTCATGCCGCACAAAACATGTAATTTATATTATATTTTGCCCCTGTAATTTTTTTGCATAGGGAAAACAATTCGCCACTATTAATTAGATTCACAGAACACTTTAAATCCATTATTACATTAGAAAAAGGGTCACCAAGATTGATTAGACACATGCAGCAATGTCATAACTAGAGATGAGCGAATATTTCAAGATGCGGTTCGACTCACGATCGCTGAATTTGCAATATTCACTGATTTAATCGCCGAATATAGCCGAACGCCATACACAACACAAGCATCGGTGTTTCCCACACTGTGTGACAGCATGGGAGACACTGGCATATCGCTTCTGATCGGCAGTAACGTTACCACCGGTAGATTGTTACTGCCATGAGAGCCCTACGGGATCACGCTGTTAGATGTCGGCGTGACTCCACAGAGATGCGGTGACCCGTGGTAAAAAGCTTACCGCAGGTCAGCAGGCGCTGGATGATGAGAGACTACTTCTTCCATCAGCGTACGTCTGCTGTCATTGACATCAGTGACAGCAGGCGCAGCTGATGGGAGAAGTAGTCTCTCGTCAGCCGGCACCTGTGCTCAATGTTAGAAAGAAAAAAAAATTACAACTGTCAGAGCGCTGCGGGGTCATGCTGTCACATGTCAGGGTAACCCTGCAGACATGCTGTGACCAGGGGCAAAAAGCTTACCACAGGTCAGCAGGCGCCGGCTGATGAGACTACTCCACCCATTGGACTATGTCTGATGTCACTGATAACAGTGACAGCAGGTGCCACTGATGGGAGAAGTAGTATCTCGTCACCTGGCACCTGTGGACAAAGTTAAAAAAAAACCATGCAAATTAAATACATATTCAAATAAAAATAAAAAACACATTATACTCACTTAACACCAAATCCCCGAAGCCCTTGTTTCCTATAAAAAATGTAAAATAAAAAACAACATATACTCACCTTAAACCCTTTCCCGATACTCATGTCTCCTAGAAAAAAATAAAAAATAACAAACCACCATATACTCACATGTCCGCCATAGTCCACGTAATCCAGAGTGACTAGCTTGGATCTGCCAGTTAGTCTTTTGTTATTTGCATGTTAGCTTAATGACCGAGCACTCTTCCCTTCAACAGGTGATGATTTTAATTACAGCTGGTACCTACCCATAAATGAAGGCTTTACTGAAAGAGGTGTCCACATTCACCCAGGAATTCAGACATCAGCCTAAGGCCAATGCCACACTTGCGAGTGTAATGCGATAAACTCGCATCAACACCTTGCACTGCCGCCGTCACTCGGACTGGAGTGTGCAGCTGCATAGCAATACATGCAGCCGCATCACACTCGCAAGTGTGACACCGGCCTAAGAGAGGAATTCACATTGGATAGGGAACCATCAGTTTTTGAGACCACCTTGATGTTGGTTGATGGGCATGCATGATTTGCCCAACTTGTGTGCAAAGCGTCTCAATTTTTCCTAATATTCAGAAGCCATATTGCTATTCATATTTCATATATTTCACATTGACATGCTTTAGCACGATAGAGTGCAACTTTTTTTTGTATAACAAGTTTACATACCTGGTAGAATTTTTGCTTTCTTGGCCTTTTTTCAGAGACTTTTTCTCCACTCATGGTTAGTGATTGAGTGAAGCCATTTGTCGAACTACTGTGTTTTCTCTTTTAAAATCATAATGACAACCCAAAACATCCAAATGACCCTGATCAAAAGTTCACATACCCCGTTTCCTAATACTGTGTATTGCCTCCTCTAATATCAATGACAGCTTGAACTCTTTTGTGGTAGTTCTGGATGAGGTTCTTTATTTTCTCAGATGGTAAAGCTGCCCACTCTTTTTGGCAAAAAGCCTCCAGTTCCTGTAAATTCCTGGGCTGTCTAGCATGAACTGTGAACTTGAGATCTCCTCAGAGTGGCTCAATGATATTTAGGTCAGTAAACTGAGATGGCCACTCCATAACCTTCACTTTTTTCTGCCGTAGCCAATGACAGGTCGACTTGGCCTTGTGTTTTGGATCATTGTCATGTTGGAACCTCCAAGTAGGTCCGATGCGCAGCTTCTGGGCTGATGATTGAAAATTTTCCTCCAGTATTTGCTAATAACATGCTGCATTCATCTTTACTTCAACTTTGACCAAGTTTCCTGTGCCTTTGTAGTTCACACATCCCCAAAACAACAGCGATCCACCTCCGTGCTTTACAATAGGAATGGTGTTCCTTTCATCATAGGCCTTGTTGACCTTTCTACATGTAATATTAGGGTTTTGGCCAAAAAGTTCAATTTTGGTCTCATCACTCCAAATTACCTTGCTACAGAAGTTTTGAGGCTTGTCTCTGTGCTGTTTTGTGTATTGTAGGCAAGCTACTTTGTGACATTTGCGCAGTAATGGCTTTCTTCTGGCGACTTGGCCATGCAGCCCATATTTCTTTAAGTGCCTTATTGTGCATCTTGAAACAGCCACACTGCTAGTTTTCAGGGAGTCCAGTATTTCAGCTGATGTTATTTGTGGGTTTTTCTTTGCATCCCAAACAATTTTCCTGGCATTTGTGGATGAAATTTTTGTTGGTCTACCTGACTGTGGTTTTGTTTTTACAGAGCCCCTGATTTTCCATTTGTTAATCACAGTTTGAACGTTGCTGACTGGCATTATCAATTCCTTGGATATATTTTAGTTTCCCTTTCCTGTTTTATACAGTTCAACTACCTTTTCCTGTAGATTCATTGATAATTATTTTGCTTTCACCATGAGTCACAATCCAGAAACATCAGTGGCTGGATGAAAGATGCAAGAGTCTGTCTGGATCCCAGAAACTCACTCAGCTTTTATGCACACACACTGATTACAAGCAAACAGGTAACAGGTGAGGATTTTACCTTTAGTAGCTATGCAAACCCATTTGTGTCAACTTCTGTGCATGTTATCAGGCCAAAATTACCAGGGTATGTGAACTTTTGATCAGGGTCATTTGGATGTTTTGGGTTGTCGTTATGATTTAAAAAGAGAAAACACAGTAGTTTGACAATAAATGGCTTCACTCAACCACTAACCATGAGTGGAAAAAAAGTTTTGGTGTTAACATTCATATTCTCTGAAAAAAGGCCAAGAAAGCAAAAGTTTTGCATGGGTATGTAAACTTTTGAACTAAAAAGTTAATTTATTTTAGTTCTTCAATACAAAATTGAAACTCATATATAATATAGTCATTACAAACAGAGTGATCTATTTCATTTGTTTATTTATGTTTATGTTGATGAATATGGCTTACTGCCAATGTAAACCCAAAAGTCATTATCTCAGTAAATTAGAATAATTAACAAAAAACACCTGCAAAGACTTCCTAAGCGTTTCAAAAGGTCCCGTAGTCTGTTTCAGTAGGCTCTACAATCATATGGAAGACTGCTGACTTGACAGATGTCCAGTAAGCAGTCACTGACACACTCCACAAGGAGGTTAAGCCACAAAAGGTCATTGCTAAAATAGCTGGCTCTTCACAGAGTGCTGTATCCAAGCATATTAATGGAAAAGTTGAGTGGAAGGAAAAAGTTTGATAAAAAAAGGTGCACAAGCAACCGGGATAACCGCAGCCTTGAAAGGATTGTTAAGAAAAGGCCATTTAAAAATTTGGGGAAGATTCACAAGGAGTGGACTGCTGCTGGAGTCATTTTTACAAGAGCCACCACACACAGACATATCGAGGACATGGGCTACAAGTGTCGCATTCCTTGCATCAAGCCACTCATGTCCATTAGTCAACACCAGAAGCGTCTTACCTGGGCCAAGGAGAAAAAGAACTGGACTGTTGCTCAATGGTCGAAGATGTTGTTTTCAGATGAAAGTAAATTTTGCATTTCATTTGGAAATCAACGTCCCAGAGTCTGGAGGAAGAGTGGAGAGGCCACAATCCAAGCTGCTTGAGGCCTAGTGTACAACTTCCACAATCAGTGATGGTTTGGGGAGCCATGTCATCTGCTGGTGTAGGTCCACTGTGTTTTATCAAGACCAAAGTCAGCGCTGTCGTCTACCAGGAAATTTTAGAACACAATGGGGAGAAAATGGATAGAAGGTTGGAGGAGTCTTTAAACTAGGGACTAGGGGGGAGGGTATTCATTTTATAGGAGGGGAAGGCAGTGCAGATAGAGACCTGGGCACAAATAATGAAATTGGGGGTGGGGTTAGAACAGTTAATATTTTAAGAAAGAATAGAGGTTCAGAGAGATACATAAAGTGCATGTATACTAATGCTAGAAGCCTCACAAACAAAATGGCGGAATTAGAATTAATTTTGTTGGAACATAATTATGACATGGTGGGGATATCTGAGATTTGGCTGGATGAGAGCCACGACTGGGCGGTTAATTTACAGGGCTATAGTCTGTTTAGAAATGACCGTAAAAATAAGCGAGATGGGGGTGTGTGTTTATATGTAAAATCATCCTTAAAACCCATCTTGCGTAATATCTGTGAATCTTATGAAGATGTAGAGTCTCTGTGGGTGGAGATTAGGGGAGGGGGAAAAATAATAAATTACTGATAGGGGTTTGTTATAAGTCTCCTAAAATAATGGAAGCAACAGAGAATATCCTCGTAAAGCAAATAGATGAAGCAGCAACTCAAGGAGAAGTCATTATTATGGGGGACTTCAACTACCCTGAAATACATTGGGGAACAGAAACCTGCAGTTCCAGCAAAGGTAATAGGTTTTTGGCAACTATGAGAGACAATTACCTTTCACAACTAGTTCAGGACCCAACAAGAGGGGGGGCACTGCTAGACCTAATATTAATCAACAGGCCAGACCGCATATCAAATATAAGGGTTGGGGGTCACTTGGGTAATAGTGATCACAAAATAATAAGCTTTCATGTATCCTTTAATAAGATGTGTAGTCGAGGGGTTACAAGGACACTAAACTTCAGGAAGGCAAATTTCCAACGGATGAGAGATGATCTTAGTGCAATAAACTGGGACCAGGGTCGGACTGGCCCACCTGAGAACCGGAGGATTCTCCGGTGGGCCCTGGCATCTGGGGGGCCCTGGCACCTGCTGGCATACAGGGGCCAGTTGCCTAGGGCCCCCGCTGCTCCAGGGGCCCCAGCCGGTGTCGTGTCGCTAACAGCGGCACACCACGCAGCTGTCATGGGGGCCCCGTGCCAACGGAGCAGCAGCGGGTGACAGGAGGCAGGAGCCCCTGTCCCCGCTGCTAAAGAGAAATGAATATTCACTGCTTTCCATGCCCACATGGGCGTGGGAAGCAGTGAATATCATTACTTACCTGTCACCCGCTCCATCGCTGAGCGCCGCTGTCCTCGGGTCCTCTTGCTGCGATGTTCAGGCAGAGGCCGCGATGACGTCATTAGTGAGCGCCACGCCCTCTGCTTGAGCATTCACTGCCGGAGGACCCGAAGACTGCGGCGCTCAGCGGTGGAGCCGGGTGACAGGTAAATCTCTCAGGTGCCGAGGCCCTCAGCCAGCGGTGACATCGGTACCTGTCCCCCATAGCGCGCCGGTGTCCCCGCCTGCTCAGGACACCAGCACCTGGCCCCAGCGACGAGAGGTGAGTATGTCTTTTTTTTTTTTTTGTAGCAGTAGCTGCGGCAGCATAAAGGGGCCTATAAAATGCAGCAATGGGGGCATCTATGGGGGCATAATCTATGGGGGCATAATCTGTGGAGAATCTAATGGGGGCATAATCTATGGGGGCATAATCTGTGGAACATTTATGGGGGCATAATCTGTGGAGCATCTATGGGGCATAATCTATGGGGCATAATCTGTTGAGCATCTATCGGGGCATAATCTATGGAGCATCTATGGGTGCATAATCTATGGGGGCATAATCTGTGGAGCATTTATGGGGGCATAATCTATGGGGGCATAATCTGTGGAGCATCTATGGGGGCATAATCTATGGGGGCATAATCTATAGGGGCATAATCTATGGAGCATCTATGGGGGCATAATCTATGGGGGCATAATCTATGGAGCATCTATGGGGGCATAATTTATGGAGCTTCTATAGGGGCATAATCTATGGAGCATCTATGGGGGCACAATCTATGGAGCTTCTATGGGGGCATAATCTATGGAGCATCTATGGGGGCATAATCTATGGGGGCACAATCTATGGAGCTTCTATGGGGGCATAATCTATGGAGCATCTATGGGGGCATAATCTATGGGGGCACAATCTATGGGGGCATAATCTATGGGTGCATAATCTATGGAGCATCTATGGGGGCATAATCTATAGGGGCATAATCTATGGAGCATCTATGGGGGAATAATTTATGGAGCTTCTATAGGGGCATAATCTATGGAGCATCTATGGGGGCACAATCTATGGAGCTTCTATGGGGGCATAATCTATGGAGCATCTATGGGGGCATAATCTATGGGGGCACAATCTATGGAGCTTCTATGGGGGCATAATCTATGGAGCATCTATGGGGGCATAATCTATGGGGGCACAATCTATGGGGGCATAATCTATGGGTGCATAATCTATGGAGCTTCTATGGGGGCATAATCTATGGGGGCATAATCTAAGGAGCATTAATGGGGGCATAATCTATGGGGGCACAATCTATGGAGCATCTATGGGGCATAATCTATGGAGCATCTATGGGGGCATAATCTATGGGGGCACAATCTATGGGGGCATAATCTATGGGTGCATAATCTATGGAGCATCTATGGGGGCATAATCTATGGGGGCATAATCTATGGAGCTTCTATGGGGGCATAATCTATGGGGGCATAATCTAAGGAGCATTAATGGGGGCATAATCTATGGGGGCACAATCTATGGAGCATCTATGGGGCATAATCTAAGGAGCATCTATGGGGGCACAATCTATGGGGGCATAATCTATGGGGGCATAATCTATGGAGCATCTATGGGGGCATAATCTATGGAGCATCTATGTGGGCATAATCTATGGGGGCATAATCTAAGGAGCATTTATGGGGGCATAATCTATGGAGCATCTATAGGGGCATAATCTATGGGGGCACAATCTATGGAGCTTCTATGGGGGCACAATCTATGGAGCTTCTATGGGGCATAATCTAAGAAGCATCTATGGGGGCACAATCTATGGAGCTTCTATGGGGGCATAATCTAAGGAGCTTCTATGGGGGCATAATCTAAGGAGCATCTATGGGGGCATAATCTATGGAGCATCTATGGGGGCATAATCTATGGGGGCATAATCTATGGAGCATCTATGGGGGCATAATACATGGGCAGCATATTGGGCACAATCTATGGAGCATCTTGTGAGGCATAATACATGGGGCAGCATATGGGGCATAATCTCATTTTCCACCCTAGGCTTATACTCGAGTCGATAAGTTTTCCCAGTTTTTTGTGGCAAAATTAGGGGGGTCCGCTTATACACGAGTATATATGGTATCTATCTATTATCAATCTATATCTATCTATATATATATAGCATTATACCCTATGAGGGGGGGCAGCATTATCCTCTATGAGGGGGGAGCATTATCCCCTATGGGGGGCAGCATTATCCCCTATGAGGGGGCTGCTTTATAATCTATGAGGGAGGCTACCCCAACTCCTGCTACATAATTAAGACATGTACTACCTTATATTATACCCTGATATTAGTGTGTTTTACTGCACAATTGGTGGTCTTGTATTTATTTCTATGTAGCTACATAGTGGGCCCCAAGAATGATTTTCTCTGGTGGGCCCAAGGTGTTCCAGTCCGACGCTGACTGGGACGATATCCTGAGACTAGAGTTGAGCGATACTTTCCGATATCCTAAAGTATCGGAATCGGAATGGTATCGCCGATATCACTAAAATATCGGCGATACCCGATACCGATACCGGAAGTCCCATGTAAGTCTATGGGAACAAAATATCGCAACTAAAAAAACCCCATTCTTTCCTTGTAAACACTAAATATACACACATAGAATACATATATATATATATATACATGTCATTGTGACATATATATATACATATATGTATAGTTTATACACTTCTACATAGTAAAATATCCTCTGATTCAATTGCCGGGTAAAGCCGGCTTCAGTGAAAAGACAGAAGCACCCGACATGAAATGACACTTGGTGTACATAGGGTTAACCATGTCTTTTCATGTCCTTTGCTATCTAATTTGCACAAACAATTAAATCAGTCTATGTGTGCAAAATTTCACACCTGTAGGGTTAATTAAAGGTGTAAATTCGTTGTAAAAAAAACGGACTTTTTTGCTACGAATTTACACCTTTAATTAACCCCTACAGGTGTGAAATTTTGCACACATAGACTGATTTAATTGTTTGTGCAAATTAGATAGCAAAGGACATGAAAAGACATGGTTAACCCTATGTACACCAAGTGTCATTTCATGTCGGGTTCTGCATTTTCACAAAAGCCGGCAATTGAATTAGCGGCTATTATACTATGTAGAAGTGTATGAACTACAAATATAAATATATATATATATATGTGTCACAAATTCAATGACATGTATATATATATATGAGGTGTAAAATTGCTGAAAAAAAATGCGTGGGCTCCCGCCCTATTTTCGCAACCAGACAGACAAAGCCAGTGAGTGGGGGCAGATAATAATAGCCCAGAGAGGGACCATTATTTTTGCCCCCCCCCGGCTACTAACATCTGCCCCCAGACACCCCAGGAAAGACAAATCTATAATTAGATTCGACCTTTCTGGCACTTTGCCCGTCTATTCCCATTGCCCTGTAGCGGTGGCGAATGGGTTAATATGGGGTTAAAGCCACCTTGCTATTGAAAGGTGACCTTAAGCCAGGTTAATAATTGAGAGCTGTCAATTAGACAACTATCAATTATTAATCCTATTGCATGAAATAAAAATAAAACACACACACTTTAATTAAAAATCATTTTAATGAAATAAAGACACATGTTTTTGACCATCTTTTATTTTACTGCAAAAACCATTTCCTGTAATAAAAATAAAATAAAAAAGCAAAATTATTCTTACCTATCCCATGCACAGTCAGGTCCCACGGTGTAATCCTTCAGAAAGGGTTAATGTTTACTGCAGGGACCGCAGCTAATGCTGCAGCCTCACAGTAAACCCCAAATGAATGAGTTCCTCTCCTGCCTGACAGGAGAGTAAAGGCTGGGTGTCACATAACGATACACCAGCGATCCCGACAACGATATGCACTTGTCAGGATCGCTGGTGTATCGCTACATGATCGCTGCTGAGCTGCCAAACAGGCAGCTCAGGCAGCGATCTGGGACAGCGACACTGCGGGTAACATCGCTTAAGGGCCCGTCTCACATAGCGATATCGCTACCGAGATCGCTGCTGAGTCACTAGTTTTGTGACGCAGCAGCGAGCTCACCAGCGATATCGCTGTGTGTGACATTCAGCGACGATCAGCCCCCCTGCCGGGTATCGCTGATCGTCGCAGAAATGTCAGGACCTTTTTTTGATCGCTGGTTTCCCTCTGACAGGCACGCATCGCTGCGTGTGACAGGCGGGAGACCAGCGATCCGCTGGTAACCAAGGTACACAGCGGGTTTCCAGGCACCGCGCAGCGCTTGGAAACCCGCTGTGTACCTTGGATACCAGCTCCCTGCATCAGGGCGCTGGTATCCAAGGTACACAGCGGGTTTCTAGGCACAGCCCCGCGCCTGGAAACCCGCTGTGTACCTTGGTTACCAGCGGATCGCTGGTCTCCCGCCTGTCACACGCAGCGATTTGTGCCTGTCAGCGGGAAACCAGCGATCAAAAAAAGGTCCTGACATTTCAGCGACGATCAGCGATACCCGGCAGGGGGGCTGATCGTCGCTGAATGTCACACACAGCGATATCGCTGGTGAGCTCGCTGCTGCGTCACAAAACTAGTGACTCAGCAGCGATCTCGGTAGCGATATCGCTATGTGAGACGGGCCCTTAAGTGGAAAGCTTAATTGATTGCTTTCCACTTTCACTTCAGGTCAGCCAGGGACACAATCAGTGACGTCAGAGGGAACTGATTAACAAAAATAGGGGTTCCCTTCGAAAAAAAAATGGCGTGGGGTCCCCCCTATTTTTGTTAACCAGCCAGATGAAGCAGACCGCTGAGGCCTGGATTTTCAGGCTGTTAAGGAGCCAAGATCCATGGACCTTGCCAGCCTGATAATACTAGGCCACAGCAGTCTGCATATCTTGGCTGATTAACAAAAATAGGGATCCCCTCGAAAAAAATTGGCGTGGGGTCCCCCCTATTTTTGTTAACCAGCCAGATGAAGCAGACCGCTGAGGCCTGGATTTTCAGGCTGTTAAGGAGCCAAGATCCATGGACCTTGCCAGCCTGATAATACCAGGCCACAGCAGTCTGCATATCTTGGCTGATTAACAAAAATAGGGGATCCCCTCGAAAAAAATTGGCGTGGGGTCCCCCCTATTTTTGTTAACCAGCCAGATGAAGCAGACCGCTGAGGCCTGGTTTTTCAGGCTGGTAAGGATCCAATATCCATGGACCTTGCCAGCCTGATAATACCAGGCCACAGCAGTCTGCTTAGCTTGGCTGGTTAACAAAAATAGGGGATCCCCTCGAAAAAAAAACGGCGTGGGGATCCCCCCTATTTTTGTTAACCAGCCAAGTAAAATGCAGACTGCTGCGGCCTGGTATTAAAAGACTGTCAAGGCCCATGGATTTTGGCCCTCAACAGCCTGATAATACCAGGCTACAGCAGCCCCACATTTGGCGCATCAAAAGATGTGCCAATTGTGGCACTTTACCCGGCTCTTCCCACTTGCCCTGTAGCGGTGGCAAGCGGGGTAATAAGGGGTTAATGTCACCGTTGATTGCACGGTGACAATAAGCCCGGTTAATAATGGAGAGGTGTCAATAAGACACCGATCCATTATTAATCCCAAAGTTATTAAATGTATAAAAAAAAGACAAAGCAAGAAAAAAGTATTTTAATGAAATAAAAGAGACAACACAGTTTTCATTAATTTTATTGTACTCTCATTCCTGCGACGCCATCGATCTCCTGTAAAAAAAGAAAAAAAACAAACCAACAGTATACCACCTGTCCGACGCAGTCCATAACGACAGTCCCACGACGATACAACTCTGCTACATCGCAATGACAGGCAGAGCCTGTCATCGCGACGCAGCACAGCTGATTACCTGCTTCCCCGGCGGTGACGTCATCGGACTGACTGCTTTACGGCCGGGATTACCCAGCAGTCACTGCAGTTATCGCGAGAAACTGCATGTGACCGCCGGGGAAAGAAGATTGCGGCCATGAAGCAGTCCAGGACTTGACCGCCGGAGATCTTCTGCCAGGTAAGTGCCGCTGACTCCTGACAGACCCGACCGACGGACACTGACAGTGACAGTGACAATCCCGATTCCGGTATCCGATAAGACGAAAATATCGGTACTCGGAATCGGAATTCCGATACAGCCAATATCGGCCGATACCCGATATTTGCAGTATCGGAATGCTCAACCCTACCTGAGACATAAAAATACACAAAGAAAATGGGAGACGTTTATTAGCGTCCTGAATATGACCTGTGCACAGTATATACCCTATGGGAATAAACATGCTAGAAATAGGAGGAAACCACTATGGCTAAATAGAGCTGTAAGGGGCACAAAGTGACAAAAAGAAAGCGTTTAGGGAATTAAAGCAAGTAGGTAGTGATGAGGCATTAAATAAATACAGAAGACTGAATAAATTCTGTAAAAAGCAAATCAAGACAGCAAAGATTGAGGCAGAGAGACTCATTGCCAGAGAAAGTAAAAATAATCCCAAAATATTCTTTAACTACATAAATAGCAAGAAACTAAAAAATGATAGTGTTGGTCCCCTTAAAAATAGTCTGGGTGAAATGGTGGATGAGGATGAGGAAAAAGCCAATATGCTAAATGACTTTTTTTCAACTGTATTTACACAAGAAAATCCCATGACAGATAAATATGATCAGTGATAAAAATATTTCTCTATTAAATGTCACCTGCTTAACCCAGCAGGAAGTACGGCGGCGTCTAAAAATCACTAAAGTTGACAAATCCCCGGGCCCGGATGGGATACACCCCCGAGTACTGCAGGAATTAAGTACAGTCATAGATAGACCATTATTTTTAATCTTTAAAGATTCCATAATAACGGGGTCTGTACCACAGGACTGGCGTATAGCAAATGTGGTGCCAATATTCAAAAGGGGGCACAAACTGAACCTGGAAATTATAGGCCAGTGAGCTTAACATCTACTGTGGGTAAAATCCTGGAGGTTTTTTTTAAGGGATACTATATTGGAGTATCTGAGGCTGAATAACCTCATGACACAGTATCAGCATGGGTTTACGAGGGACCGTTCTTGTCAGACTAATCTGAGAAGCTTTTATGAAGGGGTAAGTTCAGGACTGGACCAAGGGAATGCAGTGGACGTGGTGTTCATGGACTTCTCAAAAGCTTTTGATACAGTGCCACACAAAAGGTTGATACATAAAATGAGAACAATGGGGATAGGGGAAAATATGTGTAAGTGGGTTAAGAACTGGCTCATGGATAGAAAACAAAGGGTGGTTATTAATGGAGCACACTCGGACTGGGTCACGGTTAGCAGTGGGGTACCACAGGGGTCAGTATTGGGGCCGCTTCTCTTTAACATATTTATTAATGACCTTGTAGGGGGCATACAGAGTAGTATTTCAATATTTGCAGATGACACTAAACTCTGCAGGGTAATAAATACAGAGGAGGACAATTTTATATTACAGGAGGATTTATGTAAACTAGAAGCTTGGGCTGATAAATGGCAAATGAGCTTTAATGGGGATAAATGTAAGGTCATGCACTTGGGTAGAACAAACAAGATGTATAATTATGTGCTTAATTATAAAACACTGGGCAAAACTGTCACTGAAAAAGACCTGGGTGTATGGGTGGACGACAAACTCACATTTAGTGGCCAATGTCAGGCAGCTGCTGCCAAGGCAAATAAAATGATGGGATGCATTAAAAGAGGCATAGATGCTCATGAGGAGAACATAATTTTACCTCTATACAAGTCACTGGTGCGACCACGCTTAGAATACTGTGTGCAGTTCTGGTCTCCGGTGTATAAGAAAGACATAGCTGAACTGGAGCGGGTGCAGAGAAGAGCGACCAAGGTTATTAGAGAACTGGGGGGTCTGCAATACCAAGACAGGTTATTACACTTGGGGTTATTTAGTTTGGAAAAACGAAGGCTTAGGGGTGATCTTATTACAATGTATAAATATATGAGGGGACAGTACAAAGACCTTTTTTAATGATCTTTTTACTCTTAGACCTGTGACGGGGACAAGGGGGCATCCTCTACGTTCTGGAGGAAAGAAGGTTTAGCCATAATCACAGACGCAGATTCTTTACTGTAAGAGCAGTGAGACTATGGAACTCTCTGCGGTCTAATGTTGTAATGAGTGATTCCTTACTAAAATTTAAGAAGGGACTGGATGCCTTTCTTGAAAAGTATGATATTACAGGTTATATTCACTAGTTTCCTAGATACTGCGTTGATCCAGGGAGCTAGTCTGATTGCCGTATGTGGAGTCGGGAAGGAATTTTTATCCCCAATGTGAAGCTTACTGTTTGCCACTTGGGTTTTTTTTTTGCCTTCCTCTGGATCAACATGTTAGGGCAGGTTAGGATAGGATATGGGTTGAACTAGATGGACTTAAAGTCTTCCTTCAACCTTAATAACTATGTAATAACTATGTTACTATGTTACTTCATGCTTTCCTCTACTGAGAAGCTTTTTGGAGATGGAACTTTCATTCTCCTGCTGGACTTGGCACCTGTCCACACTGCCAAAAGTACCAATATCTGGTTTAAAAACAACAGTATCACTGTGGTTGATTGGCCAGCAAACTCACCTGACCTTAACCCCATAGAGAATCTATGGGGTATTGTCAAGAGGAAAATGAAACTCCAGATCCAACAATGCAGACGAGCTGAAGGCTGCTATCAAGGCAACCTGGTCTTCCATAACCAGGGTCGGCGTTAGGGGCAGGCAGACCAGGTAGCTTCCTAGGGCCCCGCTCCTCCAGAGGCCCCCAGCCAGTGGCTGCTATGGCTGATCTGCATTATAGTGTATGTGTGGGGGTTGCACTATGCTATGTGTGTGGGGCAGCTGCATTATACTATGTGTGTGGGGGGCTGCACTATACAGTAGTGTTGAGGGCTGCATTAGACTGTGTGTGGGGGCTGCATTATACTGTGTGGTTGGGGTCCTGCATTATACTGTGTGAGTGTGTAGGGCTGCATTATACTGTGAGTGGGGAGCTAAACTATGCTGGGAATGGGGAATTCAGCATTATACTGTGTGGGGGCTGCACTATACTGTATTTGTGGGGGCTGCATTATACTGTGTGTGGGGGCTGCATTATACCATTATATTGTGTGGGGGGCTGCATTATACTCTGTGTGTGGGGGCTGCATTATACTGTGTTTGTGGGGGCTGCATTATACTGTGTGTGGGGCTGCATTATACTGTATGTGGGGGCTGTATTATACTGTGTGTGTTGGGGATGCACTATACTGTATGTGGGGGAGCTGAATTATACTGTGTGTGTGGGGGAATGAATTATACTGTGTGGGGGTCTGCATTATACTGTGTGTGTGTGGGGGCTGCACTATACTGTGTGTGGGGGGGCTGGACTTTACTGTGTGTGTGGGGTGTTGCATTATACTGTGTTTGAAGAAACCAGATTATATCTTAATTACCCAGACAACTATTTTTAGCAAACCAAGAAGCATATGCTGTTATCTATACTTTTGCTTGTGTAAGCCTGTAAAAGTGACTTGTAAGCTGATATTCCATATAACATAGTATGCGCTTATCTTTGACTAGTGATGTTTGATGATATGCTAATTATGCATTGTATTATGGAGCCAGCTTGTTGACTTTGAAAGCAGTGAGGGAAAAATTATGCAAATAGAATAAATAATGAAGTAATGCTACTTGATCTAATCACCATTGATCCCCTTATCTTGATGGTGGACTGAAGGACACTTGTTAAATCAAAAAATAGGTTACATGCCTCCAGTATAAAGAAGCTCAGAGACAGAGAGACTGAATGAGAGACAGCCAGAGATTCTACCAAGACACATACATCCAAAGGACCAGAGACAGGACAGTAGTGAATATTATGGCACCATCACAAGGGACACAGATCTATCATTCTACAGGAAACAACCTAGGTTTTCGTCTCTGTTTGGAAGAATACAGTTCTGCTCCATTGACCATCACTGGACAATACGTTTGGAGAAAGCCAGGATTGGGACCCACTGGTCGCCTGTCTCCATGGAGATGTTCTGATAAGTCAGGTTGTGACTCATGTCAACTGGCCTTGTAACTTGTATGGACTCAATGGACTGTCATCTTCCTATGCTTGTAGTTACCTCCTCTCTGTGTGTGTACCACAGGTGGGGTAGCTGATCCTGGGAGCTCTGATGTAACATCTGTTAATTTCCCAGTGGGTTAGCGAAAGGGTGAGATTCTGTAATCTGCAACATCTTGGGTACTGTGCTGGGACTGTTCTATGTGTTATCTGCCTGTTTTGTGGTTCAATAAACATTGCCACAGTTTTACCCTCACTTGTGTTGTCTGAGTAGCATTATGCCACTTTAAAAGGAGAGCGGGAGTTTGGCGTGATGATCCCTGGTCCATGCGGTTCCGGCTAGCGGACCTTGGTGCCGGCCGACCCCCCGTGTCTCCAACCTGTGTGTGTGGGGGTGGCTGCATTATACTGTGTGTGTTGGAGTGACTGCATTATACTTTGTGTGGGGGAGCTGCATTATACTGTGTGGGGGCTGCAATATACTATGTATGTGGGAGGCTGCACTATACTGTGTGTTTGTGGGGGCTGCATTTACTGTAAGTGGGGGGCTGCATTATACTGTGTGTTTGTGGGGGCTGCATTATACTGTGAATGGGGTATGCTGTATTATACTGTGTGGGGGGCTGTACTATACTGTGTGGGCGCTGCACTATACTGTGTTCATGCGGGCTGTATTATACTGCGTCTGGGGGCTGCACGATACTGTGCGTGGGGGGACTGCACTATACTGTGTGGCGGGCTGCTTTATACTGTGTGTGATGGGGACTGAATTACACTGTGTGTTTAGTGTGGAGCTGCATTATTCTGTGTGTGTAGTGGGGCTGCATTATACTGTCATCAGTACCACACGGATGGGCGCCGGGGAAGAAGCGGCTACTAGAGTTGAGCGATACTTTCCGATATCCAAAAGTATCGGAATCGGAATGGTATCGCCGATACCATTAAAATATCGGCGATACCCGATACCGATACCGGAAGTCCCATGTAAGTCTATGGGAACAAAATATCGCAACTAAAAAAACCTCTTTCTTTCCTTGTAAACACTAAATATACACACATAGAATACATATATATATATATATACATGTCATTGTGACATATATATATACATATATGTATAGTTTATACACTTCTACATAGTAAAATATCCTCTGATTTAATTGCCGGGTAAAGTCGGCTTCTGTGAAAAGACAGAAGCACCCGACATGAAATGACACTTGGTGTACATAGGGTTAACCATGTCTTTTCATTTTGTTTGCTATCTGATTTGCACAAACAATTACATGAGTGGCTGTGTGCAAAATTTCACACCTGTAGGGGTTAATTAAAGGTGTAAATTCGTTGTAAAAAAAACGGACTTTTTTGCTACGAATTTACACCTTTAACCCCTACAGGTGTGAAATTTTGCACACATAGACTGATGTAATTGTTTGTGCAAATCAGATAGCAAATGACATGAAAAGACATGGTTAACCCTATGTACACCAAGTGTCATTTCAAATGACACTTGGTGTACATAGGGTTAACCATGTCTTTTCATGTCGTTTGCTATCTGATTTGCACAAACAATTACATGAGTGGCTGTGTGCAAAATTTCACACCTGTAGGGGTTAATTAAAGGTGTAAATTCGTTGTAAAAAAAACGGACTTTTTTGCTACGAATTTACACCTTTAATTAACCCCTACAGGTGTGAAATTTTGCACACTTACACTCATGTAATTGTTTGTGCAAATCAGATATCAAACTACATGAAAAGACATGGTTAACCCTATGTACACCAAGTGTCATTTCATGTCGGGTTCTGCATTTTCACAAAAGCCGGCAATTGAATTAGCGGCTATTATACTATGTAGAAGTGTATGAACTATAAATATAAATATATATATATATATATATATGTGTCACAAATTCAATGACATGTATATATATATATGAGGTGTAAAATTGCTGAAAAAAAATGCGTGGGCTCCCGCCCTATTTTCGCAACCAGACAGACAAAGCCAGTGAGTGGGGGCAGATAATAATAGCCCAGAGAGGGACCATTTTTTTTGGCCCCCCCCCGGCTACTTAACATCTGCCCCCAGACACCCCAGAAAGGGCAAATCTCTAATTAGATTTGCCCTTTCTGGCACTTTGCCCGTCTATTCCCATTGCCCTGTAGCGGTGGCGAATGGGTTAATAAGGGGTTAAAATGACCTTGCAATTGAAAGGTCACTTTAAGCCAGGTTAATAATTGAGAGCTGTCAATTAGACAACTATCAATTATTAATCCTATTGTATGAAAGAAAAATCAAACACACACACTTTAATAAAAAAGAAGTTTAATGAAATAATCACACAGTTTTTGACCATATTTTATTTACCTGCTAAAACCATTTCCTGTAATAAAAATAAAATAATAAAGCAAAATTATTCTTACCAATCCGATGCACAGTCAGGTCCCACGGTGTAATCCTTCAGAAAGGGTTAATGTTTACTGCAGGGACCGCAGCTAATGCTGCAGCCTCACAGTAAACCCCCAAATGAATGAGTTCCTCTCCTGGCTGACAGGAGAGGAAGTGGAAAGCTTAATTGATTGCTTTCCACTTTCACTTCAGGTCAGCCAGGGACACCATCAGTGACGTCAGAGGGAACTGGTTAACAAAAATAGGGGTTCCCTTCTAGAAAAAAATGGCGTGGGGTCCCCCCTATTTTTGTTAACCAGCCAGATGAAGCAGACCGCTGAGGCCTGGATTTTCAGGCTGTTAAGGAGCCAAGATCCATGGACCTTGCCAGCCTGATAATACCAGGCCACAGCAGTCTGCATATCTTGGCTGATTAACAAAAATAGGGGATCCCCTCGAAAAAAAACGGCGTAGGGGTCCCCCTATTTTTGTTAACCAGCCAAGTAAAATGCAGACTGCTGCGGCCTGGTATTAAAAGACTGTCAAGGCCCATGGATTTTGGCCCTCAACAGCCTGATAATACCAGGCTACAGCAGCCCCACATTTGGCGCATCAAAAGATGTGCCAATTGTGGCACTTTACCGGCTCTTCCCACTGCCCTGTAGCGGTGGCAAGTGGGGTAACAAGGGGTTAATGTCACCGTTGATTGCACGGTGACAATAAGCCCGGTTAATAATGGAGAGGCGTCAATAAGACACCGATCCATTATTAATCCCAAAGTTTTTAAATGTGTAAAAAAAAGACACAGTAAGAAAAAAGTCTTTTAATGAAATAAAAGAGACAACACAGTTTTCATTTTTTTTATTACTCTCTCATTCCTGAGACGCCATCGATCTCCTGTAAAAAAATAAAAAAAACAAACCAACAGTATACCACCTGTCCGACGCAGTCCATAACGACAGTCCCACGACGATCCAGCTCTGCTACATCGCAATGACAGGCAGAGCCTGTCATTGCAACGCAGCACAGCTGATTACCTGCTTCCCCGGGGGTGACGTCATCGGACTGACTGCTTTACGGCCGGGATTACCCAGCAGTCACTGCAGTTATCGCGAGAAACTGCATGTGACCGCCGGGGAGAAGAGGATGGCGGCCATGAAGCAGTCCAGCCCGTGACCGCCGGAGATCTTCTGCCAGGTAAGTGCTGCTGACTCCTGACAGACCCGACAGACGGACACTGACAGTGACAGTGACATCCCGATTCCGGTATCCGATATGACGAAAATATCGGAACTCGGAATCGGAATTCCGATACAGCCAATATCGGCCGATACCCGATATTTGCAGTATCGGAATGCTCAACCATAGCGGCTACTGTAAGCGCTGTTTCCCGGCGGCTGGTGCTGAAGCCGGCTGTCATTCTCCAACACATGCCTGCGATCAGAGGAGAATGTTGAGCCGTATATTAAAGTCTGAACGACAGCAGGTGTTGGATGATGGGGGTAACAGTCCCAAAAGCCCCCATCATCCGACACGGCATTATGCTCTATGAGGGGGGCTGCAGTATACTCTATCAAGGACCATGGGGAGTGCATTATACTATATGTACTATATGGAACCTGTATTATATATATTATTATCGAGTACTGTCTGTCCCTGTCATTCTTCCTCAGCTGGTGTAAAGAAACTCAGGAACAAGCGTTGAACGACTTCAATATTGTCGCTCACTGCAATGCAACTGAAATGTTTCTGTGTGACGGTGCAATATGTGACCATTTGGGGCTCCACTTTAAACTTTTGCCCAGGGCCCCACTTTTTCTATAACGGGCACTGTCCATAACACCTCAGCAGTGCTATAGGCTGATCGACTCTATGCCACGTTGCATTGATGCAAAAGGAGCCCCGACCAAGCATTGAGTGTATTTACTGAACATACATTTCATTGGCCAACATTTCGGATTTTAAAATCATTTTTCAAGCTGGAGTAATAAAGTATTCTAATTTACTGAGAAAATGACTTTTGGGTTTTCATTGGCTGTAAGCCATAATCATCAACATTAACAGCTATAAACACTTGAAATAGATCACTCTGTTTGTATTGGCTATATAATATACAGTATGAGATTTACTTTTTGTATTGAAGAATTGAAATAAATGAACTTTTCAATGATATTCTAACTTAGTGAGAAGCACTTGTATGTACCTATTATATGTGTACTAGTGATGAACCCATTCTACGCCTGGGTGGCAAGCATTTTTATTGGTATATGGTCTCCCATCCTGGTATGTGCTGCCCCCTCCTATCCTTGTATGCATGGTCCCCTCACCCCACCCAATCCTGGTATGCATGGCACCCAATACCTCACCCTGGTGTGCATGGTCCCCTCACCCCCCAATCCTGGTATGCAAGGTATCCCCTCATTCCTATCCTGGTATGCATGATACCTGCTCATCCACATCCTTGTATGTATGGTCCCCTCACCCCCAATCATGGTATGCATGGTCCCCTCCCCCCAATCCTGGAATGCATGGTCCCCTCACCACCCAATCCCGGTATGCATGATGCCCTCCCCCCAATCCTGGTATGCATGGTCCCTCACCACCCAATCCTGGTATGCATGGTGCCCTCACCCCCCCAATCCCGGTATGCATGGTGCCCTCACCCCCCAATCCTGATATGCATGGTGTTCTCACCCTCCAATCCTGGTATGCATAGTCCCCTCACCCCCCAATCCTGGTATGCATGTTCCACCCTCATCCCTATCATAGGATGTATGGGACCCCCTCATCCCCCAATTCTGGTATGCATGGTTCCTTCATCCCCAATCCTGGTATGCATATGGTACCCTTCCCCCCCCATCCTGGTATACATGGTCCCATACCCCCTATCCTGGTATGCATGGTCCCCTCACCCCCTATCCTGGTAAGCATGGTCCCCTCACACCCGTATCCTGATATGCATGGTCCCCTCACCCCCCAATCCTGGTATGCATGGTTCTCTCACCCATCCTGGAATGCATGGTCCCCTCACCTCCCCAATCCTGGTATGCATGGCACCCAATACCTCACTGGTATGTATGGTCCCCTCATCCCCCAATCCTGGTATGCAAGGTATCCCCTCATCCCTATCCTGGTATGCATGGTACCTGCTCATCCACATCCTTGTATGTATGGTCCCCTCACCCCCAATCATGGTATGCATGGTCCCCTCCCCCCAATCCTGGAATGCATGGTCCCCTCACCACCCAATACTGGTATGCATGGTGTCCTCACCCCCCAATCCTGGTATGCATGGTGTTATGGGTCTGCGGAACACACCAAAAATATAATGTAGAAAGGTGCGTTTGCAGCCCGGGGTCCACCGTGCAAGCGGAGCCTGCTGCTAGTAAAAATGGCGCGAGAAGCAAACTCTGTTATCCCGCAGAGTCGCCAACATAAACGCCGTAATGCGCTGTGGCAATGAGTGCGAATTCTGTTACTCCACAGAGCCGCTAGAAGGAGAGCCGCAGCGCTATATGGCGATGTGTGCGCACTCACTAGACACAACTGAGTGGCAAAGAAAAACACGCTAGGGCGCTGACTAGCGTTGAAAGCGAACCCTGTTACGTCACAGGGCCGCTGAGAAAAAGCACTGTGTCCTGTAAGGCTCTCAGGTACACAGTTAAGTGCTAAGCGTACATAAAGCGTGATCATGTGCTAATGTCCTCGCGGGAGTCACCCGCAATCTATGGCGTCTGAACGCCAGACCCTGAATACGGCAATCAAAACTCCTCACCGGTTATGCCGGTAATCTAGGGCATCTAGGACACCGACCCTGACCAGCTTCCATACCAAACTCCTCACCGATTAAGTCGGTATTCTAGTGGTTTATTTCAGCCGGGTCCCTATCCACACATACACATGACCACACTGGCGCACAGCATACAATGGTTGATATTAGCGCATGGCGGCCCAGCCATGCTACCCTTTTATAGCAACAGCTACAGGACCTTCCAGGAACAAGGACCAATGAGAAACTGTTACAAACACATGTAGCTACATGACCTTCCTGGCGGACCAATAGGAGCCGCTGCAGCACCTGAACATGTGACCCCTGATCTCCAATGAGAGATCTCACTCTGGGCATGCTCAGAAGGGAAAACGCAGGACTTTGTCCCAAAGATGTCTGCTCCAGCACTGGCTAAATAGCAGATCCAGGAAAGGCAGCAGCAAGTCACTGCACAGTAGTGGAGTGGGCAAGACGCTTGGACCGACGTCTCTGCTGAGCAGGCTCCACTGCGGCCGGAGATGAATGGGAGACCGCAGCGGGACAGGTTTGAGACTCCCCTTGTGCAGCAGCGGGAAATTGAACACTAACATGCCCCCCCTTCTTTGGGCCTCACTGCGCTCAAAGGCAGCGATGAGCTGCGGAGCGTGAACATGCTCGGCAGGCTCCAAGGATCTATCCTCAGGCACATAACCCCTCCAATCCACCAAATAAAATTTTTTGCCTCGTACCACCTTGCACCCAACAATGGCGTTCACCTCATGATCATCGGTAGATGAACCCGACGTCCCGGCAGATGACTCGGAAAACCGGGAAATGGCCACGGGTTTCAAGAGGGACACGTGAAAGGTGTCAGTGATACCAAGGCGAGGCGGAAGGGCTAGGCGGTAAACCACCGGGTTCACCTGCTCAAGAACTTTAAAGGGGCCCAAAAAGCGAGGTGCCAACTTGGTGGACTCTACCCGTAGCCTGATGTTTCGGGCAGAAAGCCACACTAGGTCACCCGGGGCAAATGTAGGAGCGGGGTGACGATGGGCATCGGCCGAAGACCTCATCCTCTCTTTGGAGGCCTGAATGGCATCCTGAGTGCGATCCCAAATGTCCCGTGCCTCCACAGCCCAGTCTGCCACCCTGGAATCGGCGGAAGACACGGGCATAGGCACTGGCACCCGCGGATGCTGACCGTAGTTCAGGAGGAATGGGGTCTGTTCGGTGGAGTCAGCCACAGCATTATTTAGAGCGAACTCAGCCCACGGTACAAGGATGCCCAGTCATCCTGCCTGGCAGAGACAAAATGTCGCAAGTATGTGACCGAGGTCTGGTTGGCCCTCTCTACCAACCCATTCGTCTCGGGATGGTATGCAGAGGAGAGATTCAACTCAATGCTGAGTAGACGACACAGCTCTCTCCAGAACCGAGACGCAAACTGGGGACCTCGATCACTGACAATTTTGTCTGGCATACCGTGTAGGCGGAAAATATGCCTAATGAATAATGCTGCCAAGGCCCGAGCAGACGGTAACCGTGGTAACGGCACTAAGTGCACCATTTTGGAGAAGTGGTCGGTTATCACCCAGATGATGGTGCAGCCCCGAGACTTGGGTAAGCCCACCACAAAATCCATCCCGACCATCTCCCAAGGCCCGTCTGCCACCGGTAAAGGAAAAAGTAGCCCAGTTGGCCGTTGTCAAGGGGACTTATTCTTGGCGCAGGAGACGCACGCCTGAACGTATTCCCTGACGTCACGGGCCATCTGCGGCCACCAGTATGTCCTCGCCAGCAACTCAGAAGTCCTTTTGGTCCCAAAATGTCCACCCACCCTGGACGAATGTGCCCAAGAGAGTACTTCCGGTCGCAAATTGGTGGGCACAAAAGTCTTGCCCGGAGGCACAGACTCAAGCGAAACCGGAGCCACCGTTCTTAGGCTTTCTGTGGGGACAATCAGCCAAGGCTCCTCCTCCACCTCCTCAGAGGACACCACGGAGCGGGATAGAGCATCTGCGCGAATGTTCTTCTCACCGGAGAGGAAATGGAGGGTGAAATGGAACCGGGAGAAAAACAAGGACCATCTGGCCTGACGGGAATTTAGCCGCTGGACTGTCTGCAAATACACCAAGTTCTTGTGGTCTGTGAACACTTGGAAGGGGAAGCGAGCCCCCTCCAGAAGATGTCGCCACTCGGAGAAGGCCAACTTCATAGCCAGTAACTCCCTGTCCCCGATGGAATAATTCCTCTCTGCTGGTGTAAAGGTTTTGGAAAAGAAGAAGCAGGGATGCTTCGACCCTGGGCATCCTTTTGAAAAAGGACTGCTCCAGCACCAACAGAAGAGGCATCCACCTCTAAGATAAACGGTTTATCGACATCGGGGCGATGTAAGATGGGAGCACTGGCGAAATGCGACTTGATGGAGGAGAACGCCTTGGTGACCTCCTCTGACCACAACTTGGGATTAGCTCCCTTCTTGGTGAGGGCTACCAAGGGAGCTACCAAAGTGGAGAAGTGGGGAATGAATTGGCGATAGTAGTTAATGAACCCCATAAAGCGCTGCACCGCCTTAAGGGAGTGGGGTTCTTGCCAATCCATCACAGCCTGTAGTTTGGTAGGATCCATAGCCAATCCCTGGGTGGAGATGATATAGCCCAGAAAAGGTAGAGACTCCTGCTCAAACATGCACTTCTCCAACTTCGCATATAGGGAATTTGCTCGCAAGAGTCGAAGACCTTGCAGACATCTCTCCGGTGGGAGGCCATATCTGGAGAAAAGATGAGAATGTCATCCAGATAGACTACCACCGAGGTGGTCAACATATCCCAGAAGATGTCGTTCACAAAGTCTTGGAAGACAGCTGGAGCATTACAGAGCCCAAAGGGCATTACCAGATATTCATAATGCCTATCCCTGGTGTTAAATGCCGTCTTCCACTCGTCCCCCTCACGGATGCGAATCAGGTTATACGCACCCCGCAGGTCTATCTTAGTAAATACCCTTGCTCCCCGAAGCCTGTCAAAAAGCTCAGAGATTAGCGGCAAAGGATACTTATTTTTCACGGTGATAGCGTTGAGACCCCTATAATCAATGCACGGACGTAGTTCTCCGTTCTTCTTCTGCACAAAGAAGAACCCCGCTCCCGCTGGTGACACCGACTTCCTAATGAATCCCCTTGCCAAGTTCTCCTGAATATATTGGGACATGGCCTCTGTCTCAGGAAGAGAGAGGGGATAGACCCTTCCTCTAGGAGGCTCAGCTCCAGGCAAGAGGTCGATAGGACAGTCATAGGGGCGATGAGGCGGAAGAGTCTCCGCAGCCTTCTTTGAGAAAACGTCGGCATAAGACCAATAGACCTTGGGAAGAGGAGAGAGGTCTATGGGTATCTCAGTGGTGTTGACCTGCACGCTGTCCCTAATGCATCTGCCTATACATAAATTACCCCAACCCAGAATTCTCCCTGAAGCCCACTCAATATGGGGAGAGTGGTGGCGGAGCCAGGGTAATCCCAACAAAACCTCATCTATACCCTCAGGGAGGATAAAAAATGATATATTCTCCTGATGGGAAGGAGACATAGACAAGGTGAGTGGGACAGACTGATGGGTGATTTGTGAGGGCAGAATTGCTCCGTTCAACACCCGAACCGATACTGGTTCAGCCAGCAACACCAAAGGCATGGTGTGGCGAGAAGCAAAGGAGGATGACATAAAATTTCCCTGTGCCCCAGAATCCACACACAGCTTGACGGGTAGGGTGGTAGAACCATGGGTAATTATCCCCTTGAGGAGCACTTTAGGGGCAAAACTCATGGCGTCCAGTGACCCTGTTCCTACGGTTACTGGGCGCGACCGCTTATTCAGCCGCTGTGGACATCGGTTGGCAAAATGTCCCTGCTGCTGGCAAATATAAAAAATCGGGGATGGACGAGTGACCCGAGATTTAGATCCTGCAGGAGCAACCTCCTGAATGTCGGGCGCCTGAACAGGCGACTCCAGAGGGTTGGTGAAGGTAGGAGCCAACTGGACCCTCTGCCTACACTGGACACGTTCCAGCCTCCGCTCGTGGAAACGGAGGTCGACGCGGGTGGAAATAGCGATAAGCTTCTCCAGTGTGGCAGGAATCTCCCTGGTAGCCAAGGCGTCTTTCACATGACCCGCCAGTCCTCTCCAGAACACGGGAATGAGGACTTTATCTGGCCACTCTAATTCCGAGGCCAGAGTCCGAAATTGGACAGCAAAATGGCTGACCAAAGCCGAACCCTGGGTACTTGCCAGCAGTTTGAGCGCCGCATCGTGGGTGACCTGAGGTCCTAGAAAAACCTTTTTCAGAGCCTCCAGAAAACGAGAAGCGCTCTGCACCACACGGTCGTCGCGCTCCCACAGCGGCGTTGCCCACTCCAACGCTCTGCCCGACAGAAGAGCTATCACAAAGCCCACTTGTGCCCGATCCGTGGGGAAACGTGCAGCCAGAAGCTCGAGGTGTATGGAGCACTGACTTACGAATCCCCGACATTGCTTGCTGTCACCAGCAAACTTGTCTGGAAGCGGGAGGTGGGACAATGTAGGGACAGAGGTGGCAGAGGACAAACTGGCTGCAGCTACACTAGCAGCCTGAACAGCGACTGCGGTAACATCCACAGCTGAGGTTGTGCGCTCAAGAGCCGCCAACCTACCCTCCAGCTGCTGGATGTACAGCTGTAATCGCTGTTCATCCGCCATTTTACTAGCCAGACCCTGGCGCTAATATTATGTTATGGGTCTGCGGAACACACCAAAAATATAATGTAGAAAGGTGCGTTCGCAGCCCGGGGTCCACCATGCAAGCGGAGCCTGCTGCTAGTAAAAATGGCGCGAGAAGCAAACTCTGTTATCCCGCAGAGTCGCCAACATAAACGCCGTAATGCGCTGTGGCAATGAGTGCGAACTCTGTTACTCCACAGAGCCGCTAGAATGAGAGCCGCAGCGCTATATGGCGATGTGTGCGCACTCACTAGACATAACTGAGTGGCAAAGAAAACACGCTAGGGCGCTGACTAGCGTTGAAAGCGAACCCTGTTACGTCACAGGGCCGCTGAGAAAAAGCACTGTGTCCTGTAAGGCTCTCAGGTACACAGTTAAGTGCTAAGCGTACATAAAGCGTGATCATGTGCTAATGTCCTCGCGGGAGTCACCCGCAATCTATGGCGTCTGAACGCCAGACCCTGAATACGGCAATCAAAACTCCTCACCGGTTATGCCGGTAATCTAGGGCATCTAGGACACCGACCCTGACAGCTTCCATACCAAACTCCTCACCGATTAAGTCGGTATTCTAGTGGCTTATTTCAGCCGGGTCCCTATCCACACATACACATGACCACACTGGCGCATAGCATACAATGGTGGATATTAGCGCATGGTGGCCCAGCCATGCTACCCTTTTATAGCAACAGCTACAGACCTTCCAGGAACAAGGACCAATGAGAAACTGTTACAAACACATGTAGCTACATGACCTTCCTGGCGGACCAATAGGAGCCGCTGCAGCACCTGAACATGTGACCCCTGATCTCCAATGAGAGATCTCACTCTGGCATGCTCAGAAGGGAAAACGCAGGACTTTGTCCCAAAGACGTCTGCTCCAGCACTGGCTATAATAGCAGATCCAGGAAAGGCAGCAGCAAGTCACTGCACAGTAGTGGAGTGGGCAAGACACTTGGACCGACGTCTCTGCTGAGCAGGCTCCACTGCGGTCGGAGATGAATGGGAGACCGCAGCGGGACGGGTTCGAGACTCCCCTTGTGCAGCAGCGGGAAATCGAACCCTAACACATGGTCCCTCACCACCCAATCCTGGTATGCATGGTGCCCTCACCCCCCAATCCTGGTATGCATGGTCCCTCACCACCCAATCCTGGTATGCATGGTCCCCTCACCCCCCTATCCTGATGTGCATGGTCCCCTCGCACCCCTATCCTGATATGTATGGTCCCCTCACCCTCCATTCCTGGTATGCATGGTCCTCTCACCCCCCATCCGATATGCATGATCCCCTCACCCCCCAATCCTGGTATGCATGGTTCCGTAACCCCCCTATCCTAGAATGCATGGTCCTCTCACCCCCCAATCCTGGAATGGATGGTTCCCTCACCCCGAAACCTGGTATGCATGGTTCCCTCACCCCTATCCTGGAATGCATGGTCCTCTCACCCCCAATCCTGGAATGCATGGTCCCTAACCCCCCAATCCTGGAATGCATGGTCCTCTCACCCTCCAATCCTGGTATGCATGGTACCCTCACCCCCAATCCTGATATGCATGGTCCCCTCACTCCCCAATCCTGATATGCATGGTCCCCCACCCCCCAATCCTGATATGCATGGTCACCTCACCCCTATCTGATATGCATGTCCTCACCCCCTATCTAACTGACAATCCATGTCATGGTCCCTCACCCCCCAAATCCTGATTTTGCATGGTCCCCTCACCCCCCTATCCTGATATATGATCATTGAAATCCCCTCACCCCCCTATCCTGATATGCATGGCCCTCTCACCCCCCAATCCCGATATGCATGGTCCCCTCACCCCCCTATCCTGGAATGGATGGTTCCCTCACCCCGAAACCTGGTATGCACGGTTCCCTCACCCCCTATCCTGGAATGCATGGTCCTCTCACCCCCCAATCCTGGAATGCATGGTCCCCTCAACCCCCAATCCTGGTATGCATGGTACCCCTCACCCCCCAATCCTGATATGCATGGTCCCCTCACCCCCCAATCCTGATATGCATGGTACCCCTCACCCCCCAATCCTGATATGCATAGTCCCCTACCCCCCAATCCTGATATGCATGGTCCCCTCAAACCCTAATCCTGATATGCATGGTCACCTCACCCCCAATCCTGATATGCATGGCCCTCTCACCCCCCAATCCTGATATGCATGGTCCCCTCACCCCCCTATCCTGATATACATGGTCCCCTCACCCCCAATCCTGATATGCATGGTCCCCTCACCCCCACCTATACCCATGATATGCATGGCCCCTCAGTCCCCTATCCTGATATGCATGGCTACCCCATCCTAGCTGTCCCCTATTCCTGATATGCATGGTACCCTCACCCCCTATCCTGATATGCATGGTCCCTTCACCCCCCAATCCTGATATGCATGCTACCTCTCACTCCCGTATCCTGATATGTATGGTCCCGTTCACCCCTATGAAAAGGCACACATACAAAAAAAAACATTTATACTCACCTTTCTTCCCGGTGCTCCAGCGTTGTCCCGTTCTGCCAGATGCTGGGGGAGGAGTGTGGCGCCGGAGTAAGCGCATTCCAGCGCTATTTTCTTGAAGACACTGCAGTGTGTGTTCCACAAACTGGCGCCGGAAAGCACGGACTGGGCATGCGCCGATGACGGCGAAATCGGCGCCTGCGCAGTCCTCGCTTTCCGGCGCCATTTTCTTGAAGACACACTGCAGTGTGTCTTCCACAATATGGCGCCGGAAAACGTGAACTGGGCATGCGCCAATTCCGGCGCCACAACCCCCCTCTCCAGTCCTGACATCCCAGCAAGACCCCGTGGCGCCGGCAGCACGGGATCGGTGGGATCGGTAAGGGGTTGTGGCGAAGATTGCGGTATGCGTTCAGTGCTTACGCATACCGCGATCTCTTGGGCCACCCTCCTCATCGCCGGGAGCGTTACTCTGTCCAGACTGCGCAGGCGCGTTGCGCTTGCGCAGTCTATAAAGGCTTCAGATAGAGTGACGCTCCCCGCGTTATATTATAGATATACTGTATGTAATCCATCTATTCTATTCTGTCGGCTCCCATTGTGATTTTACTGTACGTGGCAGATTAATTGCTTTTCTATCTATCTATTCTATCCCAATCTACTTTAAAATACTTTAGTGGCAACGCAATTATTTTCCCTCACTTTTACCGAATTTCACCGATGTTTTCCGATTTTAAGAAAAATGCTCGTGTCTCTGTTCAAGAATCCAAATGTGCCATGTTTGTGCCGAATTTGTTTGGCGATCGTTTTCCAAACATATTCGCTCATCTCTAGTCATAACGCCAATCCACATCTATTGTGATTTGCAGGATTAGAAAATGTTAAATAACCCCATTCTAGGAGGAGATTACAATTGTCTACTATTAGTCAAAGAGGGAAAATTGATTATAAATGCCGAAACACAGTGCCTTTGAGGCTTAAATTAAAAATTAGATCTGTCCACTTTTTTGTAAGTATTGTGGCATCCAAGTTGTTACATATGTAAATGTATGTTAATATTTGTGTCTCACCTCCTACAAGAGGAAATGATCACATATGATTTTAGATTGAACCCGTAGAAGCGCTATCTCCATGCGAAACGATCGTCGTCCACCTGTCTCCCCGCTTGTCCCCCCTCACACTCCGAACTACCGCTTAATGGATGTCCAGGCTATTTAAACTACAAGACTTTTAATTCACGGAGGAAACCAGTGAGTGCTGCCTTTCATATATTCATGTATTCTCCTCATTATGTCTTCTGTTAGCGTCTTCTGTTGTTATGTACAGTGCTGTCCAAATTATTACATAGTATCATGTCTTTTTATATATAACACTGTCCCTTACAATTTGTTTGGTATTCACATTGCCCTCTCTTTATTACATAGAATCCTCTCTTGTTAGATATAAAAGAAAATGACTACTGATAGAGCAGCATCTGATTAGAAGATCAGTTTATATCTAACAAGAGAAGACGGTATGTGATAAAGAACAGAGCGCTATAAATAATCAAAATAATGAGAATCCAATATGTAAGAGATAGTGCTGTTTTGACAAGAGAGGGCACTGAGTAATAAGGGACGGCTATATATGTAATGACAGAAAACTATGCCATATATTTATAGTTTGATTACCTAAACACATTTCTTACACAGGAGCCCTAAGCTGTCAGTGTCTGCCCCTGCAACCGATCATTGTAGTGGAGTGATGCAAAGGACAAAGTGCCCTCAGATGTGCAGATGTGCTTGCCAGCATGATTGTTACCATCAAGCAAACAGATCTGTTGTGAATGTGTTAGAAATGAATTCTGAGCAGAAGCTACCTCTGGTGGTTACAAACAGTACTGAACCATTCAATGAGGATTGGCAATCAGGAGTTACAGACTGGTCTTATATAAGGGAGGTTCCCTCCCATCATGGTTGCCGGTGATCAATTATTCTTGTCTCAACGGTGGTTCCTGGTTCACTTGGAAGCTTGCTGAGTCTTGCCTCTTCTCCTGCTCTCAGATAAGATATTTTCTGTTTTTTGTTTTTGTGCTTACCATTTGCATATTTCTCTGAATTTCTGTGAGGTTAGCCAGGTCTCCCCCCCCCCGGGGGCTTGGGCTCCTCTCAGTTCTTCTGGAGCCACTGTTATTTGTTCATTTGCCTTTTCCAGTTTTTTCAGTGGCTGCTGCTTTGTTTTGTTACGCCAGAGAACTAATTTAGGTGTTGTGAATGTGCTAGAAATGAATTCTGAGCAGAAGCTCCCTCTGGTGGTTACAAACAGTACTGAACTATCCAATGAAGATTGTGAAGATTGGAGATCAGGTGTTACTGACTGGTCTTATATAAGGGAGGTTCCCTCCCATCAGGGTTGCTGGTGATCAATTGTTCTGGTCTCATCTTTGATTCCTGTTCACTTTGTAGCTTGCTGTTTCGTGCCTGCATCTTCTGCTAACAGATAAGACATTTTCTTCTTTTTGTTTTTTGTGCTTGCTTTTTGCATTTTGTCCTGCACTTCTGTGGGGGTCTGCCGGGTCCCCTCCGGGGGCTTGTGCTCCTCTCAGTTTAGTTCAGCCACTGTTGTTTGTTCATTTGCCTTTTCCAGTTTTTTCAGTGGCTGCTGTTTAGTTTTTGTTACACCAGAGAACTAATTTAGGTGGTAGAGGTCGTGTGATCTCAGGTGTTTTTTAATTAGTGAGTTGGTACTTTTCAGGGTTTTTTGGGATTGCAGTAAGTGTCCTTCCTATCCTTTTCTATTTAGGAAGTTTGTGCCCCAACGTTTGCTCATGCTGTTTTCTGTCTGTGTTTGTGTTTGCTCTTGTCTAACCGCCATTACATGTTTGGGGGCTTTCTATGTTCTTTGGCAGATAGTTTTCCTCTTTCTGTCTTTGGGAGTAGTTAGCTTCTCAGGCTGTGACGAGGCGTCTAGGACCAACGTGGGTGCGCTCCACGGCTGCCTTTGGTTGTGGTGGTTAGTCAGGGTACTGCAATCCCATAGATTCCAACCTCTCTGGTGTATTTCCTTTTTTGCCTGCTCTCCTCAGCTACCAAATCATAACAGTATCACCGGCCCAAACTGAAAATTATATTGGTACTCACAGAAGGGAAAAATATTGTGGAAAGAAAAAAGTTGTCAGAGTTGTCAGATTTTTTTTATTTTCTTTTTTCCTGTTTGTTGCATTTTTTTTTCTCTTTTTTCCCTCTGTATTTCTGGGTGCTGAGGAGGATTTTTTTTTCTCTCAATGGAGTTTGCACAGTTGTCTGGCCGTGTGGATCAGCTTGCCACTGAAGTTCGGAGTATTGCTACCTATCTTGCAGGGTTGCCTGTTGTGGAACCTAAGATTCCCATGCCAGATTTGTTTTTAGGGGATCGAGCTAAATTTCTGAATTTCAAAAATAACTGTAAGTTGTTTTTTGCCTTAAAATCTAAGTCCTCAGGGAACGCAGCACAGCAGGTTCAAATTGTCATCTCTCTCCTGCGCGGCGATCCTCAGGATTGGGCTTTTTCCCTGACACCTGGGGATCCTGTTTTGAGTAATGTTGATGCATTTATTCAGGCTCTGGGGTTATTGTACGATGAGCCTAATGTCACTGATCAAGCTGAAAAAGCCTTGTTGGCATTAAATCAGGGGCTTGAGGACGCTGAATTATACTGTCAGAGATTCCGAAGGTGGGCAGTCCTGACCAAATGGAATGACGATGCTTTGGCAGCCCTTTTTCGGAAGGGTCTGTCAGAGAATGTAAAGGATGTTATGGTGGGATTCCCTGTCCCTCTGGTCTCAATGATTCTATGTCATTAGTAGAGTTGAGCGATACTTTCCGATATCCTAAGGTATCGGAATCGGAATGGTATCGCCGATATCACTAAAATATCGGCGATACCCGATACCGATACCGGAAGTCCCATGTAAGTCTATGGGAACAAAATATCGCAACTAAAAAAACCCCATTCTTTCCTTGTAAACACTAAATATACACACATAGAATACATAATATATATATATACATGTCATTGTGACATATATATATACATATATGTATAGTTTATACACTTCTACATAGTAAAATATCCTCTCTGATTCAATTGCCGGGTAAAGCCGGCTTCAGTGAAAAGACAGAAGCACCCGACATGAAATGACACTTGGTGAACATAGGGTCAAGGTACTGCCACACTAAGCTATCCCGCTAGCGATCTCGTTAGCGTTGCATACTAATGAGATCGCTAGCGGGATTGTTTCTATATCGCTAAATGCTGCCGCATTTAGCGATATAGTTAACGACGCTATCGCCGTTAGCGATCTTCTTAACGACTTTAGCGGTACAAAAGTACCGCTAAATCGCTAAGAAAAGGTGCCACACAGCGATAAGATACTTACCCAGCGGGAGCGCCAGCATGAAATAGGGTCCGGAACGATTCCAGCGACGAGCGAGATCACAGCAGGAAGCTCGTCGCTGGAAGCTGCCGCACTGAACAACATCGCTAACGGGATCGCTAAATAGTGACGTTTTTTAGCGATCCCGTTAGCGATATTGTTTAGTGTGGCATACCCTTTAACCATGTCTTTTCATGTCGTTTGCTATCTGATTTGCACAAACAATTAAATCAGACTATGTGTGCAAAATTTCACACCTGTAGGGGTTAATTAAAGGTGTAAATTCGTTGTAAAAAAAACGGACTTTTTTGCTACGAATTTACACCTTTAATTAACCCCTACAGGTGTGAAATTTTGCACACATAGACTGATTTAATTGTTTGTGCAAATTAGATAGCAAAGGACATGAAAAGACATGGTTAACCCTATGTACACCAAGTGTCATTTCATGTCGGGTTCTGCATTTTCACAAAAGCCGGCAATTGAATTAGCGGCTATTATACTATGTAGAAGTGTATGAACTACAAATATAAATATATATATATGTGTCACAAATTCAATGACATGTATATATATATATATATATATATATATGAGTGTGTAAAATTGCTGAAAAAAAATGCGTGGGCTCCCGCCCTATTTTCGCAACCAGACAGACAAAGCCAGTGAGTGGGGGCAGATAATAATAGCCCAGAGAGGGACCATTTTTTTTGGCCCCCCCGGCTACTTAACATCTGCCCCCAGACACCCCAGAAAGGGCAAATCTCTAATTAGATTTGCCCTTTCTGGCACTTTGCCCGTCTATTCCCATTGCCCTGTAGCGGTGGCGAATGGGTTAATAAGGGGTTAAAATGACCTTGCAATTGAAAGGTCACTTTAAGCCAGGTTAATAATTGAGAGCTGTCAATTAGACAACTATCAATTATTAATCCTATTGTATGAAAGAAAAATCAAACACACACACTTTAATAAAAAAGAAGTTTAATGAAATAATCACACAGTTTTTGACCATATTTTATTTACCTGCTAAAACCATTTCCTGTAATAAAAATAAAATAATAAAGCAAAATTATTCTTACCAATCCGATGCACAGTCAGGTCCCACGGTGTAATCCTTCAGAAAGGGTTAATGTTTACTGCAGGGACCGCAGCTAATGCTGCAGCCTCACAGTAAACCCCAAATGAATGAGTTCCTCTCCTGCCTGACAGGAGAGTAAAGGCTGGGTGTCACATAACGATACACCAGCGATCCCGACAACGATATGCACTTGTCAGGATCGCTGGTGTATCGCTACATGATCGCTGCTGAGCTGCCAAACAGGCAGCTCAGGCAGCGATCTGGGACAGCGACACTGCGGGTAACATCGCTTAAGGGCCCGTCTCACATAGCGATATCGCTACCGAGATCGCTGCTGAGTCACAAGTTTTGTGACGCAGCAGCAAGCTCACCAGCGATATCGCTGTGTGTGACATTCAGCGACGATCAGCCCCCCTGCCGGGTATCGCTGATCGTCGCAGAAATGTCAGGACCTTTTTTTGATCGCTGGTTTCCCTCTGACAGGCACGCATCGCTGCGTGTGACAGGCGGGAGACCAGCGATCCGCTGGTAACCAAGGTACACAGCGGGTTTCCAGGCACCGCGCAGCGCTTGGAAACCCGCTGTGTACCTTGGATACCAGCTCCCTGCATCAGGGCGCTGGTATCCAAGGTACACAGCGGGTTTCTAGGCACAGCCCCGCGCCTGGAAACCCGCTGTGTACCTTGGTTACCAGCGGATCGCTGGTCTCCCGCCTGTCACACGCAGCGATGCGTGCCTGTCAGCGGGAAACCAGCGATCAAAAAAAGGTCCTGACATTTCAGCGACGATCAGCGATACCCGGCAGGGGGGCTGATCGTCGCTGAATGTCACACACAGCGATATCGCTGGTGAGCTCGCTGCTGCGTCACAAAACTAGTGACTCAGCAGCGATCTTGGTAGCGATATCGCTATGTGAGACGGGCCCTTAAGTGGAAAGCTTAATTGATTGCTTTCCACTTTCACTTCAGGTCAGCCAGGGACACAATCAGTGACGTCAGAGGGAACTGATTAACAAAAATAGGGGTTCCCTTCGAAAAAAAAATGGCGTGGGGTCCCCCCTATTTTTGTTAACCAGCCAGATGAAGCAGACCGCTGAGGCCTGGATTTTCAGGCTGTTAAGGAGCCAAGATCCATGGACCTTGCCAGCCTGATAATACTAGGCCACAGCAGTCTGCATATCTTGGCTGATTAACAAAAATAGGGGATCCCCTCGAAAAAAATTGGCGTGGGGTCCCCCCTATTTTTGTTAACCAGCCAGATGAAGCAGACCGCTGAGGCCTGGATTTTCAGGCTCTTAAGGAGCCAAGATCCATGGACCTTGCCAGCCTGATAATACCAGGCCACAGCAGTCTGCATATCTTGGCTGATTAACAAAAATAGGGGATCCCCTCGAAAAAAATTGGCATGGGGTCCCCCCTATTTTTGTTAACCAGCCAGATGAAGCAGACCGCTGAGGCCTGGTTTTTCAGGCTGGTAAGGATCCAATATCCATGGACCTTGCAAGCCTGATAATACCAGGCCACAGCAGTCTGCTTAGCTTGGCTGGTTAACAAAAATAGGGGATCCCCTCGAAAAAAAAACGGCGTGGGGATCCCCCCTATTTTTGTTAACCAGCCAAGTAAAATGCAGACTGCTGCGGCCTGGTATTAAAAGACTGTCAAGGCCCATGGATTTTGGCCCTCAACAGCCTGATAATACCAGGCTACAGCAGCCCCACATTTGGCGCATCAAAAGATGTGCCAATTGTGGCACTTTACCCGGCTCTTCCCACTTGCCCTGTAGCGGTGGCAAGCGGGGTAATAAGGGTTATTGTCACCGTTGATTGCACGGTGACAATAAGCCCGGTTAATAATGGAGAGGCGTCAATAAGACACCGATCCATTATTAATCCCAAAGTTATTAAATGCATAAAAAAAAGACACAGCAAGAAAAAAGTCTTTTAATGAAATAAAAGAGACAACACAGTTTTCATTACTTTTATTATACACTCATTCCTGCGACGCCATCGATCTCCTGTAAAAAAAGAAAAAAAACAAACCAACAGTATACCACCTGTCCGACGCAGTCCATAACGACAGTCCCACGACGATCCAACTCTGCTACATCGCAATGACAGGCAGAGCCTGTCATCGCGACGCAGCACAGCTGATTACCTGCTTCCCCGGCGGTGACGTCATCGGACTGACTGCTTTACGGCCGGGATTACCCAGCAGTCACTGCAGTTATCGCGAGAAACTGCATGTGACCGCCGGGGAAAGAAGATGGCGGCCATGAAGCAGTCCAGGACGTGACCGCCGGAGATCTTCTGCCAGGTAAGTGCCGCTGACTCCTGACAGACCCGACCGACGGACACTGACAGTGACAGTGACAATCCCGATTCCGGTATCCGATAAGACGAAAATATCGGAACTCGGAATCGGAATTCCGATACAGCTAATATCGGCCGATACCCGATATTTGCAGTATCGGTAATGCTCAACACCTAGTCATTAGCAATTCAAATTGACAGACGTTTGCGTGAGCGTAGAGGTATGCGTGGAATAGTGTTGCCTTGTGAACCAGCTTCTGAACCCATGCAGTGTGATAGAGTGGCTTCTGGGGCACAGCGTCATGAGTTTCGAAAACGCAATGGGTTATGTTTCTACTGTAGGTGATGCCTATCATGCTATTTCAGTCTGCCCTAAGCGGGGAAGACGTTTTGCACGCTCAGTTGTCTTGGGTAGTGTTCAGACTAAATTTTTGTTGACTGTTACCCTGATTTGCTCCCTGTCCACATTTTCTGCTCAGGCTTTCGTTGATTCGGGAGCAGCTATTAACCTGATGGATTTTGATCTTGCTAAACGTTGTGGGTTTCCCTTGATACCCCTATGGAAGTCTATTCCCCTACTGGGGATCGATTCTACCCCTTTGGCTGAGAATAAACCTCAGTTCTCTACTCAGGTGATAATGAGGGTTGAACCTGATCATCAGGAGAGTTGCAAATTTTTAGTGCTATATAATCTGCATGACATTATCGTACTGGGTTTCCCTTGGTTACAGTCTCATAATCCTGTTTTGGATTGGAAATCTGTGTCTGTAACCAGTTGGGGCTGCCAATGTGTTAATACCAACACTCCTGTTTTTTCTGCCTCCCCCCAGGCTCAGGATGTTCCTGACTTTTTGACTGATTTTTCTGATGTGTTTAGCGAAAGTAAATCTGCATCCTTGCCCCCCCATAGGAGCTATGACTGCGCTATTGAATTAGTGCCTGGTAGTAAATTCCCTAAAGGTCGCCTTTTTAACTTGTCTGTACCTGAACATGATGCTATGCGGTCTTATATCAAGGAGTCATTGGAGAAGGGTCATATCAGACCATCCTCTTCACCCTTGGGTGCCGGTTTTTTCTTTGTGGCCAAAAAGGATGGTTCATTAAGACCGTGTATTGATTATCGTCTCTTGAACAATATCACTGTGAAATATCAATATCCGTTACCCTTGATTTCTGACCTGTTTTCCATGGTGAAAAGTGCTACTTGGTTTACCAAGCTTGACCTCAGGGGGGCATATAACCTTATTCGCATTAAGCACGGGGATGAATGGAAGACGGCATTTAATACCCCAGAGGGGCATTGTGAGTACCTAGTGATGCCCTTTGGGCTCACTAATGCTCCTTCTGTCTTCCAGTCCTTCATGAATGACATTTTCAGGGATTTTGTTGATAAATTTCTGATTGTTTATTTGGATGATATCTTGATTTTTTCCAATGACTGGGACTCTCATGTGAAGCATGTTCGGACTGTGTTCCAGATTTTGAGAGAGAATGCTCTGTATGTGAAGGGATCAAAGCGTATTTTTGGCGTACAGAGGATCTCATTTCTGGGATTCATTTTGTCCCCATCTGTTATTGAAATGGACCCGGTCAAGGTTCAGGCCATCTGTGATTGGGTCCAACCTACTTCATTAAAGGCTCTTCAAAGATTCTTGGGTTTTGCCAATTTTTATCGTAAATTTATTGGTAATTTCTCTGTTATTGTTAAACCATTGACTGATTTGACCAAAAAGGGTTCTGATGTGGTGAATTGGCCTCCTGAGGCAGTCTCTGCGTTTCAGGAACTTAAGCAGAGATTCACTTCTGCTCCTGTTCTACGGCAGCCTGATGTTTCTCTGCCATTTCAGGTGGAGGTTGATGCCTCTGAAATTGGGGCAGGTGCCGTTTTGTCCCAAAGGATCCAGAGACCTCTAAAAGTAAATCTTGTGCCTTTTTCTCTCGAAAATTTTCTCCAACTGAACGTAATTATGACGTGGGTAATCGGGAGTTATTGGCCATGAAGTGGGCTTTTGAAGAGTGGAGACATTGGCTGGAGGGAGCCAAACATCAGGTGGTGGTCCTCACGGACCATAAGAATCTGGTTTATCTGGAATCAGCCAAGCGACTTAATCCTAGACAGGCCAGGTGGGCCTTGTTTTTCACACATTTTAATTTTGTGGTTTCCTTTCTTCCTGGCACTAAGAATGTTAAGGCGGATGCCCTCTCGAGGAGTTTCCTTGCGGACTCTCCTGAGTTATCTGATCCTGCTGTTATTTTGAAAGAGGGTGTAGTCCTTTCCGCCATCTCGCCCAATTTGAGACTGGCTCTGGAAGGGTGTCAGGAGGATAAACCCGAGCGCTGCCCTATTGGGAAATTGTTTGTCCCAGACCGGTGGAAAAAGAGTGTGATGTCTGAGATTCATTGTTCCACGTTGGCCGGTCATCCCGGAATTTTTGGTACCAGAGACTTGGTTAGTCGGTCCTTTTGGTGGCCTACTTTGTCTCGTGACGTCAGGGAATTTGTGCAGTCCTGCGGGACTTGCTCTCGCTCCAAGCCTTGCTCTCGCTCTAGTGGTTTGTTGATGCAATTGCCTGTGCCCAAGAGACCATGGACCCATATCTCTATGGATTTCATTTCCAACCTCCCTGTTTCTCAGAGAATGACCGTTATCTGGGTGATTTGTGATAGGTTTTCCAAAATGATACATCTTGTGCCATTACCTAAGTTGCCTTCCTCCTCTGAATTGGTGCCTTTGTTCCTTCAGCACGTGGTTCGGTTACACGGCATTCCTGAGAACATTGTGTCTGACAGAGGAGTCCAGTTTGTTTCCAGATTTTGGAGGACTTTTTGTTCTAAACTTGGTGTTCAATTGTCTTTCTCCTCGGCTTTTCATCCTCAGACCAATGGACAAACTGAGAGAACAAACCAGACTTTGGAGACTTATCTAAGATGCTTTGTGTCTGCTGATCAGGATGACTGGGTCTCTTTTTTGCCTTTGGCTGAGTTTGCTCTTAATAATAGGGCTAGCTCTGCCACTTTGATGTCTCCATTATTCTGCAATTTTGGGTTTCACCCTCGATTTTCTTCAGGACAGACGGAGGCTTCTGTCTGTCCAGGTGTTGACTCTGTTGTGGAGCGTATGCAGCAGATTTGGGACCAGGTAGTGGAGTGGTTGTCCCTCTCTCAGGAGAGGGCCCAGCGGTTTGCCAACCGGCATAGGACTGATGGTCCTCGGTTTGAAGTGGGGGACTTGGTCTGGTTGTCCTCAAGAAATATCCCTATGAGAGTTGCATCTCCTAAGTTTAAGCCTAGGTTCATTGGACCTTATAAGATCATGGAGATTCTTAATCCTGTTTCCTTTCGTTTACTTCTTCCAGGGACATTTAAGATCCATAACGTGTTCCACAAGTCCTTATTGAAGAGGTTTGTCGAGCCAGTGGTTCCTATGGCTGTGCCCCTGACCCTGTTTTGGTTGAGGGCAATCTGGAGTATGTGGTTGAGAAAATATTGAACTCTCGTTTTTCTAGACGGAAACTCCAGTATTTGTTTAAGTTAGAGGTTATGGTCAGGAGGACAATTCTTGGGTGTTTGCTTCGGACATCCATGCTAGGAGGCTCATCCGTGCGTATCACAGAGCTCATCCTGACCGACCTGGTTGCTCAGGTGAGGGTTCGGTGACCCCTCCTCAAGGGGGGGGTACTGTTGTGAATGTGCTAGAAATGAATTCTGAGCAGAAGCTCCCTCTGGTGGTTACAAACAGTACTGAACTATCCATTGAAGATTGTGAAGATTGGAGATCAGGTGTTACTGACTGGTCTTATATAAGGGAGGTTCCCTCACATCAGGGTTGCCGGTGATCAATTGTTCTGGTCTCATCTTTGATTCCTGTTCACTTTGTAGTTTGCTGTTTCGTGCCTGCATCTTCTGCTAACAGATAAGACATTTTCTTCTTTTTGTTTTTTGTGCTTGCTTTTTGCATTTTGTCCTGCACTTCTGTGGGGGTCTGCCGGGTCCCCTCCGGGGGCTTGTGCTCCTCTCAGTTTAGTTCAGCCACTGTTGTTTGTTCATTTGCCTTTTCCAGTTTTTTCAGTGGCTGCTGTTTAGTTTTTGTTACACCAGAGAACTAATTTAGGTGGTAGAGGTCGTGTGATCTCAGGTGTTTTTTTAAATTAGTGAGTTGGTACTTTTCAGGGTTTTTTGGGATTGCAGTAAGTGTCCTTCCTATCCTTTTCTATTTAGGAAGTTTGGGCCCCAATGTTTGCTCATGCTGTTTTCTGTCTGTGTTTGTGTTTCCTCTTGTCTAACCGCCATTACATGTTTGGGGGCTTTCTATGTTCTTTGGGGATCTGCTCCGGGGCAGATAGTTTTCCTCTTTCTGTGTTTGGGAGTGGTTAGCTTCTCAGGCTGTGACGAGGCGTCTAGGACCAACGTGGGTGCGCTCCACGGCTGCCTTTGTTTGTGGTGGTTAGTCAGGGTACTGCAATCCCATAGATTCCAACCTCTCTGGTGTATTTCCTTTTTTGCCTGCTCTCCTCAGCTACCAAATCATAACATTAGGTGGTAGAGGTCGTGTGATCTCAGGTGTTTTTGCAATTAGTAGAGTTGGTATTTTTTAGGGTTTTTTGGATTGCAGTAAGTGTCCTTCCTATCCTTTTCTGTCTAGGAAGATTGGGCCCCAACGTTTGCTCATACTATTTTCTGTCTGTGTCTGTTTTTTCCTCTTGTCTAACCGCCATTACATGTTTGGGGGCTTCCTATGTTCTTTGGGGATCTGCTCCGGGGCAGATAGCTTTCCTGTTTCTATCTTTGGGTGTAGTTAACCTCTCAGGCTGTGACGAGGTGTCTAGGACCAACGTAGGAACGCTCCACGGCTGCCTTTAGTTGTGGTGGTTAGTCAGGGTACTGCAATCCAGTAGATTCCAACCTCTCTGGTGTATTGCCATTTTTGCCTGCTCTCCTCAGCTACCAAATCATAACAGTATCACCGGCCAAACTGAATTTATATGGTACACAACAGAAGGGAAAAATAGTAAAAGGAAAAAGAAAAGAGAGAGTTGTCAGAAATTTTTTTTTTCTCTGTTTGTTGCATTTTCTCCCTCTTTCTCTCTGGGTGCTGAGGAGGATTTTTTTTTTATCTCAATGGAGTTTGCACAGTTGTCTGGCCGTGTGGATCGCTTGCCACTGAAGTTCGGAGTATTGCTACCTATCTTGCAGGGTTGCCGGTTGTGGAACCTAGGATCCCCATGCCAGATTTATTTTTGGGGGATCGAGCTAAATTTCTGAATTTCAAAAATAACTGTAAATTGTTTTTTGCCTTAAAACCTAAGTCCTCAGGGAACGCAGCACAGCAGGTTCAAATTGTCATCTCTCTCCTGCGCGGTGATCCTCAGGATTGGGCTTTTTCCCTGACACCTGGGGACCCTGTTTTGAGTAATGTTGATGCATTTTTTCTGGCTCTGGGGTTATTGTACGATGAACCTAATGTCACTGATCAAGCTGAAAAAACCTTGTTGGCATTAAATCAGGGGCTTGAGGACGCTGAGTTGTACTGTCAGAAATTCTGAAAGTGGGCAGTCCTGACCAAATGGAATGATGATGCTTTGGCAGCCCTTTTTCGGAAGGGTCTGTCAGAGAAAGTAAAAGATGTTATGGTGGGTTTCCCTGCTCCATCTGGTCTCAATGATTCTATGTCATTAGCGATTCAAATTGACAGACGTTTGCGTGAGCGTAGAGGTATGCGTGGAATAGTGTTGCGTTGTGAACCAGCTTCCGAACCAATGCAGTGTGATAAAGTGGCTTGTGGGGCACAGCGTCATGAGTTTCGAAAACGCAATGGGTTATGTTTCTACTGTGGTGACGCCTCTCATGCTATTTCAGTCTGCCCTAAGCGGGGAAGACGTTTTCCACGCTCAGTTGTCTTGGGTAGTGTTCAGACTAAATTTCTGTTGACTGTTACCCTGATTTGCTCCCTGTCCACATTTTCTGCTCAGGCTTTTGTTGATTCGGGAGCAGCTATTAACCTGATGGATTTTGATTTTGCTAAAACGTTGTGGGTTTCCCTTGATACCCCTACGGAAGTCTATTCCCATACTGGGGATTGATTCTACCCCTTTGGCTGAGAATAAACCCCAGTTCTCTACTCAGGTGATAATGAGTGTTGAACCTGATCATCAGGAGAGTTGCAAATTTTTGGTGCTGTATAATCTGCATGACATTATTGTACTAGGTTTCCCTTGGTTACAGTCTCATAATCCTGTTTTGGATTGGAAATCTGTGTCTGTAACTAGTTGGGGCTGCCAATGTGTTAATGCCAAGACTCCTGTTTTTTCTGCCTCTCCCCAGGCTCAGGATGTTCCTGACTTTTTGACTGATTTTTCTGATGTGTTTAGCGAAAGTTAATCTGCATCCTTGCCCCCCCCATAGGAGCTATGACTGCGCTATTGAATTAGTGCCTGGTAGTAAATTCCCTAAAGGTCGCCTTTTTAACTTGTCTGTACCTGAACATGACGCTATGCGGTCTTATATCAAGGAGTCATTGGAGAAGGGTCATATCAGACCATCCTCTTCACCCTTGGAGCCGGTTTTTTCTTTGTGGCCAAAAAGGATGGTTCATTAAGGCCTTGTATTGATTATCGTCTCTTGAACAATATCTGTCATGGGTGCATCGCCACGAGGATCGTCGCGATTGCACATTCTGACTTCTCGCAGCTGAGTTGCTGTTACTTTGTGTTTGGTAGTTAGGGAGTTAATTTTACCTAGCTCGTTGCTAAGACTAGGTCAGCCTCGCCCGGCTGCTTTTGATTATGTTCTAATTAGCTTCCTTTATATTCTTGCCAGTCTGTGTGTTAGATGCCGGTGAAAGCATTCATACAGACTGCAGATTGGATCGGTTCTGAGAAGACTTAAGCTAAGAGCTCCTTTGTTGTTTCTCCTTTCCTTGCTTATAGTTTATCTCCTAGACCTTTGGTGTTCCCTCTGTGTTTAAATGTTGTATGCAAGACAGTGTTTACTTTATCCCCTGTCTGTCACATTTGTCTTTACTGTTTGTTAACCTTTTCCTGTCCATTCCCTATGGTGGTAATCAGGGTCCTTCTAAGGACTAGATTACAGTGGTCAGGGATTTATAGGAGACAGGGTTTACGCTGGCGGCCTGGACCTCTGTACCATTAACAGTACCTCCAGGTAGAGGGACTAGTCAGGACCCCAGTTTAGGGTCAGCATAGACCCCGGTCCACCTCTAGCCAGAGACAGCGTGAAAAGGATTCAGTATTGACCCACAGGATATTATGTCAGGTAATACTATGCTATATATACATGTTAATGTTACCTATCTATATGTTATATAGAATGTTGTCCCACTTGATAGATTACTGACATCATTTATTTATATATCTGCTATACAGCGTGACATTTTCACCGGCCAGAAAACTAAGGATTTTCCTCAGCTACCATGGATCCAGTAGCCCAGCTTGCCCTGCAGTTGCAGAGGTTGTCCATGGAGTTTGCAGATATTAAGTCCAAGGTTTTGTCCCCCCCGGAGCAAACCAGATCTGAACCTAAGGTGGCTCTCCCGGACAGGTTCACTGGTGGGCGGGACAAATTTTTTGCATTCCGGGAGGCATGTAAATTGTACTTTCGGCTGCGGCCTCGGTCATCGGGGAGTGAAGAGCAGAGGGTGGGAATTGTCATCTCGCTCTTACAAGGGGACCCTCAATCCTGGGCGTTCTCTCTTCTGCCGGGCTCCCCGGCCCTCCAGTCAGTAGATCGATTTTTTGCCGCCCTGGGTCTGGTGTATGATGACCCGGATCGAGTCTCCCTTGCTAAAACGAAGTTACGTAGGATACAGCAGGGAGATCGTCCGGCGGAGGAATTTTCTTCTGAGTACCGTAGATGGGCCACGGATACTCAGTGGAATGACCCAGCTCTTAGGAGCCAGTTTTGTCAAGGGTTATCTGACAAATTAAAAGATGTTTTGGCTCAGTATGATTCTCCTCCGTCACTGGAGGCTGCTATGGCCCTTGCTATTCGTATTGATAGACGGCTTCGGGGGAGGTGTGAGGTAACTCCGCCCCCTGTTATGACTCCACCTACTACTAAAGTCCCTTATATGGAGGTTCCCCTGGTCTGTTCTGAGGAACCCATGCAGTTGGGAGGGACATCATATTGTAGGAGGGAATCGGCGGTGCGCCGCATGACAAGAAGGTGTTTCTTTTGCGGGAGAGAGGGACATTTTGTTGGAGGGTGTCCATCCCGTGCCTCATTGAGCAAAAAAGTCATCGGTAGACTGTTGATCCCAGGTTGTGTGGTGGACGACAACCTGGGAGTGGTTATTTCGTCCCCAAGTCCGTCTCAGTTTCTCATACCTGCGGAGGTGGTGGTTGGTACGAGAGTTGAGAGGATTTCTGTTCTTCTTGATAGTGGGTCTGGGGCTAATATGGTGGACGCTCGGTTTGCCCGGGTGCAAGGTATGCAACTGAGTGTATTGGCCAAACCGATCCCTATATGCTCTATTGACGCCAGGCCTCTCGGTCAAGGTAGCTTTGTACAAGCTGTTCATAACATAGACCTTCAAGTAGGGGCAATATATAAAGAACAGTTGTCTTGTTATGTGTTGGAGGGTCTTCCTACTCCTATTGTGTTGGGACTTCCTTGGTTGGCTAAACATAACCCAGTGATTAATTGGCAATCCAGAGAGATAAGCCAGTGGGGTGAATTTTGCAAGAATAACTGCATGAATACGGTCATCGGTGCGGTCGTGCCTAGGACCTTGCCTCCTTTTCTGGAGGTCTCGGAGGAGGTGTTCTCAGAGGAGGGGTGTCAAGAGTTTCCTCCTCATCGCGCGTATGACTGCTCAATAAAATTGCTTCCTGATGCCTTATCTCGTAGTTTCCCAGGGGCCGGAAAGACGGATGAACCGGTTCCTATCCTTCAGGAGGGAGTGGTAGTGTCGGCTGTATGCTCTGAGCTTGAGGAGGAGGTATTGGAGGCTCAGGGGGATGCTCCTGTAGGACCTCCAGGGAGACTGTTTGTTCCTAATCAGTTAAGACAAAGAGTTATCGAGGCACATCATAATTCCGCTTTAGCAGGACATCCAGGGAGTAAGACAACTGTGGATCTCCTTTCTCGCCGGTTTTGGTGGCCTGGCTTAAATAAAGAGGTGGTGTCTTTTGTGGCGTCCTGTGGAGTTTGTGCTCGCTCTAAGACCCCACATACCCGTCCGTCTGGGGTTCCTGAGGAGGAACGATTCTCGTCGTCACTTGCTTCTGTTTGGAGAGGAGTGCTAAAGGGTTTGAGTACTATGGGGAACCGTTTCAGGCGGAGGGCTGATAGGAGGAGAGTGTCTGGTCCGGACCTAAGTGTGAACGATCTGGTATGGTTGTCTACCAAGAATTTAAAACTCAAGGTTCCCTCCTGGAAACTGGGTCCCAGGTTCATCGGTCCATACAGGATCAGTTCTATAGTTAATCCTGTGGCATTTCGTCTGGACCTCCCTCCTATGTTTAAGATCCACAATGTGTTTCACAAATCGTTGCTTAAGAGGTACGTGGCGTCAGTTATACCGTCACCTCTACCTCCTCCTCCAGTGGTGGTCAATGGTAACTTAGAATATCAAGTATTGAAGATCTTTGACTCACGTCTGAATCGCCGGTCCCTTCAGTACCTGGTTCATTGGAAGGGGTATGGTCCTGAGGAGAGGACGTGGGTCCCTGCGTCTGATATTAACGCAGATCGATTGGTTCGGACCTTCCACACAACTTACCCGGGCAGACCTGGCCCTGAGGGTCCGGAGGCCCCTCGTAGAAGGGGGGGTACTGTCATGGGTGCATCGCCACGAGGATCGTCGCGATTGCACATTCTGACTTCTCGCAGCTGAGTTGCTGTTACTTTGTGTTTGGTAGTTAGGGAGTTAATTTTACCTAGCTCGTTGCTAAGACTAGGTCCAGCCTCGCCCGGCTGCTTTTGATTATGTTCTAATTAGCTTCCTTTATATTCTTGCCAGTCTGTGTGTTAGATGCCGGTGAAAGCATTCATACAGACTGCAGATTGGATCGGTTCTGAGAAGACTTAAGCTAAGAGCTCCTTTGTTGTTTCTCCTTTCCTTGCTTATAGTTTATCTCCTAGACCTTTGGTGTTCCCTCTGTGTTTAAATGTTGTATGCAAGACAGTGTTTACTTTATCCCCTGTCTGTCACATTTGTCTTTACTGTTTGTTAACCTTTTCCTGTCCATTCCCTATGGTGGTAATCAGGGTCCTTCTAGGGACTAGATTACAGTGGTCAGGGATTTATAGGAGACAGGGTTTATGCAGGCGGCCTGGACCTCTGTACCATTAACAGTACCTCCAGGTAGAGGGACTAGTCAGGACCCCAGTTTAGGGTCAGCATAGACCCCGGTCCACCTCTAGCCAGAGACAGCGTGAAAAGGATTCAGTATTGACCCACAGGATATTATGTCAGGTAATACTATGCTATATATACATGTTAATGTTACCTATCTATATGTTATATAGAATGTTGTCCCACTTGATAGATTACTGACATCATTTATTTATATATCTGCTATACAGCGTGACAATATCACTGTGAAATATCAATATCCGTTACCCTTGATTTCTGACCTGTTTTCCAGGGTGAAAAGTGCTACTTGGTTTACCAAGCTTGACCTCAGGGGGGCATATAACCTTATTCGCATTAAGCACGGGGATGAATGGAAGACGGCATTTAATACCCCAGAGGGTCATTTTGAGTACCTAGTGATGCTCTTTGGGCTCACTAATGCTCCTTCCGTCTTCCAGTCCTTCATGAATGACATTTTCAGGGATTTTGTTGATAAATTTCTGATTGTTTATTTGGATGATATCTTGATTTTTTCCAATGACTGGGACTCTCATGTGAAACATGTTCGGACTGTGTTCCAGATTTTGAGAGAGAATGCTCTGTATGTGAAGGGATCAAAGTGTCTTTTTGGCGTACAGAGGATCTCATTTCTGGGATTCATTTTGTCCCCATCTGTTATTGAAATGGACCCGGTCAAGGTTCAGGCCATCTGTGATTGGGTCCAACCTACTTCATTAAAGGCTCTTCAGAGATTCTTGGGTTTTGCCAATTTTTATCGTAAATGTATTGGTAATTCTCTGTTATTGTTAAACCATTGACTGATTTGACCAAAAAGGGTTCTGATGTGGTGAATTGGCCTCCTGAGGCAGTCTCTGCGTTTCAGGAACTTAAGCAGAGATTCACTTCTGCTCCTGTTCTACGGCAGCCTGATGTTTCTCTGCCATTTCAGGTAGAGGTTGATGCCTCTGAAATTGGGGCAGGTGCCGTTTTGTCCCAAAGAGATCCAGAGACCTCTAAAAGTAACCCTTGTGCCTTTTTCTCTCGAAAATTTTCTCCAACTGAACGTAATTATGACGTGGGTAATCGGGAGTTATTGGCCATGAAGTGGGCTTTTGAAGAGTGGAGACATTGGCTGGAGGGAGCCAAACATCAGGTGGTGGTCCTCACGGACCATAAGAATCTGGTTTATCTGGAATCAGCCAAGCGACTTAATCCTAGACAGGCCAGGTGGGCCTTGTTTTTCACACGTTTTAATTTTGTGGTTTTCTTTCTTCCTGGCACTAAGAATGTTAAGGCGGATGCCCTCTCGAGGAGTTTCCTTGCGGACTCTCCTGAGTTATCTGATCCTGCTGTTATTTTGAAAGAGGGTGTAGTTCTTTCCGCCATCTCACCCAATTTGAGACTGGCTTTGGAAGGGTGTCAGGAGGATAAACCCGAGCGCTGCCCTATTGGGAAATTGTTTGTCCCAGACCGGTGGAAAAAGAGTGTGATATCTGAGATTCATTGTTCCGCGTTGGCCGGTCATCCCGGAATTTTTGGTACCAGAGACTTGGTTAGTCGGTCCTTTGGTGGCCTACTTTGTCTCGTGACGTCAGGGAATTTGTGCAGTCCTGCGGGACTTGCTCTCGCTCCAAGCCTTGCTCTCGCTCTAGTGGTTTGTTGATGCCATTGCCTGTGCCCAAGAGACCATGGACCCATATCTCTATGGATTTCATTTCCGACCTCACTGTTTCTTAGAGAATGACCGTTATCTGGGTGATTTGTGATAGGTTTTCCAAAATGATACATCTTGTGCCATTACCTAAGTTGCCTTCCTCCTCTGAATTGGTGTCTTTGTTCCTTCAGCACGTGGTTCGGTTACACGGCATTCCTGAAAACATTGTGTCTGACAGAGGAGTCCAGTTTGTTTCCAGATTTTGGAGGACTTTTTGTTCTAAACTTGGTGTTCAATTGTCTTTCTCCTCGGCTTTTCATCCTCAGACCAATGGACAAACTGAGAGAACAAACCAGACATTGGAGACTTATCTGAGATGCTTTGTGTCTGCTGATCAAGATGACTGGGTCTCTTTTTTGCCTTTGGCTGAGTTTGCTCTTAATAATAGGGCTAGCTCTGCCACTTTGATGTCTCCATTTTTCTGCAATTTAGGGTTTCACCCTCGATTTTCTTCGGGACAGACGGAAGCTTCTGTCTGTCCAGGTGTTGACTCTGTTGTGGAGCGTATGCAGCAGATTTGGGACCAGGTAGTGGAGAGGTTGTCCCTCTCTCAGGAGAGGGCCCAGCGGTTTGCCAACCGGGATAGGACTGATGGTCCTCGGTTTGAAGTGGGGGACTTGGTCTGGTTGTCCTCAAGAAGTATCCCTATGAGAGTTGCATCTCCTAAGTTTAAGCCTATGTTCATTGGACCTTATAAGATCATGGAGATTCTTAATCCTGTTTCCTTTCGTTTACTTCTTCCTGGGACATTTAAGATCCATAACGTGTTCCACAAGTCCTTATTGAAGGTTTGTCGAGCC
>JARQOD010000001.1:150708580-150915048 GCA_033576555.1 Oophaga sylvatica
AGTAGTTGCAGGTAGTTGGAGACAGAGGCCCAGATTTATCAAAGCAATTTCTCCATAATTTTGGGAGTTTCACAAAAATTTTGAGACTTTTGACATTTTCACATTAGTTTCTTTCAGCTTCACCAAAATGGGCAGAGCTCTAGCGAGGCAGGAACATAAAGGGGCATGATACTGACAGCTCGTCTAATTCATGAAGAGCTATGGCGTTCCTTATGCCAAAAATCCTACTCTAGTCCAAGGAGAAAAGATTGCCTTTTTATGTTAGCGTTAGGGGCTTGCTTTTTTATGTCACTAGACAGATGGATGCTCGTGACATCATGTTTTTTTTTCTGCATTTTGATCCTAATGCATTGAGCACAATGATTAGCATTATGATAAGTAGTAAATTGAATTAACACATTGTCTATAGGGATGAGTGGACCCGTGGATGTTTGGGTTCGACAAATCTGCAGTTAAAAGTTTTGTTCAGGTCAAATCTTGACCCTGGCCCTGTGAGTCCAATAAAAGTCAATGGGGACTCGAATTTTGGTGCTTAAAAATGGCTGTAAAGTAGTCATAGTAAGAGCTAGAGGGCTGCAAAAGGAAGTTAAATCGGCATAAGAGCTGGACAATTGCCCTGCAAACAAATGTGAATAGGAAAATAACTTAAAATAACATAGAATTAGAAAAAGATATAATCTTGAACCAGGGCGTGGAGGTCCAAGTGGAGCAGGAGATTGTGGAGGAGGAGGAGGGGGCGGTGCAGTTGAAAAAGGTGGAGGAAGTAGCCAACACTTTTTTTATTGATATTTTTGGGGGTACTCTGATAACAGGCAGTGTAATAATCTGCTGGCCACCCCCTCCCTGTATACAGGCCATGTAATACTCTGCAATTTTGGGGGTTGAAAACATTGAGGAGAGCATGAAATAGGAGATGTGGCCGTGTTGCTGGTGGTGATGATGTAGCTGCTGCAGGGAGAGGTAGGGCATCTATGTCTACAACACACCCAAATGAAGCACCTTGCTCTGCTGCAAGCTGTAGGTCCGAGTACCGTTGAATGAATGGTGAAGCAAGAACAAGTAAAGGTAGTTTTAGATTTGTTGGCTGAGAGTGCCTTCAGTCAATTTGCTTTGTCTTCCAGCCAATCCCCTGCTGAAAGTGCAGATTTGGGACCTGCGGCCCATGGGCATCTGTCTTCCAAATCACCCCTTTGCAAATCAGGCAAGCAGTCTGAGCCCCAAGTCATGGAGCAGTCACTTCTGTCTTTTGATGACTCTGCTGGCTGTGGTTCCATATGCCATCCACCTGGCCATGCCCCACAATTCAAAGAGATTTAGTGCACTATTACCCAACCACTTGTTCTGTTGGACAATGAGTACATTGGAGGAGCAGTGCAGTCGGTCAGAGGACCACTGCAGCACATGTCTGATGATGCTGATGACAAAACACAGGTTCCACTGCTGCAGCTTCCTGTTGTGTGTACACTGGCAAGGAGGACAGGGGTGAAGACTGGGTAGAACACCATGTGAGGGATTATTATTATTATTTATTTTTAAAACATCATTGATTCCATGGTGCTGTGCATGTTGAGGGGTTACATACAAAACACAAAAATAAATTACAATGAAGAAACTTATTGGTGCTGCGAGGGAGTATTGGCAAGACTCAACCCTCACCACAAGTAAACCCTGTGTGTCAGAGTCCTCTTAGGAGGAGGGGTCAGGTGAGGGTGGTGGTTCCCTCTGTGCATAGTGGGGGTATAAGTGTGGTGACACAGGAGGACGCCTCTGTTGTTGGTTCCTCAAAGAGTTCGCCATCTTGTGGCAAACGTATGCATGGAAATAAACGTTCAGGTCCGGACCTGTGTGTGAACAACAAAAAAGGAAAAATGAGGTTTTTCAATATAAAAGTAATTTTTATTAAACAATTATTAAAAATGAATTTAAAATATTCATACATATACAAAAAAGCGGGGAACATATGCAATAAAGATATAAATAAAGCCTAATGAGGGTATTCATGCAAATGGTTAAATAAGGAATTCCTTACTAATAATCTCGGGAGAGAAAAAGGCTGCTCAAGTGTGCTATATATATCTACTATATGGTGCAGCATAAAGTTCTCCTCTTTAAATAACACCTCAGTAACCATGAATATACGCCTAGCTCATATATACATATATAAAAAACCAAGTGGTTTATAAGTTGTGCAAGCTAGAAAAGAGTGCCTAGTATATTATAGATAGCAGAACTAATGCCTATATCAAACATTTGCCCTGTTCAAAATGTGAGCCAATATGGCAAAAACTAAATAATGCTTGCAGGAAAAAAGCAGTTTCATGGCTGGCAAAAGGTTTCCCATACCTCTAATCAGGCTGCAGCACCCCTACAAAAAAGCGGGGAACATATGCAATAAAGATATAAATAAAGCCTAATGAGGGTATTCATGCAAATGGTTAAATAAGGAATTCCTTACTAATAATCTGTATATGTATTGTATATGTATGAATATTTTAAATTCATTTTTAATAATTGTTTAATAAAAATTACTTTTATATTGAAAAACCTCATTTTTCCTTTTTTGAAGTATATTTGTGGAGGTATAATTTTGTAGGCTTATACATATGAGTATACTGTGTGTGAACAAGTACATGTGGGTGTCCATCAAAAGCATCAGGTGGAAGTGTGCTACTGGGACCTGGAGTTCTAGGGTGATCGGGCCATATCAGGTGTCGACCATTCTCAGCCCGGGGACTTTCCAGCTGGAGTTATTCCCAGTAATGCGCTTACACAACTCATTACACAGATGGGTGCTCTGGAGATTTGTGGCGCCTCCTGAGCCTACGTTATTGCCACCTCCATTGGGCTGCTTTCGCCGTAAGCCTGAGGGTCAGGTGATTGCAGAGGTGAACTCTGGTGGATCGAGGCATCCTCAACGTATGTTGTTTTCTGGTGAGGTCCGATGTTGAGGGTCCAGAGACCCCCTTATTGAAAGGGGGGTATTGTCACAATCCATTTTTGGATTTGTGGCAGAACTGGTTCCACTAAGTTAAACCTTTTTTCCTTTCAGGCCAGCGGGGATTAATGTCAGTTTTCCCTGCTGGCAATCTGTTTTTATTGCAGTGCTTCTGGGTCAGCTGATGTGGGAGGTGACCACTCACACCATCCTTTAAAAGTTCACCTGATGCATCAGCTGACTGTTGGTGATACAGTTTCTTTCTGGAGACCAGCCTAGAAGGAGCAGCTCTCTGGTATCAGCTACGTCTGGTGCTTGGAGTCCAGTTGCTGTTGTTATCTGCTGTGTGGAGCTTAGCAGCAGTGTTCATAAGCTAAGTGTGGTGTTTTTTCACCTTGTCCCTTTCACTTCCCCTGTGTTTATTATTTGCAGAGGAGAGGCTAGTGCTCCTTGCTGGCCAGTGCACTAGCCAGAGCAGTAATAGGTGACTACTAGGTACTAGGTTCGTGACAGTGGCAGGGGGAAAGACCTGCATAGGGCATTAGGGGAGAGCAGGGACAGGCTCAGGTTTGAGCTCAGGTGGTGACCATCCCTCATTCCCTATTGGTAGGGCCTTCTGTTACACCCGGTCCCAGCGCTGCCTCTGCACTCCGTTCTGCTCACTCACCTGTTCCTCGGGCTGTCCCTCTGCGGCGGTCTGTGCGTGGGCTGGGGTCCCCTGTCCCATCTGCTCTCCGGCGTCCTGAGTCCTTCTCCACTTCCTGGCACGCTGCTGGCAGGCCTCCAGACAGTCGGCTTAGGACGCGAGGCCGCGCCCACCGCCTCTCTTAAAGGGGCAGCGTGCATCTTTTGAAATAGCTAATTATCCAATGGCTGCGCACTCAGTACTATATCTGGTCACTCCACCATTAGGGGAGTGCCGGAGCAACGTGTTCTATCATTGCTACATCCGGTTCTGTTCCTGATCTGTCTGCGCTGCGTCTGCAGTCTCTGTGCTTCGCTGATACTGTTTGTCTCCTCAGATCATTGCTAACCCGTATCTGGCTAATCTGGACAATCTCGGCTATTACTGGCGCAAGTGTCATCCCGTTCCGCCATCAGCCATCCGTACCCGTGGACCGTGACAAGGTCACTGAAGCCAGCCTTCTACCATCCGTTCTGGACCAGGACCTTACCCTTCTCCGTCAAGAACTTTCCACGGACTCTGTAAATACTTGTTACCCTTTTGGTCCCTCTGGGACAGCTGCCACGTGTCCGGGGTCTAACTGGAGGTAGCACCTGTGTCCTCCGGGTATTCCATTCTGGTCCTGTTCGAGGGGCCTTACTACGGGTACCCGGGGCTCACTAGTTACGCCCCCTTCGGAGCCCCCCGGACCGCGGTCTCGAGGTTCCACATTAAAAAATAAAAAACGAATGTGAACTTCACCACCTCTGCCTCCGCTTCCATTCGTTACAGATTGCTCCGGCCATGGAACCCGCTGGATCCCAGAGACCTCCGACCACGGATCTGTGCCAGGAGGTGGCCCGTTTGGGAGTTCAACAGGACGAGATCACGACTTATCTACGCAGCTTGTCTACCCGCATGGATTCCCTAGGGTCCTCGTCTGCACCTGACTCTTCTATCAATAATCAGGTACCAGTTCCCATGGCAAATCAAGGTCCCCGTCTGGCGGCTCCTACCCGTTTCCAGGGTGATCCTACTCTGTGTCGGGGTTTCCTCAATCAGTGCACTCTACACTTTGAAATCTTGGGGCATATGTTTGCTTCTGACCGAGCCAAGGTGGGCTTCATCATGTCACACCTGGGAGGAGAAGCCCTCGCCTGGCTAAATCCGCTATGGGAGAGAGGGGATCCGGTGGTTAACGATCTTCAATCTTTCCTAGAGGCTTTTCGCAGGACTTTCGATGAACCTGGTCGTACCACTTCGACTGCATCAGCTCTGCTCCGCCTGCGCCAAGGTACTCTCACGGTAGCTCAGTATGCTGTTAAATTCCGCACCCTCTCGTCTGAATTATCGTGGAACAATGAGGCCCTGGTTGCTAACTTCTGGGAAGGCCTATCCGGAAGAATCAAGGATGAGCTGGCGGGACGGGACAGACCTACTCTCTTGGAAGAGCTAATATCCTTGGCAACCCGAATTGACCTGCGTTTTCAGGAGCGCTCCATGGAGATCAAGCGGGACAAAAGGTCCTATCACCTGGACTCTAGTTGGTAAAAAACAGGTACTTCACCCTCCGCCTCCGAGGCCATGGAGGTGGACCATGTAAGTTTGGCCACCCGCCGCCGGGAGGCACGTCGCAAGGAGGGAAGTTGTTACTACTGCGGTAGTTCTGAACATTTGATTCATTTCTGTCCTAAAAAGTCGGGAAACTCCAGTGCCTAGGTCCGGTAGGAGGGGCCAACCTAGGTAAAGAGCAGTCCTCTCCCTCTTTACACATCTCTGTCACCGTGTCCTATGGAGCAATAAAATTCTCCGAACACTGTCTACTGGATTCTGGAGCTGCAGGGAACTTCATCCAGCAGGCGGTTGTGGACCATTACCGCTTACCAGTCCAGCGTCTTCCTGATCCGTTACAGGTGTCCGCCGTGGATGGCAAACCGCTGACCGAGCCCGTCCAGTTTCAAACCGAGTTGGTGGAACTCCGGGTAGGTCTAATGCATACTGAACGAATGCGATTTTATGTATATCCTGGTTTATCCCATCCCATGCTTCTAGGTTTACCTTGGCTCCAGATGCATGAACCAGTCCTTAATTGGAAAACTGGAGAAGTTCTGCGTTGGGGAGATACCTGCATGAATCGTTGCTTAACCCGGATTCAACCTGTTTCGCCTCCAGTCCAGCCTGATACCCTGCCAGGGTTGCCTTCCGCCTATTGGTCCTTCTCTGACGTCTTTGGGAAAAAAGAGGCTGAGAGACTACCTCCACACAGGTCGTATGACTGTCAGATAGAGCTTCTTCCAGGAGCATCACTCCCTCGCGGGAGAGTTTATCCTCTTTCACAGGCAGAGACTCAGGCCATGTCGGACTACATTCAAGAGAATTTGGCTAGAGGATTTATCCGAAAGTCATCGTCACCGGCAGGAGCTGCATTCTTCTTTGTGAAGAAAAAGGACGGATCCTTGCGGCCCTGCATTGACTATCGGGGTCTAAATCAAATCACGGTAAAAAACAGGTATCCATTGCCTCTTATTTCAGAGCTGTTTGATCGTCTCCGAGGGGCCAAGATCTTCACCAAATTGGACCTCAGAGGGGCCTACAACCTGATCCGAATCAGAGAGGGAGACGAATGGAAAACAGCCTTCAACACCCGTGACGGCCACTATGAATATCTGGTAATGCCATTCGGCCTAAGCAATGCACCTGCGTTTTTCAGGAATTTGTTAATGACATTTTCAGGGACTTGCTCTATACTTGTGTCGTGGTTTACCTGGACGATATTTTGATTTTTTCTGCTGACTTGACGTCACACCGGAGGCAAGTACGCCTGGTCTTACAAAGACTGAGAGAGAACAGGCTGTAGCGTCGGCGTCCCTGCCCTCTGCCAGGCAGGGACGCTGTTCCCCTGCGACAGCGTCCTCTGCCAGGCAGGGACGTCGCCCCCCTTACCCTGCGCTCTGCGTCCTCCTTCCGCCCTGCTTGGGCCGCGCGCTCCTTCCCTGCTTCTGGTCTTAGGGCGCGTGCCCGCGCGCTCCCCCGCTCTTAAAGGGGCCGCGCGCATTTTTCAAAAAAGGTCCCCGGCCAATGCCGGAGGACTCCTCCCTATATAAAGTACTTCCTCCTTAATGGAAGTCCCCAGAGCAATGTTGTTGTTGTTGCACTGTTTACTCTGCTTCAGCCCTCAGGGTCCGTTACCAATTACCTGCCTGTCTCCTGCCAGTTTGCTGTCTGCTACCTGCCCGCAAGCCTGCCTGGAGGTTTGGCCGTCACATGCGGTGACCATCGGCAATTCCAGAGAACCTCGCCTGCTCACTTGGGGGCGCTCATCTGCCATCTGCCTGCAAGTCTACCTGGAGGTTCGGCCATCACCTGCGGTGTCCATCGGCTATTCCAGAGACTCTCGCCTGCTCACTTGGGGGCGCTCATCCGCCATCTGCCTGCAAGCCTACCTGGAGGTTCGGCCATCACCTGCGGTGTCCATTGGCTATTCCAGAGACTCTCGCCTGCTCACTTGGGGGCGCTCATCTGTCATCTGCCTGCTAGCCTACCGGGAGGCTCCACCATCTCAGGTCGTATATACCTGTCCATTCAGAGACTGCCCCGGCCGCTTGCCTGCCTGTCTATCCAGAGACTGCCCCGGTCACTTGCCGTGACTACCTGCCTGTCTACCCAGAGACTGCCCCGGTCACTTGCCGTGACTACCCGCCTGTCTATCCAGAGACTGCCCCGGTCACTTGCTGTGACTACCTGCCCGTCTACCCAGAGACTGCCCCGGTCACTTGCCGTGACTACCCGCCTGTCTATCCAGAGACTGCCCCGGTCACTTGCCGTGACTACCCGCCTGTCTATCCAGAGACTGCCCCGGTCACTTGCCGTGACTACCCGCCTGTCTATCCAGAGACTGCCCCGGTCACTTGCAGTGACTTCCTGTCCGTCTCCCTGGGCGCCACCCGCTCCTTTACAAGGAGAGCCTCCTTGTATAATAAAGCTCAGTGGTTCCACCTCCCAGACCCGTTACAGTTTGCTCGGGCCATGGAACCCGGTGGCACCCAAACTCCCTCGCTCTCTGACCTGTGTCATGAACTGTCTCGTCAGAGGTCTCAACAGGAGTCCATCCTGGGTCACCTGCGGAATGTTAATTCCCGCCTGGACACCCTGACTACTTCACCAGCAACCACCGCGGGCGCCATGACTCGCAATCCGGCAGTTCCGCTGCTTATCAATTCCGTGGTTTCCGTTCCTGGACCTCGACTTTCAGCTCCTCCTCGGTTTGGAGGCGACCCTGCTCTGGCTCGGGGTTTCATTAACCAGTGCACCCTGCATTTTGAACTCCTGGCACACCAGTTTAACTCGACTGGGCCAAAATTGCCTTCATCATGTCCCATCTCACCGGAGAGGCCCTGGCCTGGCTAAATCCTCTTTGGGAGAGAGAGGATCCTCTGGTGTCTGACCTGTCTGCTTTTCTCTCAACCTTCCGGAAGGTATTCGACGAACCCGGACGGAAGACCTCCTCTGCATCTTCTCTGCTGCGTCTCCGTCAGGGAAGTCTCACCGTGGGTCAATATGCCATACGGTTTCGTACCCTAGCCTCGGAGCTGGCTTGGGATAATGACGCTCTGATATCTGTCTTCTGGGAGGGTTTGTCCGGCCGTATTAAAGACGAACTTGCCGGTCGGGACATTCTAACCTCTCTCGATGACCTAATAACTCTTGCCAATCGAATTGATCTACGGTTCCAGGAGCACGCTAAAGAGGTCACCCGTGAGAGAAGGTTTCCTCGTCTAGCTCCTTCTTTTCAGAGACCTGTAATTCCTTCCGTTTCTCCTCAGGTACACTCTTCTGAGCCTATGCAAGTCGACCAGACCAAGATGGTCAAAGCCCGTCAGGACTTACGCCGTGCCGAGGAGAGTTGCTTCTACTGTGGCAGTAAGGAGCACTGGATCCGTACCTGCCCAGAGAGGTCGGGAAACGCCTGTGTCTAGGTTAGCTCGGAGAGGTCCACCTAGACAAAAATAAATCCTCTTCATCTCTCCTGTTGTCAGTCTCAATTCTCCTCGGTGAGAACCGTTATTTCGAACTAGCCCAACTTGATTCTGGAGCAGCCGGGAATCTTGTTTCACAGGCTCTAGTAGAAAAATATCGCATTCCTACCAAACCTCTGGTTGAACCAGTATCTGTTGCTGCTGTGGATGGGGGTCTCCTACCAGTCCCATCCAACTTATCACTGAAGCCATAACCCTGCAGGTGGGAATGTTGCATTCTGAGAGCATCTCGTTTCATGTTCTGCCTGGACTCTCTCACGCTTTCTTACTAGGTCTGCCTTGGCTCCAAAAGCATGCACCCGTGCTCGACTGGCAGACTGGAGAGATCCTTCGCTGGGGACAGGATTGTCATAAGACGTGTTTGGTTCCTGTTCATCCCGTCCGTCCTTCTCCTACACCAACTAATCTACCAGGGCTCCCGATTCCATATTGGTCATTCCGCTGATGTCTTTAATAAAAAGGAAGCAGAGACATTACCCCCTCACAGACCGTATGATTGCCCGATCGACCTGCTACCCGGTACTACGCCTCCCCGTGGGCGTATTTACCCATTGTCCGCTGCTGAGACCAGGTCGATGTCCGAATATATCGAGGAGAATTTGGCCAAGGGATTCATCCGGAAATCCACCTCCCCAGCGGGAGCAGGTTTCTTCTTCGTAAAAAAGAAAGACGGCTCTCTCCGTCCCTGTATTGACTACAGAGGCCTAAATTTGATCACGGTGAAGAATAAGTACCCTCTTCCGCTCATTCCAGAATTGTTTGATCGTCTGAGGGGGGCTAGAATCTTCACCAAACTGGATCTTCGTGGGGCATATAACCTGGTCCGTATCCGTCGGGGAGATGAATGGAAGACGGCATTCAACACCCGGGACGGCCACTACGAGTATTTGGTGATGCCCTTTGGTCTCTGTAATGCTCCATCAGTCTTTCAGGAGTTGGTCAATGACATCTTCCGGGACCTTCTCTACTCCTGCGTTGTGGTGTACCTAGACGACATCTTGGTCTTCTCTCCGGATCTCCAGTCTCACCGGAGGGATGTTCGTCAGGTTCTGCTCAGGCTCAGGCAGAATCAACTCTTCGCCAAATATGAGAAGTGCCTCTTTGAGCAGACCTCGCTTCCGTTTTTGGGCTACATCATTTCTCAGACAGGCCTACGAATGGACCCGGAGAAACTGTCTGCCATCGAGAAATGGCCCCGACCGGAGGGGTTGAAGGCCATTCAGTGGTTCCTGGGATTCGCCAATTATTACCGCCTTTTCATACCGCACTTCTCTTCCTGGACTGCTCCAATCTCCGCGCTCACTCGCAAGGATGCTAATCCCAAACAGTGGACGCCCGAAGCAGAGGAGGCCTTTCTTTCTTTAAAACAGGCCTTCTCTTCCGCTCCAGTGCTGCATCGCCCGGACGGCAACAAGCAGTTCTTCCTGGAGGTGGACGCTTCCTCTTCTGGAGCCGGAGCGGTACTTACTCAAAAATCTTCATCCGGGAGGATGGTATCTTGCGGCTTCTTCTCCAAACTCTTCTCCTCTTCTGAGCGCAATTACTCCATAGGAGACCGAGAGTTATTGGCCATCAAGCTGGCATTGGAGGAGTGGCGTTACCTACTCGAGGGGGCTCTTCATCCGGTTATCATTTACACTGACCACAAAAATCTGGCTTACCTCCAGCATGCCCAGAGACTTAACCCTCGCCAAGCCCGGTGGTCCTTGTTTTTTGCCCGCTTTGATTTTCTCTTACATTTTCGCCCGGCCGACAAGAACATCAAGGCGGACTCCTTGTCCCGGTCCTTCCTGGTGTCGGATCTCGAGGAGGAACCTAAACATATCATCGATCCCGCCAGAGTGATACAGGTGGCTCCCGTGAGTCTAAATCGTCTCCCTCCTGGTAAGACGTTCGTATCGGTAACCGATCGGGAGAGAATCCTACACTAGGGTCATTCGTCTAAACTAGCTGGCCACGCTGGTCAGAAAAAGACCCTCCAGCTCATTACTCGGCATTACTGGTGGCCTACCCTGCACAAGGACGTAATAGACTTTGTTTCTGCCTGTGTCTCCTGTGCCCGCAACAAAATTCCGAGACACCTGCCTGCCGGCCGTCTTCTTCCGCTTCCTGTACCCGCTGCTCCCTGGCAGCATATAGCCATGGACTTCATAACAGATCTGCCCGTCTCTGCCGGTTGTACGGTCATTTGGGTGGTCGTTGACCGATTTTACAAGATGGCTCACTTCATTCCCCTGCCAGGGCTTCCGTCTGCACCCGAGTTGGCTAAAGACTTTATCCGCCACATCTTCCGTCTTCATGGTCTGCCTCGTCACATTGTGTCGGATCGTGGGGTTCAGTTCACCTCACGTTTCTGGAGAGCCACTTGTAAGTTGCTAGACGTCACCTTGGATTTCTCTTCTGCTTACCACCCGCAGTCCAATGGACAAGTCGAGCGAATCAATCAGAATCTGACCAGTTATCTCCGGCACTTCGTTAATGCCCACCATTCTGACTGGGTGGATCTCCTGCCTTGGGCCGAATTCTCTTACAACAATCACGAGAGCGAATCTTCCTCCAAATCTCCGTTTTTTGTAGTATTCGGTCAACACCCTCGGATCCCTGTTCCTGTCTCAATCTCGGTGGACAATCCAGCTGCGGAATCTCTGGTTAACGAATTTTCCTCCATATGGGAGAGTACCCGGTCCGCACTCATTCTGTCATCCGAGCGCATGAAGAAACATGCTGACAAAAAACGTTTGGATCCTCCTCAATTCCGTCCTGGGGATAAGGTCTGGCTTTCGTCCAAGTATGTCCGGCTCAAGATTCCTTCCTACAAGTTAGGTCCTCGGTTCATCGGTCCTTTTGAGATCATCAGTCAGATCAACCCGGTGTCCTATAAATTGAAACTCCCGGCCAATTTGCGGATTCCTAACTCCTTCCATGTATCTCTCCTCAAACCGGTGGTACTTAACTCTTTTGTCAAGTCTACAGGTACACCTCCTGCTCCAGTGTCTGCTGAAGACGAATTTGAGGTAGAGAACATTCTGGCCACCAAAAGGGTAGGAAGAAAGACCTATTTTCTGGTGGATTGGAAGGGGTTTGGTCCTGAGGAGAGAACGTGGGAGCCTCGGGAGAACATCCATGCCCCTCTCATCCTAGCTAAATTTCTTTCTGGCCTAAAAAAGGGGGGGCCTAAAGGAGGGTGTACTGTAGCGTCGGCGTCCCTGCCCTCTGCCAGGCAGGGACGCTGTTCCCCTTCGACAGCGTCCTCTGCCAGGCAGGGACGTCGCCCCCCTTACCCGCGCTCTGCGTCCTCCTTCCGCCCTGCTGGGGCCGCGCGCTCCTTCCCTGCTTCTGGTCTTAGGGCGCGCGCCCGCGCGCTCCCCGCTCTTAAAGGGGCCGCGCGCATTTTTCAAAAAAGGTCCCCGGCCAATGCCGGAGGACTCCTCCCTATATAAAGTACTTCCTCCTTAATGGAGGTGCCCGAGCAATGTTGTTGTTGTTGCACTGTTTACTCTGCTTCAGCCCTCAGGGTCCGTTACCAGTTACCTGCCTGTCTCCTGCCAGTTTGCTGTCTGCTACCTGCCCGCAAGCCTGCCTGGAGGTTTGGCCGTCACATGCGGTGACCATCGGCAATTCCAGAGAACCTCGCCTGCTCACTTGGGGGCGCTCATCTGCCATCTGCCTGCAAGTCTACCTGGAAGTTCGGCCATCACCTGCGGTGTCCATCGGCTATTCCAGAGACTCTCGCCTGCTCACTTGGGGGCGCTCATCCGCCATCTGCCTGCAAGCCTACCTGGAGGTTCGGCCATCACCTGCGGTGTCCATTGGCTATTCCAGAGACTCTCACCTGCTCACTTGGGGGCGCTCATCTGTCATCTGCCTGCTAGCCTACCGGGAGGCTCCACCATCTCAGGTCGTATATACCTGTCCATTCAGAGACTGCCCCGGCCCCTTGCCTGCCTGTCTATCCAGAGACTGCCCCGGTCACTTGCCGTGACTACCTGCCTGTCTACCCAGAGACTGCCCCGGTCACTTGCCGTGACTACCCGCCTGTCTATCCAGAGACTGCCCCGGTCACTTGCTGTGACTACCTGCCCGTCTACCCAGAGACTGCCCCGGTCACTTGCCGTGACTACCCGCCTGTCTATCCAGAGACTGCCCCGGTCACTTGCCGTGACTACCCGCCTGTCTATCCAGAGACTGCCCCGGTCACTTGCCGTGACTACCCGCCTGTCTATCCAGAGACTGCCCCGGTCACTTGCAGTGACTTCCTGTCCGTCTCCCTGGGCGCCACCCGCTCCTTTACAAGGAGAGCCTCCTTGTATAATAAAGCTCAGTGGTTCCACCTCCCAGACCCGTTACACAGGCTCTATGCCAAATATGAGAAATGCCTCTTTGAGCAGTCCTCTTTGCCTTTCCTTGGGTACATTGTATCTTCCACAGGATTAAAGATGGATCCGGAGAAGTTGTCTGCAGTTCTCAACTGGCCTCGTCCGTCTGGGCTAAAAGCCATACAAAGGTTCCTCGGATTCGCCAATTACTACCGGCAATTCATTCCACACTTTTCCACCCGAGTGGCTCCAATCACAGCCTTAACCCGGAAAGGAGTAAACTCTAAGGAATGGTCCTCCGAGGCAGAAGAGGCCTTTGTTTCTCTCAAAAAAGCCTTCGCTTCCGCACCCGTTCTCCATCGTCCTAATTCAAGTGAGCAATTTTTTCTTGAAGTTGACGCTTCTTCCATAGGTGCAGGAGCAGTTCTGACCCAGAAGTCGTCTACCGGGCGGATGATCTGTGTTTTTTTTTTCCAAGGTTTTTTCTCCTGCAGAAAGGAACTACTCTGTCGGTGATCGCGAACTGTTGGCCATCAAATTGGCTCTGGAGGAATGGAGACATCTTCTTGAAGGAGCTCATCACCAGGTAATCATATTCACCGACCATAAAAACCTTGCCTATCTCCAATCTGCTTTAAGACTGAATCCCCGTCAGGCCCGTTGGGCATTATTTTTTGCCCGTTTCAATTTTGTACTTCATTTCCGTCCAGCTGACAAGAACATCAAGGCAGACGCACTCTCTAGGGCCTTCTTGCCTCCTGAACTGGAGGAGGAACCTCAGCACATTATTGAACCTTCTAGGTTAGTCTCTGTTGCCTCCACTGACCTGGTCCGGCTTCCTCCTGGGAAGACTTTCGTGTCTGCTTCTGACCGTACTCGTGTTCTGCGCTGGGGTCATTCTTCTAAGTTGGCTGGCCATGCTGGTCAGAAAAAGACGCAGCAACTCATCTCCCGGTATTACTGGTGGCCTACCATGGTCAAGGATATCCAGGAGTTCGTCGCAGCATGTCCTTCATGTGCTCGTAACAAAACTGTTAAACATCTACCAGCCGGCAGGCTTCTGCCTCTTCCGATTCTGTCCGCTCCCTGGCAGCACATCGCGATGGATTTCATCACGGATCTTCCCATCTCTTCTGGCTGCTCAGTGGTATGGGTTGTGGTGGACCGCTTCTCTAAAATGGCTCACTTCGTTCTGCTATCTGGCCTCCCGTCTGCTCCAGAACTGGCCACTCACTTCATCCAGCACATCTTTCGTCTACATGGATTTCCTCTCCACATCGTGTCCAACAGGGGTGTCCAGTTCACCTCTAAGTTCTGGAGAGGACTCTGTAAAATTGTAAAAATTGAACTAGATTTTTCTTCTGCATATCATCCCCAGTCTAATGGGCAAGTGGAGAGGATCAATCAAATCCTGGCTGGATACCTGCGTCACTTCGTCAACGCTCATCATAATGACTGGGTAGAATTACTGCCCTGGGCGGAATTCTCCTACAACAATCAAGTAAGTGAATCTTCTGGAAAGTCTCCCTTTCAGATTGTGTTTGGACTGCAACCCGGAATTCCTCTTCCTGTCTCGGGATTGTCGGATGTTCCGGCAGTCGATACCTTGTCAAAGAATTTCTCGGACATTTGGAGAGAGACCAGGTCGGCTTTGGAGAAAGCTTCTCAACGTATGAAAACGCATGCGGACAAAAGACGTTTGGAGGCTCCCATCTTTCGTCCAGGAGACAAGGTATGGCTCTCCTCCAAGTACATCCGTCTGAAGTTACCATCGTACAAATTGGGTCCTCGTTTCATTGGTCCCTTTGAAGTTTTGAGACAGATCAACCCGGTCTCTTATAAACTGAAATTGCCTAAGTCTCTAAGAGTACCTAACTCCTTTCATGTTTCCCTCCTCAAACCAGTAGTGTTGAGCTCCTTTTAAGGACCCGGGTACCACTCCTGATCCGGTCTCTGAGGATGATGTTTTTGAGGTAAAACATATCTTGGCCTCTAAGCGAGTAAGAGGTAGGATCTATTACCTGGTGGACTGGAGGGGTTTTGGTCCTGAGGAGAGGTCTTGGGAGCATAAAGAGAACATCCAGGCCCCTCTTCTTCTTAAAAGATTTCACGCAGGCTTGAAAAAGAGGGGGAGTAAAGAGGGGGATACTGTTACACCCGGTCCCAGCGCTGCCTCTGCACTCCGTTCTGCTCACTCACCTGTTCCTCGGCGGCGGTCTGTGCGTGGGCTGGGGTCCCCTGTCCCATCTGCTCTCCGGCGTCCTGAGTCCTTCTCCACTTCCTGGCACGCTGCTGGCAGGCCTCCAGACAGTCGGCTTAGGACGCGATGCCGCGCCCACCGCCTCTCTTAAAGGGGCAGCGTGCATCTTTTGAAATAGCTAATTATCCAATGGCTGCGCACTCAGTACTATATCTGGTCACTCCACCATTAGGGGAGTGCCGGAGCAACGTGTTCTATCATTGCTACATCCGGTTCTGTTCCTGATCTGTCTGCGCTGCGTCTGCAGTCTCTGTGCTTCGCTGATACTGTTTGTCTCCTCAGATCATTGCTAACCCGTATCTGGCTAATCTGGACAATCTCGGCTATTACTGGCGCAAGTGTCATCCCGTTCCGCCATCAGCCATCCGTACCCGTGGACCGTGACAAGGTCACTGAAGCCAGCCTTCTACCATCCGTTCTGGACCAGGACCTTACCCTTCTCCGTCAAGAACTTTCCACGGACTCTGTAAATACTTGTTACCCTTTTGGTCCCTCTGGGACAGCTGCCACGTGTCCGGGGTCTAACTGGAGGTAGCACCTGTGTCCTCCGGGTATTCCATTCTGGTCCTGTTCGAGGGGCCTTACTACGGGTACCCGGGGCTCACTAGTTACGCCCCCTTCGGAGCCCCCCGGACCGCGGTCTCGAGGTTCCACATTAAAAAAGAAAAACGAATGTGAACTTCACCACCTCTGCCTCCGCTTCCATTCGTTACACCTTCCTCTCAGCTTTTTCATCCTGTTGTTTGTGAGTTGTGCTATCCGCTGACCGACCACCCGTTGGGTCGTGTAACACTGTGACACTTAGGCCGGCATCACACTAAAGAGGAATACGGACGAGTGAGAGGCGTGAAAATAACGCATTACACTCGGACAAATATTTCTCTATTGGGCAGCTCTGATCATGCGTATATTTCTCGGCCGCATTTTACGGTGAGAGACTCTCGCAGCATGCTGCGATTGTTATCGTATTACGCCCGTAGTACGCCAATGAAAGTCTATGGGTGCAAGAAAAATACGGATAACACACGGACCACACGTGTGACTTGCGAGAAATACACAAGACTTCTGCAGCTCGCAGGAAAAGGTGCAAGCCATGAATCAGGTAGCTTACACATACAAATTAGCTCAAATGAGCGCCAGACATCCCGGAAGAACGCCTCCACGGAGTCCACCATCGTGTCTACACACATAAATGTGGAGATGCTGATCATTTTGGTCCAGGAGAGGCCAGAAATTTGGGACCAACGGGATGCACACTACTCAGACCGCGCCAGAAAAGACGCGGCATGGAGGCGCATCTGTGGGCAAATGTTTTCCCACGTTGGTGACAGCCCACGCGAGGAGCAGCACCGAATGAGTAAGTTACCAGATTGTTTACCAAACATCTTAAAGGCCACAATGTAATAATTGAGCAGAGTATCCCTAAAATAATTTTTTTTTTGTGTTTTTTTTTCATTTTAAGTGCCAAAATGTTAGTATAGTGACATCCGACTTGGCCTCCAGGACTATGTGAAATGTATGTGTAACAATTTGGCATGTGCAGCTAGGTAAATGATGAAATTATATGTCACATTGCAGTGGAAGATGTAATGAGACGCTGGAGAAGCATCCGCGACCAGTACCGGCGGGAACGTCAGCAGAGGGCCAGGAGTGGTTCAGCAGCACTGACCAAGCGGAAATATGTCTACTTTGACCACCTTGGGTTTTTGGCTCCTATTTTGGATCTGAAACCATAAGTAAATACATCACACCACATAACACATATGCTGTTTAGGCTGACATCTCCAACATGTTCTAATCAATTTAATTTCCTAACAGAACTCAGTCCAACCTCACTGAGAGGGAGACAGGTTCTGACTCAGAGGCCATTATAGACCCGGTTGGGGGAGGTGAAGAGGTGGCTGGCCCATCTTCTGACCCTCCCAGCTGCAATCCCCAGCACCAGGACCTGACCAACCAGCTGCACCTCTACCAGTACCTGACCCACCAGCTGCAGCAGCAGCCACCAGCCTTGAAGAAGCAGCAAACAGCAGCAGCCCTACTGTACCTCTGGGGGTCTCCCCCCAGTCTGCTGCAATATCCCGCCATGGGAGAAGACGGTGAGACAACACTGCCTCTGATACCAGGAGGCATGTGGATACAGGGGTTCTCAATTATCTATCAAAGGCAGCTGTGGATGAGGGTGAAGAGGCTTATTCTGGTGTAGCCTTGCCCATTACCTACGTCCCCTACCCCATGAGGTCAGGCTCTGTGTGCAAGGATCCATTCAGATCCTAATTGATGCATGCACACCCCCCAATACCTCATATGAGGTATTTGAATTCCTTGAGAGGTGGCAGCTGTCACCCCGTAACCTTCTGCACCTTACTCCCACCAAAATGTGCATGCTCAATTAGGATCTGAGGATCCTCCTGCACGTGCGCCTACACCTCAACCCATTCCCCCACAAAACCAACCTTGGCAACAACAGGGTCAAATGGCAAGCTATGACCCAACTTCCCAATATGGCCACTTGTACAGATCCAGTGTTGGAGGCTGGTCCCAAACTGGATTTGGTCAACATGGTCATATTGGGCGGTATGATTCTCGAGGGTACCAGCTTCACCAGGAGTATAATCTCCATGATCTTTATGGCAATGTGCCCATACAACAACTTGACCGTGGCCAGATGTTAGCTCAAGGACAAGAAAATCCACCCCAACATGGTGATCGTCAAGGTGGTCACCCAAGCCAACCACAAAGAGACGCTGGTCACCCGCCAACCCCACCACCAACATACCACCAACTGTGATTTGTTATTTTTATTATATATTATTATTTCAAACCCAGTTTGTTATTTTTTTATATTTATTTTGACAACATGTTGTGTAAACCAGATTTGCACTAATCTGAACGCCACATATGGTCTTGAGTAGGCAAAGTGACAGTTTGTTATTTTCATTATCTATTATTATTTATACCAATGTTTGTTATTTTTTTATATTTACTTTTACTCCATGTTGTCTAATCCATATTTGCACTAGTCTAATGTAATATAACCTACATATGGTTCACATATGGTCTTCACTAGCCATAGAGAAAGTTTGTTATTTTGATTATGTATTATTATTTATACAAATGTTTGTTATTTTTTATGACTTATTTTGGGACTTGTGTAATAATGCATACTTACACTATTCTGCTTTTAAGACAAATACTATATGACAAAAATATGGTAGTCACTACCTCAAGTGAGAGTTTGCCAATATAAAAACAATTTTTAATGGCAAGTTTGGACTCTTCTTTCATAATTTCTTTATACAACCCCACCTACACATCTGTTATGAACATTAACACCATACACAAAGACTATGTCAGTGAAAAAACAAATTTATCTATCAACACATTACAACATTACATCATTTATAATGCCTTATTTTGCCAGGTTGTAGTACCTTGAGGTGACACAAAAAACAGGGGAAAATATATCACTGGTTTTCTGTCCTGAGAGTGGACGACGTAAAGGGATGACATGTGGCCTAGGCATATCCCCATTGGTCACCACACATTCACCAACATCAGATGGGCCACAATCATGCATTCTAGTGAAATTATGTAGGACAACACATGCTTTGATGACCTCATTGACGTTGGATTCACTCAGCTGAATAGCAGACTGGAGGACCCGCCATTTTGCACAAAGAATGCCAAAGGCACACTCCACCAGGCACCGGGCCCGTGATAGGCGCAAGTTAAACATCCTATGCCGGTCGTCAAAGTTTCGTCGTGGATATGGCCTCATTACATTCCTTGATAGTTGGAAGGCCTCATCCCCAACTACAACATACGGCACAGGTTCAAGTTTGGAGCCAGGAAGTTGACGTGGTGGTGGTAGATGCAACTGGTTATTGCGCAGCCGCCGACCCATAATGGAGGAATTGAAGACTCTAGAGTCTCCAGTTCTTCCATAGGCCCCAATGTCTACAATTATAAACCTGTAGTTACTATCAACCAGAGCCAACAGCACTACAGAAAAATATTGTTTATAATTATAGAATTGGGACCCTGAGTTCGGCGGCTTACGCACACGGATATGCTTCCCATCCAGGGCTTCTATACAATTTGGAAATTGGCATTGCTCCTCAAATCCCCTGGCAATCCTCATCCAGTCTTCCATCTTGGGCTCAGCCATGACCACTTGATGAAGTCTGTCCCAGAGTTGGGAACATGTATCACGAACTATGCCAGATATGGTTGATCTCCCAATCAAAAACTCCAGATGGAGTGCGGCATATGAAATTCCAGTTGTCAGGAAACTTCAATTAAACAAATGTAGAGAGAAAATACATTACACCAGGCAAAAGGTTTCACAAATGCACTATAGATAACCATAAAAGGATGTAATTTACAAACAAGCCTAACAAAAATTATACACAAGTCAAAGGTCTATGTGATTTTTATATAAACATCATAGTTGTGTTACTTCGAGCTGATATTTGGGATCTATTATGAAGATAATTAAGTAAAAAGCATAAGTGTAAAGGAAAAGTTGTGGGAAAACACATCATCAACATACAGTATGTAGGTGAAGAATACATACCGTTACGTAAGGAGAAGTCGCTCCTCTGCAGAGACAGCTTTGCGCATCCTGGTGTCCTGGTAGGTGATCCCTGGGCGCACAATCTCCAACAAAGTGTCAAATGTGGCAATGCTCATCTGACAATATAGAAAAAACTTGTCGGGATGTGTCCGAAGAGATGCATAAAGGCGGTGAAAATGGCCTTTAGTGAGGCGTTGCCTCAAATGCGGATGCACAGACATTCGTCTCCTCCTCCGCGGATCAACTATCACTGGGTATGGCTGCCCAAAGCTGTGGGACAAAACCCAGTTGTACAGAACTCGGTCAGTTGGGGTGAACTGAAGAGTGTCAGACATTTTGGCAAACAAGCAGCAGTACTCCAACACAAGCACAGCACCAAAATGGCCAGATTGGGGGCTGTCACCTGATACAGAGCCAATAAATAGGGTTGCTGATGATGATTTAAATGAATTTCAGGCCTAAAAAACCGTTATATGTCCATTTTGCAAGGCTGCGACAAAAAAAACGCTATACAGATGCCATACGGATTACATACGGATGCTTACATGCGCAAAATACGCAGCCACACCTTGACAACGGATGACATACGGATCACTGTGCAGGGAACATTTCTGCCTATTACGGCCATAAAATACGGTCCGTATTTTTATACGTTGGGTCTGACGCCGGCCTTATAGTGACAGACAGGTACAGAGGGGAGATGACCCTGTCCTTGCAGACTTACAATCTACAGGATAATGGAGAAGGAGACAGTAAGTTTGGGGGTTTCAGCAGCTCTGGTTTTGGTGAGGTGGCAGCGGGGTCATTGCAGGCTGTAAGCTGTTATGTTTCGGTAGCTGAGGAGTGCAGGCAAAAAAGGCAATACACCAGAGCAGTTGGAATCTATGAGATTGCAGTACCCTGACTAACCACCATAACTAGAGGCAGCCGTGGAGCGTTCCTACTGTAATGTATGTAGTACAGTTCATATAGCGTCTTGTGCTTGGGTGCGATGAAAATACATGAGACACAGGTTTGATATAGAAGGTCTTGTATTACTTCATACAAGTGGCAAAAATAGTCACACAGTTTGCAGATACAGAAGCAGGAGACACAGCAGGCCAGAGTAACTTAAGCTCAGCAATCACTCTCCACAACAGGTTCAGGATCTTCTTCTCTGTTACCGTAAGTCCATGCAAACGTGGATCTTTCAAAGAGCAGGGTTCCAGAGTCCACAAGTGTTCAGAGTTCCTCAGTAGGAATAGCTGGAGTACATAGTCCAAGGCTTCCAGGAGTCAGGTCACAGGTTCACTGCAGGCTAGATTCTGAAGCACTGATTGCTCAGCTGTGGCTGCTTAAGAAGCAAGAGGGAGAGAATCAGGGCGGGAACATGAAAGCTGAAAACTCCATATTGACTGAGGGCAAGATAGCTGCAGCAAGACAGAAAGCAAAATGGCTGACGGAAAACTGAGTTTCAAGAACATTTACAAAGAACCTTACACCTATGTTGGTCCTAGACGCCTCGTCACAGCCTGAGAAACTAAGTACACCTAAAGATAGAAAGAGGAAAGCTATCTGCCCCGGAGCAGATCCCCAAAGAACATAGAAAGCCCCCAAACATGTAATGGCGGTTAGACAAGAAGAAATACTGACACAGACAGAAAATAGTATGAGCAAACGTTGGGGCCCAAACTACCTAAATAGAAAAGGATAGGAAGGGCACTTACTGCAATCCCAAAAAAACCCTGAAAAGCACCAACTCTACTAATTTCAAAATCACCTGAGATCACACGACCTCTACCACCTAAATTAGTTCTCTGGTGTAACAGCAGCCACTGAAAAAACTGGAAAAAGCAAAAGTACAAACATCAGAGGCTGAACTAAACTGAGAGGGCAAAAGCCCCCGGAGGGGACCCTGAAGGCCCCACAGAAGTGCAGGACAAAATGCAAAAATCAAGCACAAAAACAAAAAGAAGAAAATGTCTTATCTGTTAACAGGAGATGCAGACACGACACAGCAGGCTACAAGAGAAACAGGACTCAAGGATTGAGACCAGAACAATTGATCACCGGCAACCCTGATGGGAAGGCGACTCCCTTATATAAGACCAGTCAGTAACACCTGATTCCCACTCCTCACAATCTTCACTGGACAGTCCAGTACCGCTTGTAACCACCAGAGGGAGCCTCTGCTCAGAACTCATTTCAAGTCCATTCACAACAGTAAGCTGTTCGGAAGAGATGGGTTTTCAAGTTCTGCTCGAGAGTTCCGAATGTAGGAGATAAACAAATGTGTTGGGCCACAGAATTCTACAGGATGGGGGATACTCAGGAGTAGTCTTGCAGGCGATTGGATAAGGAATGTGCAATTGTGGAGGAGAGAAGGAGGTTTTGGGAGGACCATAGATTACATGGTGAGAGATATCGGGAGATTGGTTCAGGGATATATGGGGAAGACAGAATATGGATGGCTTTGTAGGTCAGTGTTACTAGCTTGAATTGGATACATTGTGGAATTGGGAGACTATGAAGGGATTTGCAGATTGGAGAAGCAGGGGAGTAGTGAGTACAGAAGTGGATTAGTAGGGCAGCAAAGTTAAGGACAGACTGGAGAGGTGTGATAATGCGATGGGAGATGATGAGGTCCTAGACCCCAGATGGAGTCAAGGCCATTTGAGTGATGTGGGCAGTTCGGAAGAAGAGGTGGTGGTCATGCTGCACAGCAAAAGAGCAAGTAGGGTGCAAAAGCGCCGAGGTCGGCCCCTAGACATTAAGTTGGCTGCTACTGCCCCTACCCTTTTTTCTATCCATGTTAATTTTATTTATTTATACCAACATATTTTTCAGCACTTTACATTTAAGCGGGGACATATACAGACAAAATAAAATCAATACAAGGTAAGACAGTTTAAACAGTTACAGTAGGAATCGGGGTCCTACTTGCAAGCTTACAATCTACACGTTGCCTCCTCCTCCACTTCCTCCACTGTCTCTTCATCTGATTAGAAAGTGAAGGCAGTCTGTGTGCTTTTGGTATTCTCACCCTGCTTCTGCTGCTTGCCTTTCTGTGGTGCATCCTCACTTCTGCCTTCCTACTCCCCTTCTCATATGCGCCATACCCACAAGAGTCAACTTCGCCTTGCACATGCTGAAGAGATTGTGCAAGCAGCAGGCAATAGTGGAGTTTCAGTTGCAGCACCCACGGATTAGTAGCTCTGCAGAACAACACCACTTCACCAACAATGAGTAGGTCTCCATGCGAGACATCTGTGTTGTATTGCGCTGCTTGGAATACTCCACTAATATGGCCAGCACTAATGATGCCATCATCACCCTTAGGCCGGTGTCACACTTGCGTGTGTGATGCGAGAAACTCGCACAAGTCTCTTGCATCAACACCCGGCACTGCCGCCAGCATTCGTACCGGAGTGTGTAGCTGAATAGAAATACGTGCAGCCGCACACTCCAGTCCGAGTGCCAGCGGCAGTGCCGGGTGTTGATGCTAGAGACACGTGCGAGTTTCTCACATCACACATGCGTGTGACACCAGCCTTACTGTCACACTTCTATGCCTCCTAGAAAAACAAAGCTTCATGTGATGATGAATGAGGTGGTGGCACAGGATGAATAGGGACCATTTACACCATTATCTGGTCAAGCATCCACACATGTCTTGGAGGATGAGTCCCTGTACCAAAAGTGGCCATGTACACAAATGTTCAGCCAAGGGACACTTTTGTATGATGAGGAGAATTAGTAAGAGAATGGCAGGCACCGTACTGATTAAGGAAGGGGCCTCTGACCTGTATTAGTGCTGTCTACGCGATGCTCCCTGCAGGCACTGAGTAAACGCCTACATGGGGTCGCCCGGAGGGCAGCTGCAGTACCCACGAACCGGCCCCCACGCATTCTCCAGCAGGCGCAGCTGCAATGCCTGCTGTGGAGTGCAGGGAGGTCGGCCTTTCACCGAGCGGTATAATAATGAAGTTACAGCACAAAACTCTGACATCACATTTACATTAACCCCTCCAGCCCAAATACCTAATAAAGAAATCTTATTAACCCCTGCCATCACATATCCCGACAATAATAGTGTGTTCCGTAACGCTAGTTACTCGCCGCTGCTTAACAGCACTGCGTTATCAGCTATGGCCAGAAACACAGCCTGGCCCCTAATACCCCCCATAGCCACAACAGACGCAGGCGTAGATGCCACACGTCTTCCCAATCCTCCGACGATTCCCGCGATCACTCTCACCATCCCTCTAAGAGTCGCCCGCCACATTATGATCGCAGGCGCATTTCATACATGGGTCGGCGCAGATATCGTGCATCACAATCTGCATCCTCTTCAGAAGAATCCGAGGTGTCGCGGCGGCCCGATAGACGACATCGGGCACGCAGCGAATGCCAGAGATCGGCTTCACGCCAGAGATTAGGCTTCACTCTAACGCAACACAGTGCTGGAGTTCCACCATCATTAGGCTTCACTCCGGTTCTAACGCACGCTAATCTATCAAGCGATACAAATGTGGCTCTCAGCCGGGAAGATGCCTATCATTCCCCCGGACCTTCCAGCCACCGCTTTAACCAGTCTACCGCTCTAACCAGTCTATCGCCCTAGCAGGAGCCAGAGTTCCATCAGCATTGGATTTCACCCCTCCCGTGCCAGCGGGAGCTGGTGTTCCGCCAGCATCGGTCATCACTCCTCCTGCAGCGTACAGAGGTGAGTGTTCTAATTTCAATAATGATATAACGTTAAATGGTGTGAGTTCAAGAGGGAATGAGCTATCCTCAGCGATTAAGGAGCTGATGCAACACTTACCGCATCCAAGCGGTACAACGGAAAACAACACTACGACACAGTCAGCGAGTTTACACAAGGAAGGAAGGAAGGAAGTTTTTTCTGCGGGATCAGCCCACTTGGTGCACATATAGACCAAGAGACAAAGCAAAAAATTTGGAATAACGACTATGTCGATACATGGTCGCTATTGTCAGACGATCAACAGAACGTTGATATAGAAAAGAAGATGGGGGAACATATGATAGAAGTAGATCTAAATTAGCGCAAAACATGAATAACTGGCGACAGGCATTAGCAGTATTGGGCTGTATTATGGGCCAGAAGCATCCGGAACGCTGCTCCGAATTGTTCGTATATCAGGATATGATATATAACACATATAAAACGCATGGCGGATCTGCCTGGCGGCAATATGATGAGGACTTCTGCAGGCGACTGGCCCTACAGCCCGATCTAGGATGGGGGTGAAAGCGACAGATGTGTGGACACAAATGATGCTATCGCAGATGCAATCCCCCTTTTCTGCTTCAATCACTAATTAATCCGAGAGGTGCACGTGGGTGCTGGGTAGATCAGCGAATGGCCCAGCATGGCCACTTAAATTAGTCAAAAGTTATACAGTAGCAGTAGTAAGACACAATAGCAAATATTTCTATCTCATACAGATGGATTCCCTCTTACCAGATATCAAATTCAGGCAATTTTCGAGTTATGTTTAAAAATATCCGTGGCTAATCCAAACGAATAAGGCAGGCGTTCATTTTACATCGGTCAGCCACAGAAGCAGCTAGGGCGGGAGGATCAGAAACCGAGGTGCAGAGAATGGGACGATGGAAATCCTCATGCTTCGCTAGATACATGAGACCTGATCTGCTGAAGTAACACATTTTATCTCTTTTAGGAGTTGAAGTTTGGGTTATGTAGATAAATATTAATTGGGCGGGCACCACTCTGAGTATAATAATATATAAGATGTCGGGATCACTCCAGCATGTGGAAAAGTACCAATTGAATAAGCAAAAGAAAAATACACATGCATATAAACAAGGATCACCGACCAAATATATAGTCACATCATATAAAGTTTATTCAAAGATCTCAACCATAGTATACACACATATTAAAAACAATTAAAACCACATATGTAAACACATATAAAGAGAAAAGTCCACAATAATGAGTTTAATACTCAAGAGAAGTGTAACCACATGCCATCAATTAATTAAATGCTGATGTTTGTTACATAAGTCTCATACAGATCATAAACAAATCCAATTTATATCACCATCAGCAAAAAAGAGAATATATATCTACAGGGGGATACAACGGAACAATATAAGGGGTTAAATACCTAAATCTTCAATAGAGACCAAACATTCAACCCAAACAAAAATTGTATACACAGAGAAATAGAGGAAACTCCATGTTATCCAAATTATCGGTCAAAAACAATTCCTAATATTAAATTACATCATATATCCAAATAGTAGGATGGAAAAAAGAGGAAAAAAACCTCTATTGAGCCCTATATATTCAGATACCCTGTAAGGTGCAAAAAACTCCCCCAAAAAGGAAAATATAGCGGCATGTGGAAAACCTGGACCCACGTGTTCTGACACAAAGTGTCTTTGTCAACGCAGGGTGCCGCTGTGGGAGCGTGATGATCGCGTGGTGCGGAGTACTCCTCGGTTTCTGGAGACTCTTAAAAAGGTCTTTTTAGGCCCTCAGGTCATCCACGATTCAGCGCTCCGACTGCTGGCAATGTCACAGGGTTCGAGCTTGGTCAGTCAGTTTTCAGTCCAATTTCGAACTCTGGCCTCCGAGTTAGAGTGGCCGGATAAGGTCCTTATACCGGTATACTGGAGAGGTCTGGCTGATCATGTAAAGGACGCCTTGGCCACCAGGGAGATTCCTACCTCTCTGGACAAGCTTATCTCCATATCTACCCGCATCGACCTTCGCTTTCACGAGCGGAGGTTGGAGCGGCCCCAGTGTAGACGGAGGTTTCGGCTAGCTCCTACCTTTGCCAAACCTCTAGAATCTCCCATTCAGGCGCTCGACTCCCCGGAGGTCATGGAGGTTGTTCGAACGGGACCTAAGACTCGGCCCCTGGTTTGTAACAATTGTCAGAAAATAGGACATTATGCCAATAGATGTCCCCAGCGATCGGGAACACGTTCGCGTCTAGTGACCATGGGAGGAGGTTCACTAGAGTCAGCAGCATTTGCCTCCAAGCTGTCCTTTAAAGGGACAATCTCTTTTGGTCCATCCACTCTAACAGTTGAGCTTTGTGTGGATTCTGGAGCAGAGGGGAACTTTATGTCCTCTGCTTTTACTCTCCATCACACAATACCTCAGGTGATGCTCGCCAAACCGGTGACTGTTCGAGTGGTGAATGGCTCCATACTGCCCTCACAGATCACACATCAGACAATCCCTCTCTCATTAGCTATGTCTCCTTCCCATCAGGATATTATTTTTTCCTTGTCCTTCCTGAGGGTATAGATGAGGCTCTGCTGGGAGTACCCTGGCTTCGTCTTCACTCCCCACATATTGAGTGGTCCTCTGGGAAGATACGGGGTTGGAGTGAGTCTTGTAGAGGTAGATGTGTGAGGGAGTGTGTTCAGGTTGCTACTACAGGGATACCCGCAGATCTCACTTCCCTGCCCAAGTGCTATTGGTCCTATGTAGACGTGTTCTCCAAAAAGGCTGCGGAGACGCTTCCGCCTCACCGCAAATGACTGTCCTATGGACCTCTTGCCTGGAGCAGAACCTCCCCGGGGAAGGGTCTATCCGTCTCTCTCTCCCGGAGATGGAGGCTATGTCCCAATACATTCAGGAAAATCTGGAAAGAGGGTTCATTAGGAAGTCAGTGTCACCTGCTGGGGCAGGGTTCTTCTTTGTGCAAAAGAAGAACGGAGAATTACGTCCCTGCATAGATTGCAGGGGTCTTAACGCCATTACCGTTAAGAATAAATACCCGCTGCCTTTAATTTCTGAGCTCTTTGATAGGCTCCGGGGAGCAAGGGTATTTACCAAATTAGACCTGCGGGGTGCTTACAACCTGATTCGCATCCGCGAGGGGGACAAGTGGAAGACGGCTTTTAATACCAGGGATGGGCACTATGAATATCTGATGATGCTCTTCGGGCTCTGTAATGTGCCAGCCGTTTTACAACACTTTGTTAATGACATCTTCCGGGATATGCTTTCCACCTAGGTCGTGGTCTATCTGGATGATAGTCTCATCTTCTCTCCAGATATTGACTCCCACCGGAAAGATGTCTGCAGAGTCTTCGACCTCTTGTGGGCAAATTCCCTTTATGCAAAGTTGGAGAAATGCGTGTTTGAGCAGGAGTCTTTACCATTCCTGGGCTATATCATCTCCGCCCAGGGATTGACTATGGATCCTGCCAAATTACAGGCTGTGATGGACTGGCAAGAACCCCATTCCCTTAAAGCGGTGCAGCGCTTTATGGGGTTCATTAATTATTATCGCCAGTTCATTCCCCATTTCTCAACTTTGGTAGCTCCCTTGGTAGCCCTCACCAAGAAGGGAGCAAATCCCAAATTGTGGTCTGAGGAAGTCTCCAAGGCTTTCATCTCAATTAAGTCTCAGTTTGCTAGCGCTCCCATTCTACGCCGCCCTGATGTTGATAAGCCATTCATATTGGAGGTGGATGCCTCATCCGTTGGTGCTGGAGCATTCCTCTTTCAAAAGGATGCTCAAAGTCGAAAGCATCCTTGCTTCTTCTTCTCCAAGACCTTCACACCAGCGGAGAGGAATTATTCCATCGGGGACAGGGAGTTGCTAGCAATGAAATTGGCTTTCTCTGAGTGGAGACATCTGTTGGAGGGGGCTAGCTTTCCCTTCCAAGTCTTCACCGACCACAAGAATTTGGTATATCTTCAGACAGCCCAGCGGCTTAGTTCTCGCCAGGCCAGATGGTCCTTGCTCTTCTCCCGGTTTCATTTCACACTCCATTTCCTCTCGGGAGAGAAGAATATTCATGCCGACGCTCTCTCTCGCTCTGTGGTGTCCTCTGAGGAGGAGGTGGAGGAGCCTCGGTTTATTGTCCCCACAGGGAGCCTGAGAACAGTGGCCCCAGTTTCGCTAGAGTCTGTGCCCCCAGGCAAGACTTTTGTGCCTACCAATTTGCGACCGGAGGTACTCTCTTGGGCACATTCGTCCAGGGTGGGTGTACACTTTGGGGCAAAGAGGACATCTGAATTGCTGGTGAGGACATACTGGTGGCCGCATATGGCCCGTGACGTTGGGGACTATGTTCGGGCGTGTGTCTCCTGCGCCAAGAATAAGTCTCCACGACAACGGCCAGCTGGGTTACTTTACCCTTTGCCGTTGGCAGACAGGCCCTGGGAGATGGTTGGGATGGACTTTGTGATGGGCTTGCCCAAGTCTCGGGTTGCACCATCATTTGGGTAATCACCGACCATTTTTCCAAAATGGTGCATCCTTTTTGGGGGAGTTTTTTGCACCTTACAGGGTATCTGAATATATAGGGCTCAATTGAGGTTTGTTTCCTCTTTTTTCCAACCTACTATTTGGATATATGATGTCATTTAATATTAGGAATTGTTTTTGACCAATAATTTGAAGTCTTTAACCCCTCATGGAGTTTCCTTTATTTCTCTGTGTATACAATTTTTGATTGGGTTGAATGTTTGGTCTCTATTGAAGATTTAGGTATTTAACCCCTTATATTGTTCCCTTGTATCCCCCTGTAGTTATATATTCTCTTTTTTGCTGATGGTGATATAAATTGGATTTGTTTATGATCTGTATGAGACTTATGTAACAAACATCAGCATTTAATTAATTGATGGCATGTGTTCACACTTCTCTTGAGTATTAAACTCATTATTGTGGACTTTTCTCTTTATATGTGTTTACATATGTGGTTTTAATTGTTTTTAATATGTGTGTATACTATGGTTTGATCTTTGAATAAACTTTATATGATGTGACTATATATTTGGTCGGTGATCCTTGTTTATATGCATGTGTCTTTTTCTTTTGCTTATTCAATTGAAGTTTGGGTTATAGGACATTCGTATGCCTATTGGGCGGAAAAGAGGGCCGAGCTGCGGCCTGGTGGAAAAAGTCTAGGCTTCAGAGACCTAAAGGTCAACTGGAGATGGATAAAGGGCCTCCAATGGCGGGAGGTGTTCCAAGAGTAGGTTTACATCTCCAGGAGGGTGAAACGCCGAATGATAATTGTGTTTCATGTTGGTGGCAACGATCTTGGCAAAAGTAAAATCGCTGATCTGTACAAATGGATGACAACGGACATCGAGCGGGTTGCCTGTTTATTTGAGGATATGGTATTGGTGTGGTCACAAATGATACCATAGGCCATCTGGCGGGGTGCAAGAGATGTAAAAGCAATAGAACAAGTAAGAAAAAAGTTCAATGCTCAGATGGAAAACTTCGTAAGAAAAAATTGTGGTATTGTGGTTCGGCATCATCAGCTGGAAGGAGACAACACGGCATTACTGAGACCGGATGGTGTTCACCTGACGGACATTGGCCTAGATATATTTTTGTCTGGCCTGCAGGATGCGATTGAACAAGCCCTAATGGTGATGGGTGGCGGTCGGAGTCCTGTGTAGGTCATCCTCCGTGGCGGATTAGCAGAGAAGGGCAAAGGTTCGTGACCGCTCGTTGGCCAAATCGCCTGTCGATCACGGACAGGATCTCAGCCATGAGCCGCCCGTTACGAAATGTAATTTCCCTTTCTCTGCTTTGGTAATTAATAAACTGTGACCGACCTGTTCAACCCATCCAGGCCTGGTTGTGTATTCTTTATGGGTTTGCTGGGAAGGGGGGTGAAGGCACTGTTGAGGACACACAGGTCTTCCCAGTCTGGCAGGCACCATACTGATTAAGGAAGGGGCCTCTGACTAGGAAGCCTACAGGATGGAAGCTAGTGAATCAAAGTCCGTGCCCAATTCACCCCCCCCTCGCACCACTCCCAGTGGTGATGTACTAATTGGGGCTGTCCAGCTGTCCAGTGACCTTGGAGGGGAGGGTATCTGCGGCCACACCTACAGGGGTTAAATCTAGGTGTTCTGGTCAGCAACTTCCTTTCCCCTCCAGCAGTCACTGGGAAGCTGTTGCCCCACTGTCCCTCCCTTACATATTTCATTAAGGATAAATAGCTCAAACCTCCTGCGACGGTGATATGTACAGTATATACGTGTAATATGTATGATTTTATAAAAAATAAAAATATATAATGTATATATTATAAATATTTTGTTAGCAAGACTAAGTCACAGTGGATTAACAGAAGAGGGCAAAGGTTCGTGACCGCTCGTTGGTCAAATAGCCTGTCGATCACGGACAGGATCTCGGCCATGAGCCACCCGTTACGAAATGTAATTGCCCTTTCTCTGCTTTGGTAATTAATAAACTGTGACCGACCTGTTCAACCCATCCAGGCCTGGTTGTGTATTCTTTATGGGTTTGGTGGGAAGGGGGGGTGAAGGCACTGTTGAGGACACACACAGGTCTTCCCAGTCTAAGGAGGATGAGGAACAGCTGTGTTAATAGCAGAGTGGCACTCAAACCAGCTCATGGACATCAATGGATCATGGCTCTGGTGATACAGAGGATACAGACGATACAGAGGACCCAGATGATACTCCTCCCACTGAGGACAGCTTCTTGTTGAGGAAATACATGCTGCTGTGCTTGCGCAACGACCGCAGAGTTTCCCGAATTGTTACCAGTGCTGATTACTGGGTGGCCACACTGCTGGATCCCCGCTACAAGCACAATGGGCAATATTTATGTCTATCACAAGAGAGAGATTGGAAACTGTGGGAATACAAGCACACGCTGTTAAACGCACTACTGACGGTGTCCTCACTTGACAGCAGAGGCTCAGTGGAAGCACAGGGCAGAGGAAGATGAAGTCACCAACGCAGCTGAGACACTGGCACCACCTCATATACCTTATAACGTTGCAAAATCCAAATCCACCTCTTATACTGTCCATATTTTAGTACAGTACAAACAGATGTTTCTTAGTTCAGTACAAACAGAGGCTTTTTGGCACAGTACAAGTTTTCTTAGACACACTACTCTTTAAAAAATGCTGCAGAGTATAATACATTTTTACACACACTACTCACAAATAATGCTGCAGAGTAAAATTATTTTTATATACACTACTAGCAAAAAACCACTGCAGAGTACAATTACTTTTTAGACACACTACTCACAAAAAACGCTGTACAATAATTTTTACACGCACTACTTGCAAAACAATACTGCAGAGTGTAATTATTTTCTACACTCACTACTCTAAAAAACCTGCTACAGAGTACAATAATTTTTAAACACACTACTAGCTAATAAAAGCTACAGAGTACAATAATTTTTTGCACACACTACTCGTTTAGACACAGGCGTGCAGTAAATTTTATTTGGCAAAGAGATGGTGTTATGGTCTGCGGAACGCACCTAATAGATATTGTAGAGAGGTGCGTTCGCAGCCCGGGGTCCACCGTGCAGGCGAAGCCCGCTGCTAGTAAGACGGCGAAAGTAGCGAACTCTGTTATCCTGCAGAGTCGCTAAAATAAACGTCGTAGCACGCTGTGGCAGTAAGTGCGAACTCTGTTAATCCCCAGAGCCGCTAACGGGAATGACACAGCGCTATATGGCGATAAGTGCGAACTCACTTAGCTTCAGTGAGCCGCAAAGTAAAACGCTAGGACGCTGAACCAGCGTTATAAAGCGAACCCTGTTGCATCACAGAGCCGCTGAGAAAAAGACTGTGTCCTGTTAGACTCACAGGGATACACAGATAACTGCTGTGCGGATAGCAGTCCGTGATCATGTAAAAAGCAATGCAATCAAGCAATCTCCTCTCACCGGAGAAGCCGGTATTCTAGGGGCTTATTTCAGCCAAGCCCTAACCACTTGCACCCAAATCTCCTCACCGGAGGTGCCGGTATTCTAGGGGCTTATTTCAGCCGAGCCCTAACCACATGCGTACATGATCACACTGGCACATAGCACATAATGCAATTGATACTAGCGCATGGCGGCCCAGCTATGCCACCCTTTTATAGTAACAGCTACAGAACCTGCCAGAAACAAGGACCAATTAAACTGTTCCAGAACACCAGTAGTCACAGGACCTTCCTGGCGGACCAATAGGAGCTGCTGCAGTACCTGAGCATGTGACCCCTGATCTCCAATGAGATATCTCACCCTGGGCATGCTCAGAAGGGGAAAACAAGGACTTTGTCCTAAAGTCGTCTGCTCGCCGCTAACCAGTACTGGCCACAATAGCAGAGCCTGGAGAGGCATTAGTAATCCTCTGCACACAGTTAGACTGGGCGAGATGCTGGGACCGACGTCTAAGCTGAGCAGGATCCACTGCGGACGGAGATGGATGGGGGACCGCAGCGGGACTGGTTCGAAGCTCCCCTTGTGCATCAGCGGGAACTCGAGCCCCAACATTACCCCCCCTTCTCTGGGCCTCGCTGCGCTCAAAGGCAGCGATGAGCTGCGGAGCATGAACATGCTCGGCAGGCTCCCAAGACGTATCCTCAGGCCCATAGCCCCTCCAGTCCACCAAATAAAACTTTTTGCCCCGTACCACCTTACACCCTACGATGGCGTTCACCTCATGGTCATCCGTAGACGAACCCGATGTCCCAGCAGATGACTCGGAAAACCGGGACATGAGCACGGGTTTCAGGAGGGATACGTGAAAGGTGTTGGAGATACCCAGGCATGGTGGAAGAGCCAAACGGTATACCACAGGGTTAACCTGCTCGAGGACCTTGAAAGGACCCAGGTAGCGAGGTGCCAACTTAGTGGAATCAACTCGCAGCCTAATGTTACGGGCGGAGAGCCACACCAAGTCCCCAGGAGCAAATGTTGGAGCGGGGCGCCGATGTGCGTCGGACCTCATCCTCTCCTTGGACGCCTGAATGGCATCCAGGGTATGGTCCCAAATGTCCCGTGCCTCCACAGCCCAGTCTGTCACCCTGGAGTCAGCGGAAGACACAGGCATGGGCACCGGAACCCGCGGATGCTGACCGTAGTTTAGGAGGAATGGAGTCTGTCAGGTGGAGTCAGCCACAGCACTGTTTAGTGCAAACTCAGCCCACAGTAGCAAGGATGCCCAGTCATCCTGCCTGGCTGAGACAAAATGTCATAGATAGGTGACCAAGGTCTGGTTGGCCCTCTCTACCAACCCATTCGTCTCAGGATGGTACGCTGAAGAGAGAATTAATTCAATACTGAGTAGACGACAAAGCTCTCTCCAGAACCAAGACGTAAACTGGGGACCTCGGTCACTGACAACTTTGTCCGGCATGCCGTGTAGACAGAAGATGTGCCTAACAAACAACGCTTAACATTTAATGAACCTAATGTTAAAAAGGGGACACACAGACAATTACCATCCTCCAAACAAACAGTGAGGATACATGATATAATCAGAGAGTAAAGTCCAATAGGGACTACAAAATATAGGAGATATAAATATAAACCAGACAACTTATAGTTTGCTCTGCACCGCAAGAGCAAAAAATTGACTACCTAAATGCAAGTGTATGCATCGCTTATTTGTAAGTAATTTGTCTGGAACGCAATCAAACGTGTGTGAGACAGTATGTATAAAAGGAATGATCTCACCCATTTGAATGGAGATATGCGCTCCAAAATTCATCTCCTAATAAAAATATGCATCTGGTCATTTCCAGAGTAGATAAGGCCCTTTCCCAACGCGTTTCCTCCTTTCAGGATTCATCAGGGGATATGGCGACTAGAGACATCTATATCAAATGCATTGAGTCGCATGAGAGCAATGCATTTGATATAGATGTCTCTAGTCGCCATATCCCCTGATGAATCCTGAAAGGAGGAAACGCGTTGGGAAAGGGCCTTATCTACTCTGGAAATGACCAGATGCATATTTTTATTAGGAGATGAATTTTGGAGCGCATATCTCCATTCAAATGGGTGAGATCATTCCTTTTATACATACTGTCTCACACACGTTTGATTGCGTTCCAGACAAATGACTTACAAATAAGCGATGCATACACTTGCATTTAGGTAGTCAATTTTTTGCTCTTGCGGTGCAGAGCAAACTATAAGTTGTCTGGTTTATATTTATATCTCCTATATTTTGTAGTCCCTATTGGACTTTACTCTCTGATTATATCATGTATCCTCACTGTTTGTTTGGAGGATGGTAATTGTCTGTGTGTCCCCTTTTTAACATTAGGTTCATTAAATGTTAAGTTTTACATCCCCAATTCTTTTGCTGCTATACATTGAAATACATTTTGGGGTATACCTCTATTATATTGCTTTATTAACAAACAACGCTGCCAGAGCCCGTGCAGAAGGTAACCATGGTAGCGGCACCAGATGCACCATTTTGGAAAAATGGTCGGTGATTACCCAAATGATGGTGCAACCCCGAGACTTGGGCAAGCCCACCACAAAGTCCATCCCAACCATCTCCCAGGGCCTGTCTGCCACTGGCAAAGGGTAAAGTAACCCAGCTGGCCGTTGTCGTGGAGACTTATTCTTGGCGCAGGAGACACACGCCCGAACATAGTCCCCAACGTCACGGACCATATGCGGCCACCAGTATGTCCTCGCCAGCAATTCAGATGTCCTCTTTGCCCCAAAGTGTCCACCCACCCTGGACGAATGTGCCCAAGAGAGTGCCTCCCGTCGCAAATTGGTAGGCACAAAAGTCTTGCCCGGGGCACAGACTCTAGCAAAACCGGGCCACTGTTCTCAGGCTCTCTGTGGGGACAATAAGCCGAGGCTCCTCCACCTCCTCCTCAGAGGACACCACAGAGCGAGAGAGAGCGTCGGCACAAATGTTCTTCTCTCCCGAGTAGTGTTGAGCGATAGTGCTCGATATCTAAAAATATCGTATCGAAATTGTATCGCCGATAGCACTAAATATCGTCGATATCCGATTTCGATACCGGAAGTCCAATGTAAGTCTATGGGAACAAAATATCGCAACTAAAAAAAACCTTTATTTCCTTGTAAACACTAAATATACACACATAGAATACATATATATATATATATATACATGTCATTGTGACATATATATATATATACATATATTTATAGTTTATACACTTCTACATAGTAAAATAGACTCTGATTCAATTGCCGGGTAAAGCTGTGACATACCCCATAGAAGTCGACGGGCTCGGTGCCGAGTACCCCCAAAACCTCTGGCTCTGTGCGACTCAACTTGGGCGTCACGAACAGGATTCTGTAGCTCGCTATAAGCGAGTCCTGTGTGCCTGAATTGAACTGGTTTTGTGCTTGAGAATTGCTAATATCATCAGAGAATGTATTTGCCATTTTTCCGCCATATCTGCGTCACGACGAGGCACTGGTGAAGAAGAAGGGCGAGCTCTTCATGGGTGTACACACTCACTCAGTGACGCGAAAACGATGGCTCTAAATGGTACTGCAATGTAAGATGGTGCCCCACAGCTCTTGAGTTCTGCCTCCTCATCCTCCTCAGTGTGCGGAAACTAACACGAAGGTCCCGCCTCACTACAAAAGAGGGGCCCTCTCCAGATGCTAATGACACATGTGACTTGGCAGAGATGGCTAATGGACACGAGCAGAAGTGTGAAGGGATGGAGCAGTCAGAGCTCTCCCCCCATGGAAGCGACCCGATCGCCACGGAACCACCGTTGGGCACCCGGCCTGGAAACCCTCCTACGCTGCAAGAAGCGGAGGATACCCTAAGAGGCCTGGCCCGGCACCGGGAGGAGGTCGCCAGGATGGAAGCCAGCTGGCGTGCCCTAAAACTAAACTTGGAGCGGCGCCAATCCCTCTTACCTGAAGTGTCTGTACCGGAAGGTGAGGCACCCGTTCTAGTAGAGGAGTCCGTGCGGGCATCCCAGCCATTGCAATGTGATCCGGTTGACGTTGTCGCAGTGGAGGCACCCGTTCGTGCAAAAAACGCTGCACCGGCAGCACCCCAGATCCCGCTGTCTGCCCCCGTCGCTGAGACAGAAGAAGCGACACCCGTCCTCATGGAGGAGGCCGCGCAGGCACCAGAGCACTACCTGCCTGTACCGGAGCCCCGACTGTTATCTGTTCCAGAGCCGGCTGCTTCCTCTGCAGGTGAGCGCCGCCAGGACTGGGGGGCGCCAGGAGAGCTGCCGCAAACCGGACACTGTAAGCTGCAGTTTGATGGTGGAGACATGGAGCTGCTGGTGGAGGAGAATTTCAACCGGCGTCAGGAGGAAGAGTGGAGACGTTGGGAGAGAGAAGCAGAGCGACAAAGGGAGCAGCGAGAATCCCAAAAACTTCGCCAACGTCAGCTGGAGAAGGACCGGGCAGATAAGGACCGGATGAGAAAAGATAAAGGAACCCTGAGGGAGCCGCGGCGTAAGGGTGCAGTACGGAGCTTTAAATTGAAAGGTGGTTGGGGCTTCATCCAGGAGCCTGGACTTTATTTAGAAGTTTTTGTGAACCGGCGGGACGTGGAGGCTCACCTCCCAGAAGGACACCCGGGGAGGGACCTGTTGCCAGGAGACTTGGTGACTTACACCCGACACTGGGGTTACAATGGATGGTACGCCCTAAATGTTACCAGGTGCGACCCCTACTCCCCAGAGTGTCAGGAACCTGTGAGACCCTCGGAGCCTTCAGCCTCCCACATCCAGGCCTCTGCAAAAGTGCCCACCCCACGCCGTAAATCTCCCCAGCCTCCCTCAGTGGTCTCCTCAGCAGACCCACCCATGGACATGATCCAGTTACGTGGCCCGTACCCGGCGCCTGTTAGGCCCCCTGGGGTTCGTACAGTCCGTGACATAGGGCTCCAGACCCGGAGGGAGATGAAAGAGGTGGCCACACAGACCCAGATAGCGGGTCACGACTTGACTGTACAGGCCAGACGACGTCATCAGGTCCTGGTGGTCCTTGGTGCCTCGGATGTTTGGCAAGCATCAGAAGAGTACCAGGTGGTACCTGGAACACCCCTGCCAAAGAATTATAAATAACCCGGACAGGGTCACTGTATGTAAATAGTTAAATTGTTTATGTACCCGGACGGGTGAATGTTCATAAAAAAGTTTTTTAATTTAATAAAAAAAAAAAAAACACAGTTTTTCATTACTTTTATTACAGTCTCATCCTGCGACGCCATCGATCTCCTGTAAAAAAATGAAAAAAAAAAAAAAAAAGTATACCACCTGACCGACGCAGTCCATAGTAACGAGTGTCCCACGACGATCCAGCTCTGCTACATCAGAATAACAGTCAGAGCCTGTCATCCCGGCGCAGCACAGCTGATTACCTGCTTCCCCGGCGGTGACGTCATCGGACTGACTGCTTTACGGCCGGGATTACCCAGCAGTCACTGCAGTTATCGCGAGAAACTGCATGTGACCGCCGGGGAAAGATGATGGCAGCCATGATGCAGTCCAGGCCGTGACCGCCGGAGATCTTCTGCCAGGTAAGTGCCGCTGACTCCTGACAGACCCGACCGACGGACACTCACAGTGACAGTGACAAATCCGATTCCGGTATTCGATAAGACGAAAATATCGAAACGAATTATCGAAAGGCCGATAGAGCTAATATCGGCCGATAGCCGATATTTACATTATCGTATCGCTCAACACTACTCCCGAGAGGAAATGGAGTGTGAAATGAAACCGGGAGAAGAACAAGGACCATCTGGCCTGGCGAGAATTAAGCCGCTGGGCTGTCTGAAGATATACCAAATTCTTGTGGTCGGTGAAGACTTGGAAGGGAAAGCTAGCCCCCTCCAACAGATGTCTCCACTCAGAGAAAGCCAATTTCATTGCTAGCAACTCCCTGTCCCCGATGGAATAATTCCTCTCCGCTGGTGTGAAGGTCTTGGAGAAGAAGAAGCAAGGATGCTTTCAACCTTGAGCATCCTTTTGAAAGAGTACTGCTCCAGCACCAACGGATGAGGCATCCACCTCCAATATGAATGGCTTATCAACATCAGGGCGGCGTAGAATGGGAGCGCTAGCAAACTGAGACTTAATTGAGATGAAAGCCTTGGAGACTTCCTCAGACCACAATTTGGGATTTGCTCCCTTCTTGGTGAGGGCTACCAAGGGAGCTACCAAAGTTGAGAAATGGGGAATGAACTGGCGATAATAATTAATGAACCCCATAAAGCGCTGCACCGCTTTAAGGGAATGGGGTTCTTGCCAGTCCATCACAGCCTGTAATTTGGCAGGATCCATAGCCAATCCCTGGGCGGAGATGATATAGCCCAGGAATGGTAAAGACTCCTGCTCAAACACGCATTTCTCCAACTTTGCATAAAGGGAATTTGCCCGCAAGAGGTCGAAGACTCTGCAGACATCTTTCCGGTGGGAGTCAATATCTGGAGAGAAGATGAGACTATCATCCAGATAGACCACGACCTAGGTGGAAAGCATATCCCGGAAGATGTCATTAACAAAGTGTTGTAAAACGGCTGGCACATTACAGAGCCCGAAGGGCATCACCAGATATTCATAGTGCCCATCCCTGGTATTAAAAGCCGTCTTCCACTTGTCCCCCTCGCGGATGCGAATCAGGTTGTAAGGACCCCGCAGGTCTAATTTGGTAAATACCCTTGCTCCCCGGAGCCTATCAAAGAGCTCAGAAATTAAAGGCAGCGGGTATTTATTCTTAATGGTAATGGCGTTAAGACCCCTGCAATCTATGCAGGGACGTAATTCTCCGTTCTTCTTTTGCACAAAGAAGAACCCTGCCCCAGCAGGTGACACTGACTTCCTAATGAACCCTCTTTCCAGATTTTCCTGAATGTATTGGGACATAGCCTCCATCTCCGGGAAAGAGAGAGGATAGACCCTTCCCCGGGGAGGTTCTGCTCCAGGCAAGAGGTCAATAGGACAGTCATTTGCGGTGAGGCAGAAGCGTCTCCGCAGCCTTTTTGGAGAACACGTCTACATAGGACCAATAGCACTTGGGCAGGGAAGTGAGATCTGCGGGTATCCCTGTAGTAGCAACCTGAACACACTCCCTCACACATCTACCTCTACAAGACTCACTCCAACCCCGTATCTTCCCAGAGGACCACTCAATATGTGGGGAGTGAAGACGAAGCCAGGGTACTCCCAGCAGAGCCTCATCTATACCCTCAGGAAGGACAAGGAAAGAAATAATCTCCTGATGGGAAGGAGACATAGCTAATGAGAGAGGGATTGTCTGATGTGTGATCTGTGAGGGCAGTATGGAGCCATTCACCACTCGAACAGTCACCGGTTTGGCAAGCATCACCTGAGGTATTGTGTGATGGAGAGCAAAAGCAGAGGACATAAAGTTCCCCTCTGCTCCAGAATCCACACAAAGCTCAACTGTTAGAGTGGATGGACCAAAAGAGATTGTCCCTTTAAAGGACAGCTTGGAGGCAAATGCTGCTGACTCTAGTGAACCTCCTCCCATGGTCACTAGACGCGAACGTGTTCCCGATCGCTGGGGGCATCTATTGGCATAATGTCCTAACTTCTGACAATTGTTACAAACCAGGGGCCGAGTCTTAGGTCCCGTTCGAACAACCTCCATGACCTCTGGGGAGTCGGGCGCCTGAATGGGAGATTCTAGAGGTTTGGCAAAGGTAGGAGCTAGCCGAAACCTCCGTCTACACTGGGGCCGCTCCAACCTCCGTTCATGAAAGCGAAGGTCGATGCGGGTAGATATGGAGATAAGCTTCTCCAGAGAGGTAGGAATCTCCCTGGTGGCCAAGGCGTCCTTTACATGATCAGCCAGACCTCTCCAGTATACCGGTATAAGGACCTTATCCGGCCACTCTAACTCGGAGGCCAGAGTTCGAAATTGGACTGAAAACTGACTGACCAAGCTCGAACCCTGTGACATTGCCAGCAGTCGGAGCGCTGAATCGTGGGTGACCTGAGGGCCTAAAAATACGTTTTTAAGAGCCTACAGAAACCGAGGAGTACTCCGCACCACGCGATCATCACGCTCCCACAGCGGCGTTGCCCATTCCAAAGCTCTGCCCGACAGAAGTGACACTATGAAACCCACTTGTGACCACTCTGTGGGAAAACGTGCGGCCAGAAGCTCGAGTTGTATAGAGCACTGACTCACGAATCCCCGACAATTTTTGCCGTCGCCAGAAAACTTGTCTGGAAGCGGTAGATGGTACAAGGTCGGGGCAGAGGTGTTGGAGGACAAACTGGCTGCCGCTGTGCTAGCAGCTTGAACAGCGACTGCGGTCACATCCACAGCTGAGGTTGTGCGCTCGAGAGCCGCCAACCTACCCTCCAGCTGCTGGATGAACTGCCGTAGGCGCTGGTCGTCCGCCATTTTACTAGCCAGACCCTGGCGCTAGTATTATGTTAGGGTCTGCGAACGCACCTAATAGATATTGTAGAGAGGTGCGTTCGCAGCCCGGGGTCCACCGTGCAGGCGAAGCCCGCTGCTAGTAAGATGGTGAAAGTAGCGAACTCTGCTATCTCGCAGAGTCGCTAAAATAAACGCCGTAGCACGTTGTGGCAGTAAGTGCGAACTCTGTTAATCCCCAGAGCCGCTAACGGGAATGCCACAGCGCTATATGGCAATAAGTGCGAACTCACTTAGCTTCAGTGAGCTGCAAAGTAAAATGCTAGGACGCTGAACCAGCGTTGTAAAGCGAACCCTGTTGCGTCACAGAGCCGCTGAGAAAAAGACTGTGTCCTGTTAGACTCACAGGGATACACAGATAACTGCTGTTCGGATAGCAGTCTGTGATCATGTAAACAGCAACGCAATCAAGCAATCTCCTCACCGGAGAAGCCGATATTCTAGGGGCTTATTTCAGCCAAGCCCTAACCACTTGCACCCAAATCTCCTCACCGGAGGTGCCGGTATTCTAGGGGCTTATTTCAGCCGAGCCCTAACCACATGCGTACATGATCACACTGGCGCATAGCACATAATGCAATTGATACTAGCGCATGGCGGCCCAGCCATGCCACCCTTTTATAGTAACAGCTACAGGACCTGCCAGAAACAAGGACCAACTAAACAGTTCCAGAACACCAGTAGTCACAAGACCTTCCTGGCGGACCACTAGGAGCTGCTGCAGTACCTGAGCATGTGACCCCTGATCTCCAATGAGAGATCTCACCCTGGGCATGCTCAGAAGGGGAAAACAAGGACTTTGTCCTAAAGATGTCTGCTCGCCGCTAACCAGTACTGGCCACAATAGCAGAGCCTGGAGAGGCAGCAGTAATCCTCTGCACACTGTTAGACTGGGCGAGACGCTGGGACCGACGTCTAAGCTGAGCAGGATCCACTGCAGACAGAGATGGATGGGGGACTGCAGCGGGACTGGTTCAAGACTCCCTTTGTGCAGCAGTGGGGACTCGAACCCTAACAGATGGCTGCTGAGATTTATTTATTTGCCACATTAGTAAAAAAGACACAGCAGTCCAGAAAAATTATTTATTTGACCTAAAAATGGCAACCAGATGGCTGATTCCAATTATTTATTTGCAACGCTGCTAGCTAGAAAACACACAGCGGTCCAGAAAAATTATTTCTTTGGCCTACAAATGGTAACGAGATTCCTGATGCCAATTATTTTTTCCCAGACAACTATAAGAGAGACAGCAGTAAAGAAAAGATATTTTGTTGGCTTACAAATGGCAACGAGATGGCTGGTGACAACTATATTTTTTTCAACACTACTAGAAAGCACACAATGGCTTAAAGGAACAGTTCCTAGACTGACAGGGTTGCAGAGTACACACAGCGGCTTAAAGGCACAGTACTCCCACAGGCAGTAGGGCACAATACACACAGTGGCTTAAAGGCTTAAAGGAACAGTACTCCCACAGGCGGGGGAAGAGTATACACAGTAGCTAAAAGTAACAGTTTTCCCACAGACGGGAGTTGCAGATTACACACAGCGACTTTTTGACACAATATTCACCCAGTTCTGCTTTCAGAGTACACACATCTTTTTTTGACACAGTACTCCCACAGATTTGGGTTGCAGAGTACACACAGCAACTTTTTTGCATAGTGCACAGTCAGATTCTGTCCCCCAATTCCAGCTGATTCCTGACCCTAAACTAATAAGGGCAGAATGGCGGCACTCTTGATCCGGCCTTTATACAGTCCGGGTCACATGGTGCGTCTGCCAATTATAGTCATGCTAATACTTAGCATGGCTGGGATGGCCCTGGAAGTGCTCACAGTCTAAAAGCAATTTGATTGGCTGGCCGCAGCCTTTCAACAAATTTTATTAGTCTGGTGAACCTGAACAGGAAATCGGACATACATTAAAAAGGCCGTGTTCGGGGTTTGGTAACAGACTCTAGGTGACCGGTACAGACCCCGAACTTCATCCCTAATTGTCTACCCAACATATTTGGCAAAACATGATTATCAATTAAATTGGTGCATGTTATATAAATTAGGTAATACACTCTATTATTTTACAGTTCTGTTGATTATCATCATGATCAGAGGCAATTTACAGTTAAATGTCCTTGAATATTGGTACTAGCATCATTTTAGCAAGGACTTTATTCTTCCCATTGATTTACATCTTTTAGGATATTCCTCACTTCCAATTAACTACTGTTATTGACATTCCATGCACTGAACTGGTTTAGCTGTACCTGGCTACAGCAAAAATACATTGGTAGTAATACTGTAAGTGGCTATCGCTGTGAAGAAATTGTGAAATATACATGTTATACAATAAAGCGATAAACGATTTAGCAGTATAAAATATTATATACCAATCAGTAACCACTTTATTGCTTACAACAGAATTATGATTTATTAATAATATATTACACCATTGAAAGATCAAGGTACAATTAATTTTCATGGCTGCAAAATATAATTACTTTCATTTTCCTTTGATATATTTTCTTTAATACATGCATAATGGAGCATTGCTTTCTTGTCTTATCAAATTTCTTGGCTTTTGCTATGGAATAAAATGAGCAATATAGGATGATGTTTTTTCCTAGCCGTACCGTCTCTATTATATCCTATTTCTGTGCAGCAGTTATTTTCTGTATGTTTTCCATTTAATTCTGGGTAGATAAACACTTTCTTAGAAAGCATCAATGAAGTAATGACTTCTATGTCTCTACGGTAATATACTCTAATCCTTCAGCTGCAAGTCCAGTAGAGTATACATATTAACCCCTTTACCCCAAAGGTCGCTTGCACGTTAATGACCAGGCCAATTTTTACAATTCTGACCACTGTCACTTTATGTGGTTATAACTCTGGAATGCTTCAACAGATCTCGGTGATTCTGAGAATGTAAACATATTTTTCTTCATGATAGTGGTAAAATGCTAAAATTTCTTCGATATGACTTCCATTTATTTGTGAAAAAAATGTAAATTTGGCAAAAATTTTGAACATTTTGCAATTTTTAAACTTGAATTTTTATGCCATTAAATCAGAGACTGATGTCACACAAAATAGTTATAATAAATAACATTTTCCACATGTCTACTTTACATAAGCACAACTATGGAACCATTTTTTTTAGTTAAGAAGTTATAAGGGATAAAATTTCACCAGCGATTTTTCATTTTTCCAACAAAATTTACAAAACCATTTTTTATGGACCACATCAAATTTGAAGTCACTTAGATGAGTCTATATGACAGAAAATACCCAAAGATGATACTATTCTAAAAACTTAACCCCTCAAGGTGCTTAAAACCACATTCAAGAAGATTGTTAACCCTTCATGTGCTTGATAGGAATTTTTGGAATGTGGAAAGAAAATTAACATTTAACTTTTTTCACAAAAAAATTACTTTAGATGCACATTTTTTTTATTTTGACAAGGGTAACAGGAAAAAAATGGACCATGACATTAGTTGTGTAATTTCTCCTGAGCATGTCGAAAGCCCATATGAGGGAGAAAACCACTGTGCACACAGCAGAGCGCAGAAAGGAAGGAGCGCCACTTGAATATTTTGCTTGTAAAATTTCTTGGAATCATTAGCGGTCGTTACATCCCATTTTGGGTGCCCCCTGATGTGCCTAAACAGTGGAAAACCCCCACAAGTGACACAATTTTGGAAACTAGATCCTTCAAGGAAAGTATTTAGATGTGCGGTGAGCACCTTGAACTCCCAGGGACTTCACAGAAGTTTATACCGTTGAGCCGTTAAAATAATAAAATCACATTTTCCCCACAAAAATGTTATTTTAGCCCCAAATTTTGCATTTTTAGAAGGGTAACAGGAGAAATTGCACCATAAAATTTATAGTGCAATTTCTCCTGAATACACAGATACACCATATGAAGGAGAAAATCATTTTTTGGGTGCATGGCAGGGCTTGAAAGGAGAGGAGTGTCATTTGACTGTTTGAATGTAAAATTTCCTGGAATCACTAGTAGACGTCATGTCTCGTTTGGAGAGCCACTGATGTGCCTAAACAGTGGAAACTCCCCATAAGTGACACCATTTTGGAAACTAGACCCTTCAAGGAATGTAATTAGATGTGTGGTGAGCACTTGAACCCCCATCAGCAGCAGCATTCCCATACTATGCAAACTGTCAGCTCTGCACTGACATAGAAAGTTGCTGATCATGCACTGCGCATGGTCAAGCAATTTTCCTAGCTCTGGTGACCAAGATGTCATCATAACAACATCAGGTCACCATGGCAACGATCGTCATGCCGCAGGGTGTCCAAACCAAGGGCTGTCATCCCTCTGCCTGCTCCCGGAATGCTGCGATCGAGTTCAATCGCAGTATTTACGGGATTAAAGTGCCAGGAGCAGTGCGTGCACTTAGTGCCTGGCACGTAGAGCCGAATGTCAGCGGTCAGGATCAGCTGACACCCGCAGAGATTGTGCGCACACAACCTGTATGCACGCCCGATTGCCTACACTTAATAATCCGTCCCTGGTCAATAAGGTCCAGGGCACAGGAACGTATTATTATGCCCAGTGTAAGAAAGGGGTTAACGCTGTAGCTGTATAAAAGCAAAATAATCCATTACTATCATGGGCTGAGATCCTTGTTCCAGATAGACTTTTCAAAGCTATATAATGCACAATCCATTGAAACATATTCTTATACCATATATTGAGGTTTGTAGTATAATGAAATGTAGTTTCCTCATACAGAATTTATAGAATGCAAACAGCAGGGGATTGTATAAAATTGCAATAATTCAGTATACTGGAATCCAGCGGTGTATGCACTATTTCATGTGTCTAACAGATGATAAATAGTGAAGGGATTTATAAAGGTAACACTACATGTTCTCATCATGTGTATTATGTTCCAACACTAGCTAGAATCTAGAATCTCTATGTAATCCCAGTATGAGTTTTACCAATTTACATCCCACTTGCTATGTATTGCTGCTTTGTCTTTGCTTAAACTTACCGTACATTGATTTACAATTTGGAACTGGCCTAATAGTGTATACTATTTTTTCAAAATTGAATAATGTTGCTCTTTATTCCTCGTCAGAGGATGTCTTAATTGTGTTTGTTGTTTTTTTCTCCATTGTGGTCAGCTTTGATGATTTCATTATAGTACTTGTATTCATTTATAAGAGGAAATCTTTTGAAACCATGTAAAAATGATGTGCATACTATCCTGATATGAAAATAATGTTTGTCTTCACCTTCTAGGAATAGTTTTGTTTTATTTCTTTATTTTCTTCTACTGATTTTATAGCAACAAAATATTCAGCATTTTCATAAATTATTATCACGCATTGTCTTCAGTGATCTCACAATCTATTATCCCTGTTTCTATGTTTTTGGTGTGTTAAGACTCAAACACAGAGCATGTAAACTTTATGCAGATATCGCCTTTACTCCAACTGGAGTCCTGGACTAAACTAGTACAAGGTAGCAATGCTAAGCACCAAGACACCATGATTATGGAAAACTGATGTTGATCTTTTTTCCTTGACTGTGTTCAGGTCGTTGGTGGGTGGCAGACTGAGCAATTGCCCATCTCTCATCATATCTATCTATCTATCTATCTATCTATCTATCTATCTATCTATCTATCTATCTATCTATCTATCTATCTATCTATCTATCTATTCTATCTATCTATTCTATCTCAGTATCTATCTATCTATCTATCTATCTATCTATTATATCCATCTATCTTCATATATCTATCACTATCCATCCATCTCATTTTCTAATTAAAACATGATTGATCTACCTCCATGCTTAATGGTTGCTGATGGTGAGATGTTCTTTTCCTGAAATTCTGTGCTCTTTTTTCTCCACACATACCTTTGATCATTGTGACTAAATAGTTCTATTTTAACCTCATTGGTAGTGAAGGGTGAACCCGCGGATGTTCAGTTCGGGTACCAGAACGGTACCCAAACCCAAACCCTGACCCCATTTACATGAATGGGGGAAGCCAGAACATCCATTATTTGCTAGCCCATCATCCGGCTCACACTGACAGGAGCATAATTGCTCCTGCAGTGTCTAGCGCTGAGCTCCCGTTAGAAAGTTCACTAGATTTCATAGCTGAACTCACAGTGAGTGGTTCTGTAAGTAAGTTCATCGGGGGTTCCTGTCAGTGTGTTCCAACTGATGTGACCACTATCCATATAATCCGGATTGGCGTGGAACACTATGAGGGCTATGATTGTTTATTGTTTTTCTTTTTTTTACAGGGGACAATGGCTTCAATTGAATGGATGTACAGTAAGTTGAGTATTATGGTTGTTAATTATTTTCTGTTTTTTACAGGTGACAAGGGCTTCAATGGATTTGGTGTAAGTTAAGTATGACTGCTTTTTTATTTTTATTTCAAATAATGGAGTATGTGTCTTTCTTTCAAATAAATTATTTTATTCAGTCTGTGTCTTTTTTACAATCTAACTATGGGGTTAGTTATAGATATGCGGCGCTCCTGAGAGTTCAGTCACCACAGAGGTATTGCACCTCATCCAGAGGTGTGATACTCCACTCTCAGGTAAGGAGGGAGCACCACCTAGGACTCTAAAGGGTATGCCACACTAAACAACATCGCTAACGGGATCGCTAAAAAACGTCACTATTTAGCGATCCCGTTAGCGATGTTGTTGTGTGTGCCATCTACCAGCGACGTGGCCCCTGCTGTGATCTCGTTCATCACAGCGATCGTTCCGGACCCTATTTTTATCGTCGGCGTCCCGCTGGCGTCCCGCTGGTAAGTAATATCGCTGAGTGTGGCACCTTTTTTTAGCGATTTAGCGGTACAAAAGTACCACTAAAGTCATTAAGGAGATCGCTAACCGCGATAGCGTCCTTAACGACATCGCTAAATTAGGCCACTACTAGCGATATTAAAATGATCCCGCTAGCGATTTCATTAGTATGCAATGTTAACGAGATCGCTAGCGGGATTGTTTAGTGTGGCATACCCTTAACACCTGCACCCAACACAGACTATAGCAGCCGGGCACCCTGGACGTACCCTAAGGGAAGATGGTCTCATCCCAGGCTGGTTAATAAAGAGTTAATGGGTTGGTGGAGTTAGTAAGAAGGATGGGAAATTAAGTTTCGAGAGCAGGAAGGAGTGAATCAGATGTGAGGAGAATGTGAAAGGAAGCAGACCGAGAGAGTCTGAGAGGGGACCTGGAGCTGATAAGAGCTCAGCCCCAGACAGAGAACGTGAGAGAATGAGAAGCATAGAGGGAAGCTTCTGGAAGGAAAGAAGGGGTCCTAGGGGCACGGATAGTGAGTGATCCATCCGTGGGGCCAGATCCAATTGCGGAGGGACCAGGTCACAGAAGGGACACCGGCCCCTTAGCCTAGTGGAGAACTTTAAGTCTCAACTAGCAAGCCGGAGGCAGTGGCATCTCTAGGTGTCACAGCTACTGAACCTCAATTATCTTCGCCGAAAAGGTGGCCATATAGGAACAAAGAAACGCAGAGAGAGAACGTTATCCCACAGGTTTCGCGGCTACTGGCTTGGGACACTGGTTGCGAGGTGTTGACAGGAAGGAGAGGCGAGTAAAACAACACAGTGAGACGACAGCGAAGGGAACACATAGAAAGGAGTCTTGTAAAGGTGTTTCCCAAATTACCTGGGAGTTTGCTGAGCTCCTCACCTGGAGGACACTGTACCAAGCGGGCATCTGTGTACACCAGAACAGTGCATAAAGCTTTGGAAACTGCATCTGACTGTGTCCTCTCTAATTCTTCCTGTGGCACACACTCCACTCTGCTACATCTCCCAGCACCATTACTTTCTACAACATCTCTCTGCCCTGGGACAAGCTTCACCTCTGGGAAGCTTTTCCAACTCTGCTGCATCACACCATCTGTCCCCGCGGATCTGCTTTGCAGCGCTGGTCATCTTTGACCAGAAACCACAGGTGGCGTCACAAACACTTTACTACAAACTCTATCATCACCTGTAAATATTCCCCTTTTATTGGACGCCTACGGCCGTGGACCAGGTCACTGCTGCCGTGACACATCCCTTTAAGACACCGTCCTGGTACCAAGTATCCCACTGCCCTGGCGGGCGATCCAGATAGTCGTCTCATAGATGCCTATCCATTACTATCCAGTGGGCTTGATGTCAGCAGCCATAAAACAGCTGACCTCAACCCCACAACCATTACCCCACTTGCCACTGCATCAGGACAAGTGGGAAGAGATAGGCAAAGTACCAGAATTGGGGCATCTAATAGATGCGCTTGTTCTGGAGCAGCTGTAGGCTGCTATTTTTAGGCTGGGAGGGCCAATACCCATGGCCCCTTGCCAGCCTGAGAATACCAGCCCCCAGCTGTCTACTTTAGCTTGACAGTTTGTCAGCAGAATGGAGGGGACCCCATGCTGTTTTTTTTAATTATCTAAATAATTTAAAAAAACAGCATTGGGACCCCCCTATTCTTGATAACCAGCCATGATAAAGTTGACAGCTGAGGGTTGCAGCCCACAGCTGTCAGTTTTGCCTGCACTGGTTATCAAAAATAGAAGAGACCCCACATCATTTAAAAAAAAAAAGTATTTTGCATGATCTGGCTGTTATCAGTGATAATAGGCATAGGCTGATGGGAATAGTATTCTATCATCAGCCAATGTTTGTGACCAGCAGTAAACTTTTTACCGCCGGACACAGCTGCTGCCTCACACATCATCTTACAGCATGGGAATCGCAGCTCTCTGACTAGCGGTGGTAATCTTACCAAGGATCATATTGGCTGGTGTTACATGCACTGTCATGCAGAAGACAGCATGGGAAACATCCAATGTTTGAGGTGCTGAACCCAAACAGTAACACTGACTTCCTGGAGAAATCCATGTTTGGGTCCATGACCGAACACTAGTTGTTCAGTATGAACCCTGAACTTTGCTGTTCAAGTTTGTCCATCTGTGCTCATCGGTCCATAGGACTGGTTTAAAAAATGAATCAGGCTTGTTTAGATGATTTTCTGCATACTTCTCATGCTGAATTTTATGGGGAGGATGCAGGAGAGGTTTTCTTCTGATGACTATTTCATGAAGGCAATATTTTTTCAGGTGTCTCCGAACAATAGTAAAATGTACCACAAATTCAAAGTCTGCTAAATCTTTCTGAAGGTCTTTTGCAGTTTGCCTCTCTAGAAATCCTATGAGCAGTTCTCACTGAAATTTTGCTTGGCATTCCAGACCTTATCTTGACCTCCACTATTACTGTTAACTTCCATTTTTTAATTACATTTTGAAATTAGGAAAGGTCAACTTGAAAATGCTATGCTTGCAGTTTATCGCGGCCGGGTATCAGGTAATACTTAGGAAAATGAAGGAAAAAGGGATCCAGCTTCAATAAAATCTTCATCTTTATTAATTCATAAAAGCATGAATAATGACATGCTCCTGGACAAGCTCAGGACAAGGCAACGCGTTTCGATCACAGGGATCTTTATCACAGCTGACATATTCAGACAAAGGCACATATTTAAGACAAAGGAAGACCAATCACGATCAGAAAAAATGTCATGTGATTTTTGACAAGTCCTTTAACAATTTGGACATAACGAATAAAGAAACAAAAACAATATTTGCACAAATAAAATCAATGCAAAAAATGTAAAATTAATAATGGAACATCAATTCGTTTCTTTTGTTGAGACCAAATGGATGTCTGGTATGTAGATTAAAAATCCAGAAAGCTTCACGTGTGAGGAGTCGCTGACGTGCATCTCCACCTCGGGCAGACAGGTTAACACTTTCAATACCTGTGACTTGGAAAGAAGAAACATTGCGAGCATGCTGAAAAATAAAATGTTTAGCAGCAGCAGAAATATTGCGATTCGAAGAAACATTCTTTATATCCTGCAAATGTTCAGCGATCCTGATTTTTAATTTCCTAGTGGTGCAGCCTATATAAGATAAATTGCAAATAGTGCACATAATTTTATATACCACATAGCATGAATTACAATTGATATATTTGTTAATGGTATAAATCGCAGTGCTGTCATTATTTTCAAAGGTTTTCGTTACACAAACATATTTGCAAAGTGCACATCTATTGTGGCCACATTTATAAAAACCTTTATGTTCTAACCGCAATGTTTTATGAGAAGAAAAATTATTACTGAACATACTTGGAGAAACTTTGTTACCAATAGATGGCGCTTTCCTTGAAACAACATTAATACCTGACGATAGAATATCAGCAAGAGAGGGATCTTCATATAAAATAGGCAGCGATCTCAAAATGATTTTTTTGATGTCCCCAAATTGAGGACTATATTGAGCACAAAAATATGGTTTCACTGCAAGATCATTTTTTTGTTGTCGCCCTCCACTAATGAGATCCTCTCTATTTCTGTTACTTACAATTGTTCGTGCTCTTTTTAAGGACCATTTAGGATAATTTCTGTTTTTTAATCTTGTATCCACACAATTAAATTCCGTTTCCAGAGCTGCAGGATCGCTGCAGTTTCTCAGAATTCTGGTATATTCACCCAAAGGAATCGATTTAATAGTATGTTTGGGGTGACTGCTTGCTGCATGCAAGATAGAATTACCAGCACAAGGTTTGCTGAACGTTTTAGTAATAATGACACAGTAATGTACCCCATATAAATCAAGATCTAAAAAAGAAATTTTGTTATGGTGAAATTTGTGAGTAAAATGTATGTTGAATGAATTAGAATTGATATAATCAATAAATCTGGATATGGCAGATACATCACCACTCCAAATAATGAGTAAATCATCGATATATCTACCATACCAAGCAATCGAGTCAATAAATGGATTAGTAGCTGAAAAATATAAAAAAACATTCCCAATATGACATGACAAGATTAGCTATGGATGGTGCAAATTTCGCACCCATCGCCACGCCAGATTTTTGTAAAAAAAATGTATTGTCAAATGAGAAAAAATTGTGGTTTAATAAAAATTGAATAACTTGTAAAATGTAATTAATGAGATCCTGGGAATAATTACTGAATTTCGTTAAGACAAACTGCAGCGCTGTCATGGCAACATTGTAAGGTATACAGGTATATAAAGAAGTCACATCACAACATAACCAAGTATATTCTTTGAACCAGATTTTCTTGGAAAACATTCTCAGCACTTCTTTGAATCTTTAATATAACCAGGAGTGATTTGTACTAGTGGTTGAAGTAGTGAGTCAACCCATTCACCCAGATGTTCATTTAAAGATCCAATCCCTGAGACAATGGGTCTCATGGGGGATTTTCATATCCTTATGAATTTTTGGAAGACCATGCATGATAGGGATAATGGGATGAGACACTGTGAGATAATCAATTTGTTTTTTGGTTAAAATACCAAGGCTGAAACCCTCATTGATAATTTGGATAATCTCACTTTTAAATTTATCAGTGGGATTTGTATGGAGTTTTTCATATACATCACTGTCAGACAAGAGCGACATAATTTGAGAATGATAATCCTCTTTATTCAGGATGACTACCATGCCACCCTTGTCCGACATTTTAATTATTATATCTGACATACTTTTGATCTCATCTAATGCAGTTTTCTGGGCTTTTGTTAAATTGGAATGATTTCTGCTGCTGCCCATTTTAACCCTATCATGCAGGATTTTTAAATCCCTCTCTATCACCTCCTAGTATTTAGTCATGCAATCAGGCCTGGATTGAATGGGATAAAAAGAGGGATTTTTTGTTTTAAACACAGGTGCATGAATGGTATCAGATTCATTATCATAGGAATGAGTAGACAAACTAAACAAAGTGTTGAGAGATACCTGTTCTCTGAAAGACAAGTCAGTAAATTCATTATTATATGTCAGCGACTCCTGCAAAGGGGTCTCATCAGAATGATTTAGAAAATGCTTTTTGATGGTAAGGTCTCGCATACACTTATTGACGTCCAAAATAGTAGAAAAAAGATTGAAATTCTGATCAGGCACAAAATTCAGACCTAAAGACAAAACATCTAATTGCGTTTTGGTAAAGTCTCGTGCAGATAAATTCAAGACATTATCATGGTTTCTTATTTGCGATAATTCTTCCTGCGGCGTGTAATCATAACATGATCTTTGTCGGTGTTTTCTGCCACCCCGCCTTTTACGTTTTTTGAATGACGAAAAAACTTTGTGGTGTGAACTTTCATTAGAGGAAACACTCAGATTATTGTCAGATGAATCCAATTCAGAGGATGTAAAACAGACATGCGGTTTAGATACCGGTTCGTTGAGAGCATGGTTGCGTTTTAAAATAGATTTGGGAGTTCTAGGACCCCGCTCCCAATGGCCCCTGTCATAGACTTTCTTGGTTGAATAGTCTCTTAGATCACGGGAAAATTTTCGTTTTTTCCGGTCCATGATATCCTTTTCTAGGCTAGAGACATTATCTTGCATTTTAGCCACAAGTGAGTCATACTGAGCCAACGATTTAAATTCAGTAAGCACAGTATCTGCATCATTCATCTGTTTCTGAATATCCTCCAATTTATTGCTCTCATATTTGACTATGAGTTGCATTAGTTTGGAAGAACAGTTACTGAGTATCTGATTCCACTCTTCAATGAAAATGTCAGAAAAAATTGTAGTGGGGATTTTTTTAATACGAAGCCCCCTTGGAATCATGTCCTTAGCTAGATAATTTTGGAGGGTAGTATGATCCCACCACAACTTCATTTCTTGAAGCAAAAGTTTTTCCATTTTGGTGATATTTTCATTTAGATCAGGCATATCTGGAATTTCATTAACATTACCAGAAAACACTTGTGCCGCTTTAACAGATCTGTCTTGAACAAAAATAGATGCCATAATAAAGCTGGTGCCTGAGCTTAATGACTGAGTCCACTTTCAAAATGCTTGAAAATATAGAGCATGAAACCGGGGGCACGGTAATCAAAAGTACAAATATAAGAACGCTAACCAGCTCACCGTTTGTAGAAGCACGGATCCTCCGCTTGATCAAACGTGAAGATACATAGGAAAATGAAGGAAAAAGGGATCCAGCTTCAATAAAATCTTCATCTTTATTAATTCATAAAAGCATGAATAATGACATGCTCCTGGACAAGCTCAGGACAAGGCAACGCGTTTCGATCACAGGGATCTTTATCACAGCTGACATATTCAGACAAAGGCACATATTTAAGACAAAGGAAGACCAATCACGATCAGAAAAAATGTCATGTGATTTTTGACAAGTCCTTTAACAATTTGCGCATAACGAATAAAGAAACAAAAACAATATTTGCACAAATAAAATCAATGCAAAAAATGTAAAATTAATAATGGAACATCAATTTGTTTCCTTTGTTGAGACCAAATGGATGTCTGGTATGTAGATTAAAAATCCAGAAAGCTTCACGTGTGAGGAGTCGCTGACGTGCATCTCCACCTCGGGCAGACAGGTTAACACTTTCAATACCTGTGACTTGGAAAGAAGAAACATTGCGAGCATGCTGAAAAATAAAATGTTTAGCAGCAGCAGAAATATTGCGATTCGAAGAAACATTCTTTATATCCTGCAAATGTTCAGCGATCCTGATTTTTAATTTCCTAGTGGTGCAGCCTATATAAGATAAATTGCAAATAGTGCACATAATTTTATATACCACATAGCATGAATTACAATTGATATATTTGTTAATGGTATAAATCGCAGTGCTGTCATTATTTTCAAAGGTTTTCGTTACACAAACATATTTGCAAAGTGCACATCTATTGTGGCCACATTTATAAAAACCTTTATGTTCTAACCACAATGTTTTATGAGAAGAAAAATTATTACTGAACATACTTGGAGAAACTTTGTTGCCAATAGATGGCGCTTTCCTTGAAACAACATTAATACCTGACGATAGAATATCAGCAAGATTAAAAAACAGAAATTATCCTAAATGGTCCTTAAAAAGAGCACGAACAATTGTAAGTAACAGAAATAGAGAGGATCTCATTAGTGGAGGGCGACAACAAAAAAATGATCTTGCAGTGAAACCATATTTTTGTGCTCAATATAGTCCTCAATTTGGGGACATCAAAAAAATCATTTTGAGATCGCTGCCTATTTTATATGAAGATCCCTCTCTTGCTGATATTCTATCGTCAGGTATTAATGTTGTTTCAAGGAAAGCGCCATCTATTGGCAACAAAGTTTCTCCAAGTATGTTCAGTAATAATTTTTCTTCTCATAAAACATTGTGGTTAGAACATAAAGGTTTTTATAAATGTGGCCACAATAGATGTGCACTTTGCAAATATGTTTGTGTAACGAAAACCTTTGAAAATAATGACAGCACTGCGATTTATACCATTAACAAATATATCAATTGTAATTCATGCTATGTGGTATATAAAATTATGTGCACTATTTGCAATTTATCTTATATAGGCTGCACCACTAGGAAATTAAAAATCAGGATCGCTGAACATTTGCAGGATATAAAGAATGTTTCTTCGAATCGCAATATTTCTGCTGCTGCTAAACATTTTATTTTTCAGCATGCTCGCAATGTTTCTTCTTTCCAAGTCACAGGTATTGAAAGTGTTAACCTGTCTGCCCGAGGTGGAGATGCACGTCAGCGACTCCTCACATGTGAAGCTTTCTGGATTTTTAATCTACATACCAGACATCCATTTGGTCTCAACAAGAGAAACAAATTGATGTTCCATTATTAATTTTACATTTTTTGCATTGATTTTATTTGTGCAAATATTGTTTTTGTTTCTTTATTCGTTATGTGCAAATTGTTAAAGGACTTGTCAAAAATCACATGACATTTTTTCTGATCGTGATTGGTCTTCCTTTGTCTTAAATATGTGCCTTTGTCTGAATATGTCAGCTGTGATAAAGATCCCTGTGATCGAAACGCGTTGCCTTGTCCTGAGCTTGTCCAGGAGCATGTCATTATTCATGCTTTTATGAATTAATAAAGATGAAGATTTTATTGAAGCTGGATCCCTTTTTCCTTCATTTTCCTATGTATCTTCACGTTTGATCAAGCGGAGATCCGTGCTTCTACAAACCGGTGAGCTGGTTAGCGTTCTTATATCAGGTAATACTCACAGCTGATACCCGGCACTAAGTGCCAGGAGCAGTCACAGTCGGCACTTAAACCCCCGGAACACTGCGATCAAATATGATCGCAGCATTCCGGAGCCGACACAGGGGCTGACAGCCCCTCTGCCTTTGGATCGGAGACACCGCGGCATGACGCGGGGTCCCGAATGCTGCCATGGAGACCCGATGTCGTCATGATGACATCCGGGTCTCCAGACCTGAGAGACTTCCTGTCATGCGCAGTGCATGATCAGGAAGTCTCTCAGGTCAGTGTAATAGAAACTGCAGCGCTGACAGCTTCTATAGCATGCAGATGTGCATGCTATAGAAGCGATCAGCCTGCACAAAATGAGTGTCCCATAGTGGGACAAAGTGTAAAAGTAAGAATAAAATAAAAAACATTTTTCAAATAATTTTAAAAATATTTTAAAAAATAATAAAAAAAACATTTTTTTTCCATCAATAAATAAATATTTGAATTAAAAAAATCTAAACAATAAAAGTAGACATATTTATTATCACCATGTCCGCAATGACCTGACCTATAAAACTGCCCCACTAGTTAACCCCTTTAGTGAACACCATTAAAAAAAACAAGGCAAAAGAAACAATGCTCCATCACTGGAAAAAGAAAAAAATTTACCTCTCAGAATAAAGCGATGCAAAAAGAATTATTTTTTATCTAAAATAGTTTTTATTGTATGAAAGCGCCAAAACATTAAAAAATGATATAAATGAGGTATCGCTGTCATCATACTAACCCAAAGAATAAAACTGCTTTATCAATTTTACCACATGTCGAATGGTATAAACGCCCCCCAAAATAAATTCATGAATTGCTGGTTTTGTTCATTCTGCCTCCCAAAAATCTGAATAAAAAGCGATCAAAAAAGCCATGTGCCCGAAAATGGTACCAATAAAATTGTCAACTCATCCCACAAAAAACAAGACCTCACATGACTCCATGGGCCAAAATATGGAAAAATTATAGCTCTCAAAATGTGTTGATGCAAAAACTATTTTTTGCAATAAAAAGAGTCTTTAAGTGTGTGACAATGGCCAAACATAAAAACCCGCTATAAATAGTAAATCAAACCCCCCTTTATCACCCCCTTAGTTAGGAAAAAATAATAAATTAAAAAAATGTATTTATTTCCATTTTCCCATTAGGGTTGGGTCTAAAGTTAGGGTTAGGGTTGCGGCTAAAGTTAGGGTTAAGGTTGGGGCTAAAGTTAGGGTCAGGGTTGGGGGTAGAGTTGGGGTTAGGATTTGGAATACGGTTACGGCTGGGATTAGGGTTAGGTTTGGGATAACTTAGGTTTGGGATTAGGGTTAGGGGTGTGTTGGTGTTAGGGTTGGGATTAGGGTTAGGGGTATGTTGGGTTGATGTTAGAATTGGGGTTTCCACTATTTAGGCACATCAAGGGCTCTCCAAACACGACATGGAGTCTGATCTCAATTCCAGTCAATTCTACATTGAAAAAGTCAAACAGTGCTCCTTCCATTCCGAGCTCTGCCATGCACCCAAACAGTGGTTTACCCCAACATATGAGGTATCAGCATACTCAGGACAAGTTGCACAACAACTTTTGGGGTCCAATTTCTCCTGTTACCCTTGGTAAAATAAAACAAATTGGATCTGAAGTAATTTTTTTGTGAAAAAAAGTTAAATGTTCATTTTTTCTAAACATTCCAAAAATTCCTGTGACGCACCTGTTACTAAACTTCTTGAATGTGGTTTTGAGCACCTTAAGGGGTGCAGTTTATAGAATGGTGTCACTTTTGGGTATTTTCTATCATGTAGACCCCTCAAAGTTACTTCAAATGTGATGTGGCTCCTAAAAAAATGGTGTTGTAAAAATGAGAAATTGCTGGTCAACTTTTAACCCTTATAACTTCCTAACAGAAAAAATGTTGGTTCCAAAATTGTGCTGATGTAAAGTAGACATGTGGGAAATGTTATCTATTAACTATTTTGTGCGATACAACTCTCTGATTTAAGGGCATAAATATTTAAATTTTGAAAATTGCGAAATTTTCAAAATTTTTGCCAAATTTCCATTTTTTTTTCAAATAAACGCAAGTTCTATCAAAGAAATTTTACTACTAACGTGAAGTGGAATATGTCATGAAAAAACAATCTCAAAAACGCTAAGAGCCATTGAAGCATTCAAGAGTTATAACCTCAATAGGGGACAGTGGTCAGAATTGTAAAAATTGGCCTGGTCATTAACGTGCAAACCACTCTTGGGGGTTAAGGGGTTAATGTCAACGTCTATGCACTTGCACTTTAATTCATATTAATGTATGATGTTCTTCATAGGGAGTCTTTTCCTTCACTTTATCTTCCCTGTTTACATTACTAGTGTTTATTCCCTAGTTGTTATCACCTTTTTATCACTCTTTGTCACCTGTCTATGTTATTCAGGTGTTCAGTTAGGATAAATTCCAGGATCTTATTGTTATTATGTCTTAGTGCTCCTTAAATTATTATTTTTCTTTCCCATTTTCTCCAGCACTTTATGCGGCCCTTAGAGTGCACACCTTATATTCCTTATATTCATCTGCATTACTACACTCAACAGCCGCTGTGGTATCTTATTGTACTGACACTTTATTCATTCATCACATTTACCAGCGACACCCGGTGCGCATGCGCGTCTTCTCCTTGCACGGAGTTTTGGAAGATTTGGACATACCACACTGACACTCCCTCCTGTTGTTGTGGAACTAGTTTCCATGGCTGTGGTGGGTGTGTTTGTCCTTGCTCCGGACTGCTGAAGCTCCCTTTGAGTGGTGATGTCGACTGTGCATGTGCCGCCACTTGGTGTCAATGGGTACATGTCCCCCTTCCTCCGATTTGTTTGCCATCCAGGTCCTTCCACTTTTTACTGTAGTTCAAAGGTCCTATTTATAATGTTTAATGTTTACAAGAGGGTATTAGCTGCTTATCATAGGGTTTATAACAATGGCGCATGCGACGCCCATGTGGTGGCAGTTTGGACACGCCTCCCTTCCTCCTAATGGTTTGCCATCCTGGATCTGCCGCTTTTTTCTGATATTTCAAGGTCCTTTTCAGTTTAATTTTTAAAAGTCGCGGAAGCTCCCTATGATAGTGTCTACAACAATGGTGCATGTTCTACCCACATGGTAGTCTCTAGCACCCTCCCTTTGTTATTCTATTGGCTTTCCCTCCAGGTCCTTGAGGCATTTTGCTTATAATTAAAAAGGTCATCTGACATCTTTGCCTGTTCATTGGATGTATCACCATCGTCTTCTTTATTCACCTGTGCCATCTTGCACTTTATTGGTTCCTTTTCTAATCTTCCTTCACACATCTCTCTATTGTTTTACATCACTTTGAACGTTTGTACCTTTTGGTTAATAAAAGTTCCCTCCTATAAAAACTCACACTAAATTCACTAATAGACTCACCCCCTGATGAAGTCGTGGGTGAAATGTGCGTTGGGGCCGGTGGACCAGAGCACATGCACCTTACCCCCTTCCTTACTGATACATTATCATTAGGTGAGTACTTTATGAGTTTCCTCTTACTAAGAGGTAGTCTCAGCATTATGCTTGTATGACTTAGGAGGGTATTTTTGGTAATTTTTTTCAGTCTATTTCTTGTTTATACATATCTTGCACTTTGTCTTTAAAAATCTATATATGATATATATATATATATATATATATATATATATATGGTAGCACTCCATAGGAGTATTCTGTTTCTTGTATAATCCCCAGTTTTTGATATATTACTATATAACTGACATTAATAAAATATTGATTTTTATGAGACCTCAGTAGCACTCCTTTTGCTTTAAAGTTGGTTTATTATATTTATTTATAGAGTGTGTCTCCCTAATGTTTTCTTTCACTTAGCTCAGTCTTTTGTCAGTATTTATACATTTCAATAGGCCAACATTTCGGATTTTAAAATAATTTTTTTCAAGCTGGTGTTATAAAGTACTGTAATTTACTGAGATAATGACTTTTGGGTTTTCATTGGATGTAAGCCATAATCATCAATAATAACAGAAATAAACACTTGAAATACATCACTCTGTAACGACTCTATCTAATATATGAGTTTTACTTTTTGTATTGAAGAACTGATCAAGAAAATTAACTTTTTGAGGATATTCTAATTTTGTGAGATGCACATCTACATGCCTTGAGGGGTCCTGTTTCCAAAATGGGGTCACTTGTGTTGTGTTTATACTGTTTAGGCACATCAAGAGCTTTACACATCCAACATGGCATTTTGTTATGTTTTGGTAGCTGAGGAGAATAAGCAAAAACGTCAATACACCAGAGAGTCTGGAACCTATTGGATTGCAGTAACCTGAACTAACCACACAACTAGAGGTAGCCGTGGAGCGTTCCTACGTTGATCCTAGACGCCTCGTCACAGCCTGAGAGATAACTACACCTAAAGGCAGAAAGATGAAAGCTATCTGCCCTGGAGCAGATCCCCAAAGAAAATAGGAAGCCCCCAAACATGTAATGGCGGTTAGACAAGAAGAAACACGGACACAGACAGAAAATAGAATGAGTAAACGCTGGGGCCCAATCTGTCTAGACAGAAAAGTACAGGAAAGGATACTCACTGCAATCCAAAAAAAACCCTAAAAAATACCAACTCTTCTGATTGCAAAAACACCTGAGATCACACGATCTCTACCACCTAATCAGATCTCTGGTGTAACAAAACTAAGCCGCAGCCACTGAAAAAACAGGAAAAAGCAAATGAACAAACAATAGTGGCTCCAGATAAACTGAGAGGAGCACAAGCCCCAGAGGGGACCTGGCTGACCTCCACAGAAGTGCAGGGAACAATGCAAAAAGCAAGCACAAAAATAAAAGTAGAAAATATCTTATCTGATAGCAGAAGACGCAGGCAAGACTCAGCAAACTTCCAAATGAACCAGGAACCACAATTGAGACAAGAACAATTTATCACCGGCAACCATCATGGGAGGGAACCTCCCTTATATCAGACCAGTCCGTGATCCCAGATTGCCATTCCTCGCTGAAAGGTTCAGTACTGTCTGTAACCACCAGAGAGAGCCTCTGCTCAGAAACCATCTCTAGCACATTCATAAGAGCATTTACTTACAATTTCAGCCAATTTTGAGTTCAAAAAGTTAAATGGCACTCCTTCCCTTCCGAGCTGAGCCATGTGCCCAAACAGTAGTTTTCCTCCACATATTGGGTATCAACAAACTCAGAAGAAATTGTGTTAGGGTTGGCAGATTGCACTAAATAAAATATAATAATAAAGTGCAATCACAACCCGGGGTCCATTATTCAGAGATGTAAAACTGCTGCTATAGAGTAATGGGGGAACACACGGCAAGCATACACCTAAACACGACTGCGTTAACTTCGCAAAGTGTGAACAACACACAGCTCTTAAGTTCACAGAGAGAAGAAGCTAAGGGTTGAGCTCACTCTGTAATTGACTCGTGCCAATCGCACACATGGCCAAAACAGACAAAGAGTAAAAAGGAAAATACTACGCTGACGCTAGTTAACTAAAACAAAACCCTGTAGAATTCACAGGGCAGCAAAAAGGCTCTGTTGTTGGACTTGCTCTGTAACTCAGCTGTGCTAACTGCACACACGACCGGATACAGATGCTGGAAGCCAAGCGGCAAGCAAAAACCCTAACTGGTACTTAGCTGAGCAAGATCACAACACACACACGTGCAGTCAGAGTGGTAGCGTATCCACTCACACACACCAACACGAATGATACTAGCGATGGCATCGCTGGGAGTCTTTTAAAGCCAAAGCTCCACCCCAAACACTCACACTGTCATCGCCCATGGGCCAATCCGGAGCAGCCACATCACCAGAACAGATGACATCCGAGCACCAATGAGATGATGCCACCTCACGGACATGCTCAGTAAGGTGATTTCATGACTTAGACTCCAGAGCGTCCGATTGCCGCTGCCTATCGCTGGTTACCATAGACTTGTCTGGAGAGCCAGCAATAACCAAACAAACAGCACGAGCCTGAGCAAGACGCTGGGACAGACGTCTATGCTCAGCAGCACCAGCAGCTGCTGAAGCTGAATGGGAGACCACAGAGGCAAACAAGGCTTGGGATCTACCACGTGCAGCGGGAGAATCCCAGAGCCTAACAAATTGCACAACAAATTTTATGATGCAATTTTTCCTGATACCCTAGTGAAAATGCAAAAATTGGGGTTAAAAAACGTTTTTGTGGGAAAAATATGATTTTTTATTTTCACAGCTCAATGTTTTAAACTTCTGTGAAGCACCTTGAAGTTAAAGGTGCTCACTACACATCTAGATACATTCCTTGATTGGTCTAATTTTCAAAATAGGGTCACTTGTGGTGGCTTTAAACTAATTAGACACATCAGGGGCTCTCCAAGTGCGACATAAGATCCGCTAATGATTCCAGTAAAGTTTGGATTCAAAAAGTCAAATGAAGCTCCTTACTTTCCGTGCCCTGCTGCGCAAACAGTAGTTTTCCACTGATGGGTGCAAATTTTAGAATGGTGTCACTTTTAGGTATCGTCTATCATGTAGGCCCCCAAAGTCACTTCAATGTGATGTGGTCCCTAATAAAATGGTTTTGTAAATTTTGTTGGAAAATGAAAAATTGATGGTCAACTGTTAACCTATGTTTCAAAAATAGTGCTGATGTAAAGTAGACATATGGTAAATATTATTTACTACTGTATTTATTTTGTGTGACATAACTCTGGTTTAAGGGCATAAAAATAAACATTTTATAACTGCAAAAGTTCCAAAAAGTTCTACAAATTTCCATTTTTTTCACAAGTAAACGGAAGTCATATTGAAGAAATTTTACCTCTATCATGAAGTACAATATGTAATGAAAAAACAATCTCAGAATCAGTGGGATCTGTTGCAGAGTTATTACCACATAAATTGAAACTGAATTGTCAGAATTGTAAAATGTGGCCCGGTCATGAAGGTGAAAACAAACTTTGGGAGGTGAAGGGGTTAGAAAAAAGGAAAACTATACAAAAATTGTTATCTCCATAATCTTACTGACATGGAGAATCATGTTGCAAGTCAATCTTATCATACAATTAACACTGTAAAAATAAAATAAGAAAAACGGTAGCAGAATGTTTTTATTTTAGCAGTTTCACTACACTTTCAATTTAACATTGAATGATAAAGTGAATAGCATCATTCAAGACAACTCATGTAGCAAAAAACAAGCTTTCATACTGCATCGTTGATGGAAAAATAAAAAAAGTTAAGGATCTTTGAAGAAGCGGAGAAAATATGTGCCACAATGGAAAATCTCCCAATTGGGAAGCCATTAAACACACAGTTGTTTGATGCTTTTCTTTGCATAGTTTTTGGAAATAAACATGAAGTCTTAAATCTTTTTACCTTTTAGCACACTTTATTTTATTATCCTACCAACCAGATGCCAATTCATACTAATACATGCAGACAGGATGTTTTCTTTAAATTACAGTGCACCATCTTCACCGAGAGAGAGAGAAGAGAGAGAGAGAGAGAGTAGATACTTGCTGAAAATCTTTAATGTTGTAGTGTGTTTCTGACTTGTATTGAATTTACAGGAATTTTTCAATTTCACCATCTAATAGAAAGTGTGGCGCACTAGAAGAACTACAATGAAATATTGCATCTGGAGTGGCACGCATGCAGAATTCATTCATAAGAATTGTATTTGATTACTTTATCTAAACACATACACATCAGGTGTCATATACACATAGGTCAATTTTTCCTACTGAAATGTAATGTAAGGCAGATTTGTACAGGTAATAGTGTAAGTATTTATTTGTATGAAGGTTATGTATCTGAAAGCACTTTTTTTTTATAGATACATGCATTTTCCATCTGTTGGCTGCTTGCTGTGTTACTATATAATGGGAAAGCAACAGGATATCAAAACACATTGATGTTAAAGCTATTGAAAACATAGTGTCAATATCATATGTGTTTGTGATGTTATATGTAGTGTAATTTACAGTATTATGCAAATTAATTAAAAATTTCCACTTAAAAATAGTTAGGCCTAATATAGTGGTGCAGCCACGAGGCCCAATTAGCTTCTCCAAATCGTTTGTGATAAAACTGTGTTTCAGTGACAAATCAGAAGTCCACATTTGAAAATATAAATTCTTTGTGCTAATTCCTTTGTCCTGAAACAATGCCACATTTTTGCAGAATACTATGTTCTGCTTGTAAAATTTTGGCCAGGGCACAAGTCCATATTTCAAAATATTAATTATTTGTGGAAATACTGTGGTCCAGAAGTAAGGCCACATTTCTCCAGAAAAATCCTTTGTGCTGGTAATATTTTTTGCCATGCATGAGTCCACATTTGAAAATACAAATTGTTTGCATTAATAGCATGTTCATGAAACATGGCCACATGTAAGTATATAAATATTTAGTTAAAAAATGGTTATTCCAGGCACCAAGTCACTTTATTTCTGTGTTTTATTTCAACCCAAATCCTCAGAAATAGCCTCGTCGGATCTCTTCTGGGTGGTGCATGCATAAAGACCATGTATTATATCAGAAAAAGTACTAAGAAAAGCAGCACTTGACCGATCCTTCTTTCAAGATGGGGATTTTATCCATAAAATTGGTTACATTAATATTAGCGGAGGTGCACGTGTCAGGGGAATTGTTCCATGAACAGTAAGACCTGTCCGGCAATATCATTATGATTTAAAAAAGAGAAAACAGTAGTTTGACAATAAATTGCTTCACCCAACCACTAACCATGAGTGGAGAAAAAGTTTTAGTGTTATCATTCATATTCTCTGAAAAAAGGCCAAGAAAGCAAAAATTGTAGCTCGGTATGTAAACTTTTAAGCACAACTGTAGATTTCCCCAGAGTAGATATAGTATAATGGGGCTCTGACACCCCTTCCACTACAGGCAGTCCACTAGATTGAGACCCAACTTGGAGTCTCCACTTTTCATAAAATTGTTTGTAACATCAGCAGCAGTAGCAACAGTAGGCATATTAGCCACGACAAAGGTGTCACAGACTGCAATAACGTGAGATCAATGCAGCACACTAAAGCTACACCATTGCCACTGGGCTGCAAAAGTCATTGGAGATCCATGACTCATTCATCTTGATGATAGTTAGGCAGTCTATACTTTTTCAGGGAAAGGCGGATGCGCTTATCTGTCAGGACACCACCAGCAGCGCTGAAGACACATCCTAAGAGAACGCTGTCTGACGGGCATGATAAAACCTCCAAGGCATGACAGGCAAGCTCAGGTTCAGGAATTCCATCTTTGAAGAACAAAATGCAAAGGGGACAAATTCCCCCTGAGGGCATTGATATTGAGCTCCAGATACTCCTTCACCATCTTCTCCAATCGTTCACAACATGTCAGACTTGTACTCTGTTCTGCTGGTGCACGGGCTGGTCTAAAAAATATATGAAACAACTCACAGAAATTGGTTATGACACTGAAACTGCTGCTGCTAATGTTTTTACTATGAAGCCTTGACTTTCCCGGGGTTGGATGTCTAGAACTGCAATGCACACTATGTGCCTCACTGCTGTCTTGGGGAAAACCAATCTCACAACTCACAGAAATTGCTTATTTTAACTTTTAGTTATTTTCCTCACTTATATAGCACCATTAATTACATGGTGATTCACAGACATTTGCGGCACTGTCCTCATTGGGGCTCACAATCTAAATTTCCTATCAGTTTATCGTTTGAGTGTGGGAGAAATCCAGAGCAACCGGAGGAAACCCACGCAAACACAGGGAGAAAATTTAAACTCTTTGCAGATGTCCTTGGTAGGGTTTTAACCCAGGACCCCAGTGCTGCAAGGCTACAATGCTCAACAACAAGCCACCATGCTGCCCCTGCCACTTACACTGCTGCTGCTAATGTTTTTGTGTTGACAACTAGAAGATACCCGGGTTGGAAGTCTATACCTGATATGCACTCTGTGTGCCTCACTGTCTTGTGAATAATCACCCTTAACCCCTCTCTGACATTAGACGTACTATCCCGTCCATAAAACCCGTGCCATTCTGACCATGGACGGGATAGTACGTCATGCCCTTTAATGCGACATCGCGACTTAAGTAGCGGTGATCGCATTAAAATTCCGACGCCAGCTTACCTCTTGGAAGTTGGCGTCGGCATCCCGGGCTGCGTCCTCCCCCCTCAGGCCTCCCGATCGCTGTGATTGGCTGTTGAATTCTGAACAGCCAATCACAGCCTTTCTCACTGTTTCAGCCAATCAGAGCGGCTAAAACAGTGAGATCGCAGGCTAGGATCGAGTACCGATGTACTCGATCCTAGGCCTGGGCCTAGGAAAGTCCAGACCCCCCCCGGATTGGCGCGATCGCCGATCACATCGATCGCGCCAATCGCAGGGCACAGCCGCGGTATATCCGCGCTGTGCCCTGCCTGTACCTGCCTGGATCGGTGCAGTAATAGCACCGATCCTAGGCCAGGGCCTGTAGGGCATGAAGGAGCTGATTGGCGCGATCGATGTCATCGACGATCGCGCCAATCACAGGGCACAGCAGCGGTGTGACCGCTCTGTGCCCTGCTAGGTGACCTGCCGGTGACCTGCCTAGGAATCGGAGCTGTGAGCTCCGATTACTAGGCCGGTGCCTAGCAACCGGCAATGCAGGGGTCTCCTTTGATTGGTGGGATTGATGTGATCATCGATCCCACCAATGACAGATCACAGCAGCGATGTGACCGCTCTGTGACCTGTCTGCAAACTGGATCTGACCTGTCTGACCGCACTGCAGGGGTCCTCACACTTGCTGAGGATTCCTGCTGTGCGGTCACACTGCCAGATCTCCTCCTGCGCTGGGCCTTGTGGTGCCACAGTAGCCTGTGACACCACAACTCCTGCTGAAGAGAGAAGAAAGAAGAGAGAAGAAAGAAGAGAGAAGAAAGAAGAGAAAAGAAAGAAAAGACTACAAACGTGAGTTTTTGAGCCCCGATCCCTGCCCGATCCACCCCAATCCCCCCATCCCCCCCTCCCCCCTTCCCTTTCCCCCTCTTTTTACCCCCCGTTTGCGGCGCCGAGCGTTGATTGGTGACGCAGTTCACCCATCAACACTTTCGCACCCCCCTCCGTGCGCACATCCAGCAGCCGCAAACTTTGATAAGTGACAGCGGTCACTTATCAGAGCTCGTGCCTGCCGTTTTTTTTTCACCCCCCCTTTCCGCCACTCCCGTGCGCACATCCAGCAGCCACGGAACTTTGATAAGTGACACCAGTCACTTATCAGAGCTCGTTCCTGCCGTTTTTTGTTTTTTTTCACCAACTTTTCCGCCACTCCCGTGCGCACATCCAGCAGCCACGGAACTTTGATAAGTGACACCAGTCACTTATCAGAGCTCGTTCCTGCTGTTTTTTTTTTTTTTTTTTTCACCAACTTTTCCGCCACTCCCGTGCGCACACCTAGCAGCCACGGAACTTTGATAAGTGACACCAGTCACTTATCAGAGCTCGTTCCTGCTGTTTTTTTTTTTTTTTCCCACCAACTTTTCCGCCACTCCCGTGCGCACATCCAGCAGCCGCGGAACTTTGATAAGTGACACCAGTCACTTATCAGAGCTCGTTCCTGCTGTTTTTTTGTTTTTTTTTCATCCCCCTTTCCGCCACTCCCGTGCGCACATCCAGCAGCCGCGGAACTTTGATAAGTGACAGCGGTCACTTATCAGAGCTCGTGCCTGCCAGTTTTTTTTTTTCACCCCCCTTTCCGCCACTCCCGTGCGCACATCCAGCAGCCGCGGAACTTTGATAAGTGATAGCGGTCACTTATCAGAGCTCGTGCCTGCCAGTTTTTTTTTTCACCCCCCTTTCTGCCACTCCAGTGCGCACATCCAGCAGCCGCGGAACTTTGATAAGTGACAGCGGTCACTTATCAGAGCTCGTGCCTGCCAGTTTTTTTTTTTTTTCACCCCCCTTTCCGCCACTCCCGTGCACACATCCAGCAGCCGCGGAACTTTGATAAGTGACACCGGTCACTTATCAGAGTTCGTGCCTGCCAGTTTTTTTTTCACCCCCCTTTCCGTCACTCCCGTGCGCACATCCAGCAGCCACGGAACTTTGATAAGTGACACCGGTCACTTATCAGAGCTCGTGCCTGCTGGTTTAGACTTTTTTTCACAGGCCTTTTTTTTCCCTATTCGCTTTCTTTTCTTTTAGCTTTTTCTTTTCAGCTTAGTTTACACCAATCACTATCCCCCCCCCCACACACACACAGTTATAAATAAAGTTCACACAAAGCACCACATTCACAAAAAAAATGTCCCGCTCGTCACGCTCATCCCGACAGCGCTATTCAGTGGAGGAGGCATACGCTATCCTTGCCTCCGACACTGATAGCGAGGGAGAGGATCCCACATTTCTTTATTTTTCAGATGAAGATTCTTCTTCCTCCTCATCTTCCTCCTCGGGTCCTGCGGAACCGCCACGCAGACGCCCCAGGACAGAACATGAGGCAGCGCCCGCCCCTGAAAATGAACCAGCGCACCCCTCTTCGGACCCCGTATGGACCCCGGCCCCCGAAAATTACGAGCCACTGATTCCTGATTTTGTGGCAGAATCAGGAATCAGGTTTGACTCCACCGACTTCACAGAAATAGACTTTTTCAAAGTCTTTTTCTCTGAGGATTTAATTAACCTCATGGTGGAGCAAACAAATTTGTACGCTCGGCAATTTTTGGCGCAAAACCCCCGTTCATCATTTTCCAACTGGTCTCCTGTAGACGCAGTTGAAATGATGCAGTTTTGGGGCCTGGTCCTCCATATAGGGATCCTGAAGAAGCCAGAAATTCGGCAATATTGGAGTGTTGATATTTTATACAACACTCCACTGTTCCGAATGGTCATGGCTCGGACGCGTTTTGAGGCCATCCACAAATTCCTGCATTATAATGATAATGCACAGTGTCCCCCACGAGATGACCCCAACTTTGACCGCCTGTTCAAAGTTCGGCCGGTCATCGAACACTTCAACAAAAAGTTTGCTGAAGTGTACGTGCCCCAAAGGGACATCTGCGTGGATGAGTCCTTGGTTCATTTTAAGGGACGGCTCGCATTCCGCCAGTACCTGCCCAGCAAGAGGGCAAGGTACGGAATCAAACTCTACAAGCTGTGTGAGAGTACCTCAGGGTACACACACAGCTTTAGAGTTTACGAAGGAAAGGACACCAGGATTGTACCCCCTGAGTGTCCCCCCGTCCTGGGAGTGAGTGGGAAAATTGTGTGGGATTTGGTGCACCCACTGCTGGATAAAGGTTATCACCTTTACACTGATAACTTTTATTCCAGCATCCCACTCTACAAATCCCTCTCTGCGCGAGGTAACGCAGCCTGCGGTACCGTCCGCAAAAATCAGAGAGGCCTCCCAAAGACGCTACTTGGGCTGATGCTCAGAAAGGGTGAGAGCAGAGCCCAATGTAGCGACCACCTGTTGGTGGTCAAGTACAAGGACAAGAAGGATGTCCTTCTCTTGACCACCATACATGGTGATGGCAGCGCCCTCAGCACTGTACGGGGTACCTCTACACAGGTCCGCAAACCGGACTGTGTACTGGGGTACAATAAATACATGGGGGTGTTGATCTCTCTGATCAACTCCTCCAACCGTACAGTGCTTTGAGAAAGGCCAAGGTGTGGTACAAGAAGCTGTCCGTGCACATCGTCCAAATGGCAATGCTCAACGCTTTCCTGCTGTCACGATGTGCACGCAACAGCGATACGACGTACCTTCAGTTTCAGGAGGTAGTGGTTAAGGCCCTGATGTTTGGCGCTCAGGAAACAGCGGGCCCCAGTACTTCCGGAACTGAAGGTGCTCGTATCATATCAGGTCAGCATTTCCCGGGGGTGGTCCCGCCAACTGGAAAAAAGGTAAGCCACAAAAAAGGTGCCGAGTGTGTTACAAAAGGGGAATACGCAAGGACACCACTTACCAATGCGACACCTGCCCCGAAAAACCTGGCCTGTGTATGAAGGATTGTTTCAAATTGTACCACACCTCAATGCACTACTAATTTACTTTACAGGAAAGACTAGTTCCAGAAGGGGGGCACATTTAGAAAAGTTCCTTGGGAGTCTACTTTCCAAAATTATGTCACTTGTGGTTTTTTTTTACTGTTTAGGCACATCAGGGGCTCTGCAAACGGAACATGACGCCCGCAGACCATTCCATCAAAGTCTGCTTCCAAAACGTCACAATTTCCCTTCTGAGCCCCAAATTGTGCCCGAACAGTTTTTTCCCACATATGGGGTACCAGTGTACTCAGGACAAATTGAACAACAACTTTTGGTGTCCAATTTCTCCTCTTAACCTTGGGAAAATAAAAAATTGGGGACTAAAACATCATTTGTGTGAGGTAAAAAGTAGGATTTTTTTTTTCACACCTGGGCATTATAAACTTTAGTGAAACACTTGGGGGTTCAAAGTGCTCATCACACACCTAGATAAGTTCCTTAGGGGTCTAGTTTCCAAAATGGGGTCACATGTGGGGGGTTTCCACTGTTTAGGCACATCAGGGGCTCTGCTAACGGAACATGACGCCTGCAGACCATTCCATCAAAGTCTGCATTCCAAAACGTCACTGCTTCCCTTCCGAGCCCTGCCGTGTGCCCAAACAGTGTATCCCCCAACATATGGGGTATCAACGTACTCAGGACAAATTGGACAACCACTTTTGGGGTCCAATTTCTCCTCTTACTCTTGGGAAAATAAAAAATTGGGGACTAAAACATCACTTTTGTGGAAAAAAAAATATATTTTTTTTTCACGCCAGGGCATTATAAACGTTAGTGAAACACTCGGAGGTTCAAAGTGCTCACCACACACCTAGATAAGTTCCTTAGGGGGTCTAGTTTCCAAAATGGGGTCACATGTGGGGGGTTTCCACTGTTTAGGCACATCAGGGGCTCTGCTAACGGAACATGACGCCCGCAGACCATTCCATCAAAGTCTGCATTCCAAAACGTCACTGCTTCCCTTCCGAGCCCTGCCGTATGCCCAAACAGTGGATCCCCCCAACATATGGGGTATCAGCGTACTCAGGACAAATTGGACAACCACTTTTGGGGTCCAATTTCTCCTCTTACCCTTGGGAAAATAAAAAATTGGGGACTAAAACATCACTTTTGTGGAAAAAAAAAGTATACATTTTTTTTCACGCCAGGGCATTATAAACGTTAGTGAAACACTTGGGGGTTCAAAGTGCTCACCACACACCTAGATAAGTTCCTTAGGGGGTCTAGTTTCCAAAATGGGGTCACATGTGGGGGGTTTCCACTGTTTAGGCACATCAGGGGCTCTGCTAACGGAACATGACGCCCGCAGACCATTCCATCAAAGTCTGCATTCCAAAACGTCACTGCTTCCCTTCCGAGCCCTGCCGTATGCCCAAACAGTGGATCCCCCCAACATATGGGGTATCAGCGTACTCAGGACAAATTGGACAACCACTTTTGGGGTCCAATTTCTCCTCTTACCCTTGGGAAAATAAAAAATGGGGACTAAAACATCACTTTTGTGGAAAAAAAAAAAAATATTTTTTTTCACGCCAGGGCATTATAAACGTTAGTGAAACACTTGGGGGTTCAAAGTGCTCACCACACACCTAGATAAGTTCCTTAGGGGGTCTAGTTTCCAAAATGGGGTCACATGTGGGGGGTTTCCACTGTTTAGGCACATCAGGGGCCCTCCAAACGCGACATGGCGTCCGTTCGCAATTCCAGCCAATTTTGGTTTGGAAAAGTCAAACGGCGCTCCTTCCCTTTCAAGCCCTGCCGTGCGCCCAAACAGTGGTTCCCCCCCACATATGGGGTATCAGCGTACTCAGGACATGTTGGACAACAACTTTTGTGGTCCAAGTTCTCCTCTTACCATGGGGAAAATAAAAAATTGGGGACTAAAACATCATGCTTGTGGAAAAAATATGATTTTTTTTCTTCACGGCTCTACATTACAAACTTGCGTGAAGCACTTGAGGGTTCAAAGTGCTCACCACACATCTACATAAGTTACTTAGGGGTCTAGTTTCCAAAATGGGGTCACATGTGGGGGGTTTCCACTGTTTAGGCACATCAGGGGCCCTCCAAACCAACATGGCGTCCGTACGCAATTCCAGCCAATTTTGGTTTGGAAAAGTCAAACGGCGCTCCTTCCCTTTCAAGCCCTGCCGTGCGCCCAAACAGTGGTTCCCCCCCACATATGGGGTATCAGCGTACTCAGGACATGTTGGACAACAACTTTTGTGGTCCAATTTCTCCTCTTACCCTTGGGAAAATAAAAATTTGGGGACTAAAACATCATGTTTGTGGAAAAAATAAGATTTTTTTTCTTCACGGCTCTACATTACAAACTTGCGTGAAGCACTTGAGGGTTCAAAGTGCTCACCACACATCTAGATAAGTTCCTTAGGGGGTCTAGTTTCCAAAATGGGGTCACATGTGGGGGGTTTCCACTGTTTAGGCACATCAGGGGCCCTCCAAACGCAACATGGCGTCCGTTCGCAATTCCAGCCAATTTTGGTTTGGAAAAGTCAAACGGCGCTCCTTCCCTTTCAAGCCCTGCCGTGCGCCCAAACAGTGGTTCCCCCCCACATATGGGGTATCAGCGTACTCAGGACATGTTGGACAACAACTTTTGTGGTCCAATTTCTCCTCTTACCCTTGGGAAAATAAAAATTTGGGGACTAAAACATCATGTTTGTGGAAAAAATATGATTTTTTTTCTTCACGGCTCTACATTACAAACTTGCGTGAAGCACTTGAGGGTTCAAAGTGCTCACCACACATCTAGATAAGTTCCTTAGGGGGTCTAGTTTCCAAAATGGGGTCACATGTGGGGGGTTTCCACTGTTTAGGCACATCAGGGGCCCTCCAAACGCGACATGGCGTCCGTTCGCAATTCCAGCCAATTTTGGTTTGGAAAATTCAAAGGCTCTCCTTCCCTTTCGAGCCCTGCCGTGCGCCCAAACAGTGGTTCCCCCCCACATATGCGGTATCAGCGTACTCAGGACATGTTGTACAACAACTTTTGTGGTCCAATTTCTCCTCTTACCCTTGGGAAAATAAAAATTTGGGGACTAAAACATCATGTTTGTGGAAAAAATATGATTTTTTTTCTTCACGGCTCTACATTACAAACTTGCGTGAAGCACTTGAGGGTTCAAAGTGCTCACCACACATCTAGATAAGTTCCTTAGGGGGTCTAGTTTCCAAAATGGGGTCACATGTGGGGGGTTTCCACTGTTTAGGCACATCAGGGGCCCTCCAAACGCGACATGGCGTCCGTTCGCAATTCCAGCCAATTTTGGTTTGGAAAAGTCAAACGGCGCTCCTTCCCTTTCGAGCCCTGCCGTGCGCCCAAACAGTGGTTCCCCCCCACATATGGGGTATCAGCGTACTCAGGACATGTTGGACAACAACTTTTGTGGTCCAATTTCTCCTCTTACCCTTGGGAAAATAAAAATTTGGGGACTAAAACATCATGTTTGTGGAAAAAATATGATTTTTTTCTTCACGGCTCTACATTACAAACTTGCGTGAAGCACTTGAGGTTCAAAGTGCTCACCACACATCTAGATAAGTTCCTTAGGGGGTCTAGTTTCCAAAATGGGGTCACATGTGGGGGTTTCCACTGTTTAGGCACATCAGGGGCTCTCCAAACGCGACATGGCGTCCGTTCGCAATTCCAGCCAATTTTGGTTTGGAAAAGTCAAACGGCGCTCCTTCCCTTTCAAGCCCTGCCGTGCGCCCAAACAGTGGTTCCCCCCCATATATGGGGTATCAGCGTACTCAGGACATGTTGGACAACAACTTTTGTGGTCCAATTTCTTCTCTTACCCTTGGGAAAATAAAAATTTGGGGACTAAAACATCATGTTTGTGGAAAAAATATGATTTTTTTTCTTCACGGCTCTACATTACAAACTTGCGTGAAGCACTTGAGGGTTAAAACTGCTCACCACACATCTACATAAGTTCCTTAGGGGGTCTAGTTTCCAAAATGGGGTCACATGTGGGGGGTTTCCACTGTTTAGGCACATCGGGGCCTCTCCAAACGCGACATGGCGTCTGTTCTCAATTCCAGCCAATTTTGGTTTGGAAAAGTCAAACTGCGCTCCTTCCATTCCGAGCTCTGCCGTGTGCCCAAACAGTGGTTTTCCCTCACATATGGGGTATCGGCGTACTCAGGAGAAATTGCACAACAACTTTATCAGTCCTTTTTCTCCTTTTTCCCTTGTGAAAATAAAAAAAATGTTTGTAAAAGATCATTTTTGTGACTAAAAAGTAAAATGTTAATTTTTTCCTTCCACGTTGCTTCAGCTCCTGTGAAGCACCTGAAGGGTTAATAAACTTCTTGAATGTGGTTTTGAGTACCTTGAGGGGTGTAGTTTTTAGAATGGTGTCACTTTTGGGTATTTTCTGCTATATAGACCCCTCAAAGTGACTTCAAATATGAGGTGGTCCCGAAAAAAAAATGGCTTTGTAAATTTTGTTGTAAAAATGAGAAATCGCTGGTCAACTTTTAACCCTTATAATTTCCTAACAAAAAAAAATTTTGGTTCCAAAATTGTGCTGATGTAAAGTAGACATGTGGGAAATGTTATTTCTTAACTATTTTGTGTGACATATTTCTCTGTTTTAAGGGAATAAAAATTCAAAGTTTGAAAATTGCAAAATTTTCAAAATTTTTGCCATATTTGCATTTTTTTCATAAATAAATGCAAGTTATATGGAAGAAATTTTACCACTATCATGAAGTACAATATGTCACGAGAAAACAATCTCAGAATCGCGAAGATCCGTTGAAGCGTTCCAGAGTTATAACCTCATAAAGAGACAGTGGTCAGAATTGTAAAAATTGGCCCGGTCATTAACGTGCAAACCACCCTTGGGGGTGAAGGGGTTAAGATTCTCTACAAACGTGTTTCGATATTCCAGCATGTGCGCGTCCTTTTCAAGGGAGTGAAGCATCTGGCTAAATTTACTCTTGTATTGAGGATGTAACAGAGTGGCAACCCTGCAATCAGCACTATTTGTAATCCTAACGATATGCCCAACAATCATGTTTCAAATAGTGCAGCAAGAAGACGCTCATGTATCGGCCACTTTCATGAGGTCCACGTACATGCAGTGTTGGTGGTGAGAAAATATTTGAGCTTGCTTCCTCCATCCTCTTCTGCTAACCACACCCAAAAGAGAGGGGATCATTATCCTCTTCATCTCCTAACTGTTGTGTACCCATCACCTCTTCCTCCTTGTCCTTCTTAATTTGTTTCTTGGCTCCTGCACCTTTACTTACAGTTTGTCTGGTATCTTGAGCCCTCCTCGATAGCTATAATCCACCCTCCCATGACACCCCACTGTGCGATGACAGTCCAAAAGTTAGAGATATTGTTATTTGTGATGAGTGAATACATTCGGTACTAGTCGTTTGTCTCATGAATAGTACGGTGTTCAGGTTATTCGTTATTCGGCAAGTAATTAGGTAAAAGCCTCGGTATATTCAAGTGACCCGCCCAGCATGTTTGCCACTTTATTTGCAGCCAATAAACATGTTGGACTTGCATGCCAATCAACATAATGCAATCACCATCTTTATTGTGGCATTACTGTGATTGGATGGCCTTAAAGCATCATAGAGGGATATTAAAGGCCTGCTGGTGCCATCTTGCACACATTGCAGCTGGAAACAGTGTAGGGAGAGCTTAGTTTGAGCATAGGGAAAGTGAAAGTAGTGTAGGGAGAGTGATAAGAGTTTATACTGAGCGTTTATTCATTCCAAAAAGCTCTTTTAAGAGCTGAGGATTGGGAAGAGATTATATTGTTTGTTAGGTGGGGATTTCAGGATTAGTGAGAGATTTAATGGGAGGGAGGGAGGACGGGTGAAAGGCAGGCATCTGGGTGGGTGTTCTGATCATTGCAAGTACATGCTGCAGATCTCTGTTATTTTCCACTTTGTTGTATAGTAGTTATTATTTCGAATAGACTGTGGGATTAGGGTGAAATAGGGAGGGTTTCATACACTACCATAATATACAAATCAGCTATTTGTAGAGGGAAATAAATATTAGGTAGTAACAGCATATACAAAACAATATTTTGGGTAGTTACATAATATTACTGTCTAGCAGCCTAAGTTTTCTTTTTAATGCAAAATAATACTCGTCAGTGTCAGCATATAGTAACATCCTTTCTTTAAACTAATTGCTAAATAATTTTCCTCGTCTATTGCTTAAATACTTAACATTTCTCTAGCAGTTGTGCGACTGGCACAAAACCTTTTGAGCTACGGAAATTTCACTATTTGCCATTAGTTTCCCCTGAGTCTGCTGTTGGCGTGCCTCATAAAGATGACTTTAAAAAATCCACCCCCAAAAGAAATTTGTTTAAAAAATAGCATTTCTTTATCTAGCAGTTGTGCGACTGTCGCAATCTGTATAGAGATAATCTCATGTGACAATTTAGCAGGGGCAATAATCTTCATTACTTCCAATTTGGAGTGTGTGAGCAAGACAATTAAAAAAAATTAGTAATATTCTCTTGCCTTAAAAAACGGAGTTTCTTTATCTGACACACTACAAATGCGGAGTAATGAAGATTATTGCCCCCGCTAAATTTTCACATTAGATTATCTCTACCCGGATTGCGCCAGTCGCAAGGTGATTGAAAAAAATAATAATTGTCTCTTGCCTTAAAAAACTGTGTTTCTTTCTCTAGCAGTTGTGCGACTGGCTCAATCTGGGTTCAGATAATCTTATGTGACAATTTAGCTGGACCAATAATTTTCATTACTCCACATTTGGAGTGTGTCAGCAAGGCGATTGAAAAAAAATTAATACTTTCTATTGTTTTAAAAATGGCTTATCTTTATCTAGCAGTTGCGCGACTGGCACACTCTGGGTAGAGATAATCTTATGTGACAATTTAGCAGGGGGCAATAATCTTCATTACTCAGCATTTGAAGTGTGTCAGCAATGCGATTGAAAAAAAATTAATAATTTCTATTGTTTAAAAACCAGCGTTTCTTTATCTAGCAGTTGTGCGACTGGCGCAATCTGGTTACAGATAATCTTACATGACAATTTAGCAGGGGCTATAATCTTCATTACTCCGCATTTGGAGTGTCTGCAAGGCAATTTAAAAAAAATGAACCCCTTTCAGCCTTTGACTGCAACTCTGCCTTTGGATGGGAGACCCCGATCGCTGCTATGGAGACCCGATGTCGTGATGATGACATCCGTGTCTCCAGTGCAAAGTGCATGTCAGGAAGTCTCACAGGTCAGTGTACAGAAACTGTAGCGCTGACAGCTTCTGTAGCATGCAGATGCTGCTTCATCTGTATGCTATAGAAGCAATCAGCCTACACAAAATAATTGTCCCATAGTGAGACAAAGTGGTAAAGTAAGAATTGAATAAAAAAAATTTTTTAAATAATTTTAAAAATATTTTAAAAAATAATGAAAAATAATAAAAAACAATATTTATTCTATCACTAAATAAATATTTGAATTTAAAAAATCTAAACAATAGAAGTACACATATTTGGTATCGCCGCTTCCGTAATGACCGGACCTATAAAACTGTCCCACTAGTTAACCCCTTTAATGAACACCATAAAAAAAAGGCAAAAAACAATGCCTTTTCATCATACCGCCGAACAAAAAGTGGAATAACACGCGATCAAAAAGACGGATATAATTAAATATGGTACCGCTGAAAATGTCATCTTGTCACATAAAAAATGAGCTGACATACATCATGAATAGCAAAAAAAGTAAAAAGTTATAGCTATCAGAATAAAGTGATGCAAAATCAATTATTTTTTCTATAAAATAGTTTTTTACTATATAAAAGAGCCAAAACATAAAAAATGATATAAATGAGGTATCGCTGTAATCGTACTGACCCGAAGAATAAAACTGCCTTATCAATATTACCATACGTGGAACTGTATAAACACCCCCCAAAAGAGTTTCATGAACTGCTGATTTTTGCTCATTCTGTCTCCCAAAAATCAGAATAGAAAGCGATCAAAAAATGTCATGTACCCAAAAATGGTACCAATAAAACGTCAACTCATCCCGCCAAAGGTGACCTCGCATGACTCTGTGGGACAAAATATGGAAAAAATATAGCTCTCAAAATGTGGTAATGCAAAAACAAATTTTTGCAATAAAAAGTGTCTTTTAGTGTGTGACAGCTGCCAAACATAAAAACCCACTATAAAACCCCACTATAAATAGTAAAACAAACCCCCTTTATCACCCCCTTAGCTAGGGAAAAACAATAAAATAAAAAGAAGTATTTATTTCCATTTTCCCGTTAGAGTTAGGGCTAAAGTTAAAAGTTAGGGTTAAGGTTGGGTCTAAAGTTAGGGTTAGCGTTGGGGCTAAAGTTAGTGTTGGGGCTAAAGTTAGGGTTTGGGTTGGGGCTAATGTTAGGGTTAGGGTTGGGACTAAACTTAGGTTAAGGGTTACTGTTCAGCTAGTGTTAGCGTTAGGGTTTGGATTATGGTTACGGTTGAGATTAGGGTTAGGGTTGGGATTAGGGTTAGGATTGAGATTAGGTTAGGGGTGTGTTTTTGCTAGGGTTAGGTTTGTGGTTAGGGTTATGATTAGGGTTGGGATTAGGGTTCGGCGTGTGTAGGTGTTAGGGTTGGAGTTAGGATTGGGGGTTTCCACTGTTTAGGCACATCAGGGGCTCTCCAAATGCGACATGGCGTCTCATCCCAATTCCAGCCAATTCTGCGTTGAAAAAGTCAAACGGTGCTCCTTCCCTTCCGAGCTCTGTCATGCGCCTAAAAGGATATGGGGTATCAGCATACTCAGGACAAATTGCACAACAACTTTTGGGGTCTAATTATTCCTGTTAACCTTGGGAAAACAAAAAATTGGGGGCAAAAAGATCGTTTTTTGTGGAAAAAAATATGATTTTTTATTTTTATGGCTCTACGTTATAAATTTCTGTGAAGCACTTGGGGGTTCAAAGTGCTCACCACACATCTAGATAAATTCCTTAGTGGGTCTTCTTTCCAAAATGGTGTCACTTGTGGGGGGTTTCCACTGTTTAGGCACATCAGGGGCTCTCCAAGCGCGACTCTCCAGCCAATTTTGCATTAAAAAGTCAAACAGCATTCCTTCCCTTCCAAGCTCTGCCATGCACACAAACAGTGGTTACCCCCACATATGAGGTATCACTGTACTCAGAACAAATTGCACAACAACTTTTGGGGTCCAATTTCTCCTGTTACTACACTACATTAGCCACTAAAAATCACATATAGATTAACCGCCTAGTTATTCGGCACTTCCAATTTAAATACACCAAAGAAGGAAAAAGGAAGTTTTACTACCATAAAAATATTTTATTGAAGATTAATGTTAAAAATTAGATGTTAAAATATACATATCATATATGTTATGGGGACAACTATTACAACAAAATATACAAACGAAACAGCCTAAGCAGGGTATATGGGTATTCACAGGTATTTACAATGAGATATATTAACAAATTAATACTGCCTAAAATATGGTATCACACCTATGATGCAGTGCAGAAAATATGTAATTATTCCCATTGAAAATAAATTTCAAATTTTATCCCATGTAACAATCCAGCACACAATTCCAATACCTATGGGCCATATCATATAGATGCATACAAGAAAGTGCATGGAGCAACTTAACAATGGATCCCTGCAAGTGCAGGTATATTCATGCCAAAATAGGTAAAGGGTAAAAGTATTTAAGCATGTGCTTATTCAAGTGTGGAATGACAAATTTGCTGCTGGCATATGTTACCCTACCTCAGTGCAGGCTGTGGCACCCCTAACAATTGCACAATAGAGGCCCGCATAGGGTGCCGTTCACACAAGGATACTGCACAGTGTCCGGTTAACAGCCTATTAATTACGCCCCTACTATTCGACTAGGCGAGTTGGCCAGTACACGCTCAATGCGCACCAGTGTGAACACCCCTTATGCGAGACCAAACGTGCCTGGGTTCGGCTGCACTCCGAAAAATAAAGTGCAAAAAATTCAAAAATAGTGGGGTATTAGTTAATATTTTGGCCAAAATACGTAAGATTGTAACCTGCGCCAAAGGTCCCCACGCTTACAAGTACCTACACTACACTACTCTAGCCACTAAGGAGACTCAAGGTCTCCAAAAATTCAATACAAACAGCACAAAAAGGTAGCAAAACTCACCTGCCCAGATCTCAGAACAAATGCACTACAGGATGCAGCCAGCCCATAAAGCAAGATGTTAGCAGCACAGGTGCAAAATACCAGATTAAACAGCCACTCTCCACATACCCATTCAAGGAGGGGGTGACTGCTCAGTATACAATTGCACAATAGAGGCCCGCATAGGGTGCCGTTCACACAAGGATACTGCACAGTGTCCGGTTAACAGCCTATTAATTATGCCCCTACTATTCGACTAGGCGCGCTGGCCAGTACACTCTCAATGCACACCAGTGTGAACACCCCTTATGCGAGACCAAACGTGCCTTGGCTAGGCTGCAACCTGAAAAATAAAGTGCAAAAATTCAAAAATAGTGGGGTATTAGTTAATATTTTGGCTAATATTTTGGCTGCACCTGTTATGTTTCGGTAGCTGAGGAGTGCAGGTAAAAAAGGCAATACACCAGAGCAGTTGGAATCTATGGATTGCAGTACCCTGACTAACCACCACAACTAGAGGCAGCCGTGGAGCGTTCCTACGTTGGTCCTAGATGCCTCGTCACAGCCTGAGAAACTAACTACACCTAAAGATAGAAATAGGAAAGCTATCTGCCCCGGAGCAGAACCCCAAAGATAATAGAAAGCCCCCAAACATGTAATGGCGGTTAGACAAGAGGAAATACTGACACAGAAAGAAAATAGTATGAGCAAACGCTGGGGCCCAAACTATCTAAATAGAAAAGGACAGGAAGGGTACCTACTGCAATCCCAGAAAACCCTGAAAAACACCAACTCTACTAATTTCAAAATCACCTGAGATCACACGACCTCTACCACCTAAATTAGCTCTCTGGTGTAACAAAATCAAAACAGCAGCCACTGAAAAAACTGGAAAAAGCAAAAGAACAAAACTCAGTGGCTGAACTAAACTGAGAAGGCAGAAGCCCCCGGAGGGGACCCTGAAGGCCCCCAAAGAAGTGCAGGACAAAATGCAAAAATATAGCAACAACACAAAAGAAGAAAAATTCTTATCTGGTAGCAGGAGATGCAGACACGACACAGCAGGCTACAAGGGAAACTGGAATGAAGGATTCAGACCAGAACAATTGATCACCGGCAACCCTGAGAAAATGACTCCCTTATATAAGACCAGTCAGTAACACCTGATTCCCAGTCCTCACAATCTTCACTAGTACCGCTTGTAACCACCAGAGGGAGCCTCTGCTCAGAACTCATCTCAAACCCATTCACAACAGTACCCCCCCCTTGAGGAGGGGTCACCGAACCCTCATTTGAGCAACCAGGTCGGTCAGGATGAGTTCTATGATACGCACGGATAAGTCTCCTAGCATGGATGTCCGAAGCAAACACCCAAGAATTGTCTTCCTGACCATAACCTCTCCATTTAACCAAATACTGGAGTCTTCGTCTAGAAAAACGAGAATCCAATATTTTCTCAACCACATACTCCAGATTGCCCTCAACCAAAACAGGGTCAGGAGGCACAGTAGCAGGAACCACTGGCTCAACAAACCTCTTCAACAAGGACTTGTGGAACACGTTATGGATCTTAAATGTCCCTGGAAGAAGCAAACGAAAAGAAACAGGATTAATAATCTCCATGATCTTATAAGGTCCAATGAACCTAGGCTTAAATTTAGGAGATGCTACTCTCATAGGAATATTCTTTGAGGACAACCAGACCAAGTCCCCCACTTTAAACCGAGGACCATCAGTCCTATGCCGGTTAGCAAACCGCTGGGCCTTCTCCTGAGAGAGGGACAACCTCTCCACTACCTGGTCCCAAATCTGTTGCATACGCTCAACAACAGAGTCAACACCTGGACAGACAGAAGCTTCCGTCTGTCCTGAAGAAAATCGAGGGTGAAAACCAGAATTACAGAAAAACGGAGACATCAAAGTGGCAGAGCTAGCCCTATTATTAAGAGCAAACTCAGCCAAAGGCAAAAAAGAGACCCAGTCATCCTGATCAGCAGACACAAAGCATCTTAGATAAGTCTCTAATGTCTGGTTTGTTCTCTCAGTTTGACCATTGGTCTGAGGATGAAATGCCGAGGAGAAAGACAATTGAACACCCAGTTTAGAACAAAAAGTCCTCCAAAATCTGGAAACAAACTGGACTCCTCTGTCAGACACAATGTTCTCAGGAATGCCGTGTAAACGAACCACGTGCTGAAGAAACAACGGCACCAATTCAGAGGAGGAAGGCAACTTAGGTAATGCCACAAGATGTATCATTTTGGAAAACCTATCACAAATTACCCAGATGGTGGTCATTCTCTGAGAAACAGGAAGATCGGAAATTAAATCCATAGAGATATGGGTCCATGGTCTCTTGGGCACAGGCAATGGCATCAACAAACCACTAGAGCGAGAGCAAGGCTTGGAGCGAGAGCAAGTCCCGCAGGACTGCACAAATTCCCTGACATCGCGAGACAAGGTAGGCCACCAAAAGGACCGACTAACCAAGTCTCTGGTACCAAAAATTCCGGGATGCCCAGCCAATGCGGAACAATGAATCTCAGACATCAAACTCTTTTTCCATTGGTCCGGGACAAACAATTTTCCAACAGGGCAGCGCTCGGGCCTATCCTCCTGACACCCCTCCAGAGCAAGTCTCAAATTGGGCGAGATGGCGGAAAGAACTACACCCTCTTTCAAAATAACAGAAGGATCAGATAACTCAGGAAAGTCCGCAAGGAAACTCCTCGAGAGGGCATCCGCCTTAACATTCTTAGTGCCAGGAAGAAAGGAAACCACAAAATTAAAACGTGTGAAAAACAAGGCCCACCTGGCCTGTCTAGGATTGAGTCGCTTGGCAGATTCCAGATAGACCAGATTCTTATGGTCCGTAAGGACCACCACCTGATGTTTGGCTCCCTCCAGCCAATGTCTCCACTCTTCAAAAGCCCACTTCATGGCCAATAACTCCCGATTACCCACGTCATAATTACGTTCAGTAGGAGAAAATTTTCGAGAGAAAAAGGCACAAGGGTTACTTTTAGAGGTCTCTGGATCTTTTTGGGACAAAACGTCACCTGCCCCAATTTCAGAGGCATCAACCTCCACCTGAAATGGCAGAGAAACATCAGGCTGCCGTAGAACAGGAGCAGAAGTGAATCTCTGCTTAAGTTCCTGAAATGCAGAGACTGCCTCAGGAGGCCAATTCACCACATCAGAACCCTTTCTGGTCAAATCAGTTAATGGTTTAACAATAACCGAGAAATTACCAATAAATTTACGATAAAAATTGGCAAAACCCAAAAATCTCTGAAGAGCCTTTAATGAAGTAGGTTGGACCCAATCACAGATGGCCTGAACCTTGACCGGGTCCATTTCAATAACAGATGGGGACAAAATGAATCCCAGAAATGAGATCTTCTGTACGCCAAAAAGACACTTTGATTCCTTCACATACAGAGCATTATCCCTCAAAATCTGGAACACAGTCCGAACATGTTTCACATGAGAGTCACAGTCATTAGAAAAAATCAAGATATCATCCAAATAAACAATCAGAAATTTGTCCACAAAATCCCTGAAAATGTCATTCATGAAGGATTGGAAGACGGAAGGGGCATTAGTGAGCCCAAAGGGCATCACTAGGTACTCAAAATGCCCTTCAGGGGTATTGAATGCCGTCTTCCATTCATCCCCGTGCTTAATGCGAATAAGGTTATACGCCCCCCCTGAGGTCAAGCTTGGTAAACCAAGTAGCGTTTTTCACCCTGGAAAACAGGTCAGAAATCAAGGGTAACGGGTATTGATATTTCACAGTAATATTGTTCAAGAGACGATAATCAATACACGGCCTTAATGAACCATCTTTTTTGGCCACAAAGAAAAAACCGGCACCTAAGGGTGAAGAGGATGGTCTGATATGACCCTTCTCCAATGATTCCTTGATATAAGACCGCATAGCATCATGTTCAGGTACAGACAAGTTAAAAAGGCGACCTTTAGGGAATTTACTACCCGGCACTAATTCAATAGCGCAGTCATAGCTCCTATGGGGAGGTAAGGATGCAGATTTACTTTCGCTAAACACATCAGAAAAATCAAACAAAAAGTCAGGAACATCCTGAGCTTGGGGGGAGGCAGAAAAAACAGGAGTGTTGGTATTAACACATTGGCAGCCCCAACTGGTTACAGACACAGATTTCCAATCCAAAACAGGATTACGAGACTGTAACCAAGGGAAACCCAGCACGATAATGTCATGCAGATTATATAGAACCAAAAATTTGCAGCACTCCTGGTGATCAGGTTCAACCCTCATTATCACCTGAGTAGAAAACTGCGGTTTATTCTCAGCCAAAGGGGTAGAATCGATCCCCAGTAGGGGAATAGACTTCTGTAGGGGTATCAAGGGAAACCCACAACATTTAGCAAAATCATAATCCATCAGGTTAATAGCTGCTCCAGAATCAACGAAAGCCTGAGCAGAAAATGAGGACAGAGAGCATATCAGAGTGACAGTTAATAAAAACTTAGTCTGAACACTACCCAAGACAACTGAGCGTGCAAAACGTCTTCCCCGCTTAGGGCAGACTGAAATAGCATGAGAGGCATCACCACAAGTAGAAACATAACCTATTGCGCTTTCGAAACTCATGACGCTGTGCCCCAGACACCACTCCATCACACTGCATGGGCTCAGAAGCTGGCTCACAAGGCAACACCGCTCCACGCATACTTCTCCGCTCACGCAAATGTCTGTCAATTTGAATCGCTAATGACATAGAATCATTGAGACCAGAGGGGACAGGGAATCCCACCATAACATCCTTTACATTATCCGACAGACCCTTCCGGAAAAGGGCCGCCAAAGCGTCGTCATTCCATTTGGTCAGGACTGCCCACCTACGGAATCTCTGACAGTATAACTCAGCGTCATCAAGCCCCTGATTTAATGCCAACAAGGCTTTTTCAGCTTGATCAGTGACATTAGGCTCATCGTACAATAACCCCAAAGCCTGAAAAAAACGCATCAACATCACTCAAAACAGGATCCCCAGGTATCAGGGAAAAAGCCCAATCCTGAGGATCGCCGCGCAGGAGAGAGATGATAATTTGAACCTGCTGCGCTGCGTTTCCTGAGGACTTAGATTTTAAGGCAAAAAACAATTTACAATTATTTTTGAAATTCTGAAACTTAGCTCGATCCCCTAAAAACAAATCTGGCATGGGGATCCTAGGTTCCACAACAGGCAACCCAGCAAGATAGATAGCAATACTCCGAACCTCAGTGGAAAGCTGATCCACACGGTCAGACAACTGTGCAAACTCCATTGGGAGAAAAGATCGTCCCCAGCACCCAGAGATACAGAGGGAAAAAAAAAAAAAAAAAAAATGCAACAAACAGAAAAATATCTCTGACAACTCTGACAACCTTTTTTCTATCACAATATTTTTTCCCTTCTGTGAGTGCCATACAATTTTCAATTTTTGGGCCGGTGATACTGTTATGTTTCGGTAGCTGAGGAGTGCAGGTAAAAAAGGCAATACACCAGAGCAGTTGGAATCTATGGGATTGCAGTACCCTGACTAACCACCACAACTAGAGGCAGCCGTGGAGCGTTCCTACGTTGGTCCTAGACGCCTCGTCACAGCCTGAGAAACTAACTACACCTAAAGATAGAAATAGGAAAGCTATCTGCCCCGGAGCAGAACCCCAAAGATAATAGAAAGCCCCCAAACATGTAATGGCGGTTAGACAAGAGGAAATACTGACACAGAAAGAAAATAGTATGAGCAAACGCTGGGGCCCAAACTATCTAAATAGAAAAGGACAGGAAGGGTACCTACTGCAATCCGAGAAAACCCTGAAAAACACCAACTCTACTAATTTCAAAATCACCTGAGATCACACGACCTCTACCACCTAAATTAGCTCTCTGGTGTAACAAAATCAAAACAGCAGCCACTGAAAAAACTGGAAAAAGCAAAAGAACAAAACTCAGTGGCTGAACTAAACTGAGAAGGCAGAAGCCCCCGGAGGGGACCCTGAAGGCCCCCAAAGAAGTGCAGGACAAAATGCAAAAATATAGCAACAACACAAAAGAAGAAAAATTCTTATCTGGTAGCAGGAGATGCAGACACGACACAGCAGGCTACAAGGGAAACTGGAATGAAGGATTCAGACCAGAACAATTGATCACCGGCAACCCTGATGGGAAAAAGACTCCCTTATATAAGACCAGTCAGTAACACCTGATTCCCAGTCCTCACAATCTTCACTAGTACCGCTTGTAACCACCAGAGGGAGCCTCTGCTCAGAACTCATCTCAAACCCATTCACAACATGCACCCTGTAGTGCATTTGTTCTGAGATCAGGGCATGTGAGTTTTGCTGCCTTTTTGTGCTGTTTGTATTGAATTTTTGGAAACCTTGAGTCTCCATAGTGGCTAGTGTAGTGTAGTGTAGGTACTTCTAAGCGTGGGGACCTTTAGCGCAAGTTACAAGCTTACGTATTTTGGCCAAAATATTAAAATATTATTTTTCGGGGTGCAGCCGAGCCCAGGCACGTTTGGTCTCGCATAAGGGGTGTTCACACTGGTGCTGTTATGTTTCGGTAGCTGAGGAGAAACTGCAAAAAATAGCCAAAGTAGCAATACACCAGAGAGGCTGGAAACTATTGGATTGCAGTAACATAAACTAACCGCCACACTAGAAGTAGCCATGGAGCGTACCTACGGTGATCCTAGACGCCTCGTCACAGCCGGAGAGATAGCTACACCTAAAGGCAGAAAGATGAATGCTATCTGCCCCGGAGCAGAATCCCCAAAGAAATAGGAAGCCCCCAAACATGTAATGGCAGTTAGACAAGAAGAAAACACGGACAAATGAGCAAACGCTGGGGCCCAATCTGTCTAGATAGAAAAGTATAGGAAAGAATTCTGACTGCAACCCAAAAAAAACCCTGACAAAAACACCAACACTTCTGATTAACAAAAACCTGAGATCACACGATCTCTACCACCTAAATTAGATCTCTGGTGTAGCACACAGCAACACAGCAAATAAAAAGTGACAAAGGAACAAAGCAAAAATGCAAACACGCAATGAGCACAATTGCAGCCCAAGACCCCAAAAGGGGACCAGGCTGCAATCCACTGCAAGCAGCAAACCAGCAGTGAAAATCCAACAGAGGAAAAAAAAAGCAAAACACTTATCTGAATGAGAGCAGGAAAGCAAGATGTGTTCCAAGCAAGAGCAGGAGGAACAATTGATTACGGGCAAGGCTGCTGGGAACTCAGGTCACTTATATCATACCATTCAGAGCCAGCTGAAGGCCATTCAGTAATTAGTTCATTACCCTCAGCAACCACCAGAGGGAGCCCCGCTCAGAAGTCGCCTCCAAGGTATTCACAACAGGTGCGCATTGAGAGTGTACTGGCCAACCCGCCTAGTCGAATAGTAGGGGCATAATTAATAGGCTGTGAACCGGACACTGTGCAGTATCCTTGTGTGAACAGCACCCTATGCGGGCCTCTATTGTGCAATTGTATACTGAGCAGTCACCCCCTCCTTGAATGGGTATGTGGAGAGTGGCTGTTTAATCTGGTATTTTGCACCTGTGCTGCTAACATCTTGCTTTATGGGCTGGCTGCACCCTGTATGCATTTGTTCTGAGATCTGGGCAGGTGAGTTTTGCTGCCTTTTTGTGCTGTTTATGTCCAATTTCTCCTGTTACCCTTGGTAAAATAAAAAAAAATTGGATCTGCAGTAAATTTTTTGTGAAAAAAAGTTATATGTTCATTTTTTTAAACATTCCAAAAATTCATGTGAAGCACCTGAAGGGTAATAAACTTCTTGAATGTGTGTAAAGGTTTTGAGCACCTTTACGGGTGCAATTTTTAGAATGGTGTCACTTTCGGGTATTTTCTTTCATATAGACATCTCAAAATGACTTCATATATGATGTGGTCCCTAAAAAAGAAAAGTAAAAGTGAGATATCTCTGGTCAACTTTTAACCCTTATAACTTCCTAACCAAAAAAAATTTGATGTAAAGTAGACATGTGGGAAATGTTATTTATTAATTATTTTGTGCAATATACAGTGTGTTCGGAAAGTATTCAGACCCCTTTAAATTTTTCACTCTTTGCTTCATTGCTGCTATTTGGTAAATGCAAAAAAGTTAATTTTTTTCTCATTAATGTACACTCTGCACCCCATCTTTACTGAAAAAAAATGTAGAAATTTTTGCAAATAAATTAAAAAGAAAAACTGAGATATCACATGGTCATACGTATTCAGACCCTTTGCTCAGACAATTCACATGCTGTCCATTTCGTTGTGATCCTCCTTGAGATGGTTCTACTCCTTCATTGGAGTTCAGGTGTGTTTAATTAAACTGACAGGACTTGATTTATAAATTCACACACCTGTCTATATGAGACCTCACAGCTCACAGTGAATGTCAGACCAAATGAGAGTCATTAGGTCAAAGGAACTGGCCAAGGAGCTATAGACAGAATTATGGCAAGGCACACATCTGGCCAAGGTTACAAATGAATTTCTGCAGTACTCAAGGTTCCTAAGAGCACAGTGGCCTACATAATCCTTAAGTGGAAGAAGCTTGTGACCACCAGAAATCTTCCTAGACCTGACCATCCAGCCAAACTGAGCAATCGTGGGAGAAGAGCATTGGTGAGAGAGGTAAAGAAAAACCCCAAGATCACTGTGGCTGAGCTCCACAGATGCAGTAGGGAGATAGGAGAAAGTCCATAAAGTCAACCATCACTGTAGCTCTCCACCAGTCGGGCCTTTATGGCAGAGTGGCCCTATGGAAGCCTCTCCTCAGTGCAAGACATATGAAAGCCCACATAGACTTTTCTAAAAACCACATGAAGGACTCCCAGACTATGAGAAATAAGATTATCTGGTCTGATGAGATTAAGATAGAACTTTTTGGTGATAATACTAAGCGGTTTATGTGGAGAAAACCAGGCACTGCTCATCACCGGCCCAATACAATCCCAACAGTGAAACATGGTGGTGGCAACATCATGCCATGGGGGTGTTTTTCAGCTGCAGGGACAGGACGACTGGTTGCAATTGAAGGAAACTTGAATGCGGCTATGTACAGAGATATCCTGGATGAAATCCTCTTCCAGAGTGTTCTGGACCTCAGACTTGGCCGAAGGTTCACCTTCCAACAAGAAAATTACCCTAAGCACGCAGCTAAAATAGCAACGGAGTGGCTTCAGGATAACTCTGTGACCATTCTTGACTGGCCCAGTAAGAGCCCTGACTTAAACCCAATTGAGCGTCTCTGGAGAGACCTGAAAAAGGCTTGTCCACCAACGTTCACCATCCAACCTGACGGAACTGGAGAGGATCTGCAAGGAAGAATCCAGGTGTGAAAAACTTGTTGCATCATTCCCAAGAATGGCTGTACTAGCTCAAAACAGTGCTTCTACTGAGAAAAGTGACTGAATACTCATGTGATGTTTCAGTTTTTATTTTCTTGATAAATTTGTAAAAATGTCTTCATTTCTGTTTTTTTTCAGTCAAGATGAGGTGCAGAATGTACATTAATGAGAAAAAAGTTTTTTGTATTTACCAAATGGCTGCAATGAAACAAAGAGTGAAAAATTTAAAGGGGTCTGAATACTTTCCAAACCCATTATAACTCTGATTTAAGGGCATAAAAATTAAAAGTTTGAAAATTGCAAAATTTTCACAATTTTTGCCAAATTTCCATTTTTTTTCACAAATAAACGCAAGTTATATTGAAGAAATTTTTAACACTAACGTGAAATACAATATGTTAAGAAAAAGCAAACTCAGAATCACCAAGATCCATTGAAGCGTTCCAGAGTTATAACCTCATAAAGGTACAGTAGTCAGAATTGTAAAAATTGGCCTGGTCATTAACGTGCAAACCACCCTCGGGTGTAAAGGGGTTAATAATTTTCTCTTGCCTTAATAAACTTCACTTCTTTATTTAGCAGTTGTGCGACTGGCACAACACCTGCAGAGATGCGCAAACATGATTATTTACCGTAATTAACATCAGTCTGCTGTTGTCATGTATAATCAAGCAGCAAACTACAAAAAATAGCAACACATTGCAGTGAATTTCTACATAACACCTATGTAAGGGTAATTGTGAAAAATAATGGCAGTATTTTTTGGTTTCATAAGCATAACGCATTAAAGATGAGAAAGGGTGACGTTAAGTGATGTGGATGTGGTGGTGCCCGCCAAGGCCATGTGACAGATTCGAAGGTGAATGTATCTCGTTCTAGTTTCCTGTCAAAATTTGGTCAGCGTTCTACACCACTAATGAATCCAGACAAGTGCGAGGATGTTGTGGGTTGGATGGCAGACAAAGGCTCCAGTGTGATGACAAGCAGCACCACGAAGTGTTCCGGATGGTCCAGTCTCAGTAGTCAAAGGCCTGGCCTCTGAATCCTCATCCTGGTCCTTCTTCCTCCCACCATCAAGAGTCCCAGGAGACATATGACCCCAACGCTGGCTATTCTGAGGAACTGTTTATGTTCCCTTGTAATTTGTCAGGCCTTACAATGTGCACCATTAAAGAGGAGGTGGATTGTATTGATGACAAAACATTTGACCACCCATAGCCAGGAGAAAGCCACGGTGGGGAAGGTCAATTGATGTCTGAAGAGGTGGAGTATAATCATGAAGCAAAGTTGCCATCATGGCAGCCTCAAATCGCAGCTCAGAAGGAGGATCAGATTGAGGAATTGGAATACGACATGGTCGATGATGAGGCCACTGATCCAACCTGGCACAGTGACACGCCTAGTGAGCACAGTGCAGAGTGGGATGGATCCGTAGCAAGAAAACAGGCAAGAAGAGGTAGTGGTTTACCCAGAGTTAGATCTTGGTCAAATGTTCCACAGAGCCCACTCACTCGGCTAGATAACAGGCCAAGGGTGCATTGTTCCCCTGTCTGGCATTTTTTTTTCTGAAAGTCCTTCAGATAAAACAACTGTTATTTGCAGCATCTGACAAATCAAGTTAAGAAGAGGCCAGAACACTGCCAAACTGAGCATCACCAACATGTAAAAGCACATGGCAGCCATTCAACCTTCCATATGTTGGCAAGGCTTAGTTGAGCAGCAGAGGGCAGTCTCTAACTTCCAGCTTTTCAATGCCCATCAGAATAACACTCATCCCCCACACATAACAACTGCCGAGTGGGTGTGGATCGCTGATCTATGTGAGGTTCTTCAAAACTTTGAGTACTGCAACAATATGGTGACGCGATTATGAGCGTAACCATCCCACTGCTCTGTCTATTGAATTGTTGACTGCAGAATATGAAAGAGCAAGCTTTGAATGCCAAGCAGGTGTCTATGAAGCAAGATTGTACAGTGGCTGATACCATGATACCACACAGCCCAGTCTCACATAGTATTCTCAGGCCACATTGGGTGATGACAAGGAACAGGAGGAGGAGGATGAGGAAGAAGAGGAGTTTTTGCTCTGTGCTACAGAGGGAACTCCCAATCCCAGCTTCATGGCTGTCCAGCATGGATGGCCTGAAGAGGAGGAGGAAGCTAAGCGTCAGGAGGAGGAGAGGATGGTTACTGTTCTTCCTGGTGAGGATACTGAACTTTTGACTCTTTGCAGTCTGCCACACATGGCAGAGTTCATGTCCAGATGCCTTTCCCTAGATCCTCTCGTGAAACACATTTTGTCCACCATGAAATACTAGCAGTGCACCTTTCTTGACCCACGGTACAAGGAGAAATGTGCTTCTCTAATCTTGGAGTCAGATGTGCCATTTTCAGTGCATGCATGCCAGAGTGCTGTAGTGGAAGACTTGCTCAAAAGATTACCCTCAAACAACGTTGGTGGCAGAGGTACCAGCTATTTTCACTCACAAGGATTACTAGGGAGGGCCACAAACACCAGGTGCAACTCAGGGGGAAGAGGAAATGTCCATCAAATGGGCCATTTTCATGATCCTGTCTTGTACTCCCTATCTCTACCTCTTGCAATAACTGCAAAGTGTATTTATTATGATGTCCCCAAAATGGCATCTTTCAGCTGGCCTGATACAGACCCCTTGGGTAATTTCTGGAAACATTTTTACAATGTGCAATGGTCACATTTCTACTCCCTATCTCTACTTCTTGCAATAACTGCTAAGTGTATTGTGATGTCCCCTTCATGGCGTCTTTCAGCGTGTATGATACAAACCCCTTGGGTAATTTTTTTAAACCTTTGCACATTGTGCTATGGTGAAACATGTACTCCCTATCTCTACCTATTCTAATAACTGCAAAATGTATTGTGAGGTCCCCATCATGGTCTCTTTCAGCATGTGTGATACAGACCCCTTGGGTAATTTTTAGAAGACTTTGCATATTGTGCAATGGTGAAACTTGTACTCCCTATCTCTACCTCTTGTAATTAGAGATGAGCGAATATTTCAATGTTCGGTTTAGATTACGTTCACCGAATTTGCAATATTCGCCTATTAATTAGTCGAATATTCGCCAAACATGGCCAAACGCCATTCATATCAATGGGAGGCAAAAAAAACGCATGCACAACACCTTATAACTGCCCCAAATGATGCCAAAACATCAAATGAGGTACAAACATCAGGAAAATGACCTCAATTCACCCACAGTGCAAATTGCAAAATGTAACTGCAGCAATACGTCAGGCATGAGGTATCAGGGTCTGGGACAGCATTTACAGCTTTCAATTGAATGTCACAGTAAGACGAGGTGGGGGATTGGTCGGTGTAATCCCCCTTTGCTGGGAGCCCTGATACGACATGCAACACCTCTACCTGCTTTCATGCTGAGCCACACTTAGGTGGCACAAATATCAGTTTTGTAGACTACCATTGTCAAAAAAAGTTTAAGGATAGTAACACGGGTAGTTGAGTCCAAGGGAGTGGAGGCTTGACGGTCTCAGAGGCCTACTGCTACAGGCAACACGCATGAAGGAGACCCAACCAGGAATGTTCACATTTCCAAAAATTATTGGCAGACGCCACACAAGTGGCATCAATTTCACCACAGTAGAAATAGTCTTCCACTAAACCCAGTCCAGCAGATCGACACCCAACAATGAGTGTTCACATTGAAAGAAATGAGGACCTTACACCACAGAAGTGGCATCAATTTCAATTGAAATAGTATAATAGAGACCGACAGTTCTTCCACTACACCCAATCCAGCAGATGAACACCCAACCATGAGTGTTCAGATTTCCAAAAGTTATTGGCAGATACCACCAAAGTGGCATCAATTTCACCACAGTAGAAATAGTATAATAGGGACTGACAGTTCTTCTACTACATGCAATCCAGCAGATGGACTCAATACAAGGAGTTTTCACATTTAAAGAAATGATGGCCTTACACCACAGAAGTGGCATCAGTTTCACCACAGTAGAAATAGTATAATAGGGATCGACAGGTCTTTCACTACAACCAATCTAGCAGATTGACACTCAAACAGGAGGGCCTGACACCACCGAAGTGGAATAACTGTCACGAGAATAGAAATAGTATAATTGGGACTGATACGTCTTCCACTACAGCTAACCCAGCAGAAGTAGACCTACCATGGCTGTTCACATTTCCATAAATTTGTGTTAACATCAGCAGCAGTAGCCACAGAAGCAACACTAAATATATCACAGAGTGCAGTTACGTGACATTAATGCATCACACTAAAAAATGCAATATCACCTAGTCTGTAGAGTCTATGATTGGGGTGCCAAAGTCACTGGAGATCCATGACTTGTTCATCTTAATGAAAGTTAGTCAGTCTACACTTTCAGGGGACAGCCGGATGCATTTATCCGTCAGTACACCACCAGCAGCACTGAAGACATGTTCTGAGAGAACGCTGGCTGCCGGGCACGATAAAACCTCCAAGGCATGTGAGTCGAGCTCAGGCCACTCATTCATTTTGCAAGACCAAAATGTGAAACCCTCCCTGATGGTATTTATATTTAGTTCTAGACACTCCGGCACCATCCTCTCCATTCGTTCACCACGTGAAAGACTTGGACTCTGTTGTGCTGGTGCACAAATTGGTCTAAAAATAGTGTGAAAGGACTCACAGAAATTGCATCTTCCACTTCCACCAAAGCTGCTGCTAATTTTTTGGTGTTGGCAAATTGACGGGCCAGAGGTTGGAAGTCTACAGCTGCAATGCGAAATGTGTGCTTCACTGCTGTCTTGGGGAAAAACCCTCTTAGGCTATTTGCACACATTACTCAAATGCTCCGCAAATTTGCTGAGCATTAGCGCAACTCCCCGCCGTGGGTAAAACGCATACGTAATTAGTATGCATTTTCCAGCAAAACACAAGCATTTTGAAAGCGTAAATAGCTTGCAGAATGCTAGCGTTTTCCAAGCGATCTGTAGCATCGCTTGGAAAACTGACTGACAGGTTGGTCACACTTGTCAAGCATAGTGCTTGACAAGTGTGATCAACTTAAATAATAATAAAAAAAAAAATATTGATATTCTCACCTTCCAGCGTCCCCCGCAGCCTTCCCGCTCCTCAGCAGCGTGGCCGGCAAGTTCCGTTCCCAGGGATGCATTGCGAGAATGACCTTTGCGACATCGCTGTCACTTGACCGCGACATCACAAAGGTCATTCTCGCAATGCATCCCTGGGAACGAAAGATGCTGGCAGTGTGGCTGAGAGGCGGGAAGACTGCGGGGGACGCCGGAAGGTGAGAATATCAATATTTTTTACTTTAATTCTATTTTTTTGCAGGGCCATACCATACCGATGGCCATACCAAGCGCACATGAAGCGCTCACTTCACGCATGGTGGGCATGAAGTGGTGGCATGGTGGGCATACCCACATGCGTGAAGTGAGCGTTTCAATGCATTCCTATGGTGGTTTATTTGCCGCGATTATGCAAAAAGAATGAACATGCTGCTTATTTTTGCGTGAAGCGATTACACTCCGCAAAAATAAGCAGCATGTGCACAGCAATGCATAATCCCATGGGATTGCATGGGATGCATTTTCTAAGCGTTTTTTAAGCGATTACACAGTGTAAAAATGCGGCAAAAATGCTTAAAAAATGCTACGTGTGCACATAGCCTCAAGCTTGTATAAAAGCATGTTTTGATACTCCAACATTTGCAGGTCCCTTAATAGGGTGGGAATCATCTGGCAAAATTTGGTTTTATAACGTAGATCTGATAAAGTGGTAACCCAGTAGTCAGCATTATTCCTAATCATAACTATAAGGGGATCATGTTGCAGATAGAGCAGCAAGAAGGCACTCATATGTCGGGCTCTACCATGAGGTCCAAGCCCATGCTGTGTTGGTGGCTGGGTAAAAATGAGGATCGTTTCCTCCGTCCCCTCCTGTCAACCACGAACAACAGAGAGGGAAGGGTTAGTTGCTTGCTCATCACCTCTTCCTCCTAATTTGTTCCTCAGATTTTACACCTTCGATAACAGTTTATCTGTTATCACCAGCCCCCCTCAATTGCAGTAATCCACCCTCCCTTGGCACTCGCCTATGTGATGACAGTCTTGAACTTAGAGACCATGTTATACCTTCCGCAGCCTCCTCTGCTTCCTCCTCTTCTTCTGGGACCACCACCTCCTTCCCAAGGCTATTCAAATTCTGCTCCAGCATGTGGATGACTAGAATAGCGATGCTTATGACGGCGTCTTCAGCGCTAGCCATCTTAGTAGCCATTTCAAAACTGTGCAGAAGAGCGCAGTGGTCCTTAATCGGTGCCCACTATGTCAACCTGATATGTGCCACGTTCGCATATCACGTTCGCATAGCATGGAGGCTATTGAAGCATGCCAAAAGTAAAAAAAGTGTTTAAAAAAATAAAAAAAATAAAAAAAACATAAAAGTTCAAATCACCCTCTTTCGCCCCATTCAAAATAAAACAATAAAAAAAAACAACATACACATATTTGGTATTACTGAATTCAGAATCACCCAATCTATCAATAAAAAAAGGATTAACCTGATCGCTAAACGGCATAGCAAGAAAAAAATCAAACCCCTAAAATTACGTTTTTTTGATCTCCGCGACATTGCATTAAAATGCAATAGTGGGTGATCAAAAGAATGTATCTGCACAATAATAGTATCATTAAAAACGTCAGCTTGGCACGCAAAAAATAAGTCCTCACCCAACCCGAGATCATGAAAAATGGAGACGCTACGGGTCTCGGAAAATGATGCAATTTTTTTTTATTAGCAAGTTTTGGATTTTTTTTCACCACTTAGATGTTTGGTGTCTGTGAACTCGTAATGATATGGAGAATCATAATGGCAGATCAGTTTTAACAGTTAGTGAACCTAGCAAAAAAGCCAAGCAAAAAACAAGTGTAGGATTGCACTTTTTTTGCAATTTCACCACACTTGGAATTTTTCCCATTTCCAAGTACACAACATGGTAAAACCAATGGTGTCATTCAAAAGCACAACTTGTTCTGCAAAAATAAGCTCTCACATGGCCATATTGATGGAAAAATAAAAAAGTTATGGCTCTGGAAAGAAGGGGAGCGAAAAACGAAAACGAAAAACCGAAAAAGGCTCCCGGGGTTAAGGGGTTAAAGTCAGGTCCCATAATGTATGATGTTAATAACAGAATAATTTTTTTGTGGTCTAAGGATCAGGCCTCTATAACACACTATAAACATGGTCAAAATTGTTGGTACCACTCGTTTAATGACAGAAAAAACCCACAATGGTCACATAAATAACTTGAATCTGACAAAAGTATTAATAAATCAAAAATCTATGAAAATGAACAAATGAAAGTCAGACATTGCTTTCCAACCATTCTTCCACAGAATTTAAAAAATAATACTCATGAAATAGGCCTGGACAGAAATAATGGTATCCTTAACGTAATATTTTGTAGCACAACTTTTGAGGCAATCACTGCAATCAAACGATTACTGTAACTGTCAATGAGACTTCTGCACCGCTCGACAGGTATTTTGGCCCACTCCTCAAGAGCAAACTGCTCCAGTTGTCTCGTGTTTGAAGGTTGCCTTTTCCAGATGGCATGTTTCAGCTCTTTCCAAAGATGCTCATTAGGATTTAGGTCAGAGCTCATAGATGGCCATTTCAGAATAATCCAATGTTTTCCTCTTAGCCATTCTTGGGTGTTTATAGCTGTGTGCTTTTGGTCATTATCCTGTTGCAAGACCCATGACCTGTGACTGAGACCAAGCTTTCTGACAATGGGCAGCACATGTCTCTCTAGAATCCATTGAAAGTCTTGAGATTTCATTGTACCATGCACAGATTCTAGACACACTGTGCAAGATGCAACAAAGAAGCCCCAGAACATAACAGAGCCTCCTCCATGTTTCACAGTATGGACAGTGTTCTTTTCTTGATATGCTTCAATTTCCGTCTATGAACATAGAGCTGATGTGCCTTGCCAAAAATTTCCATTTTTGTCTCATCTGTCCATAGGACATGCTCCCAGAAGCACTGTGGCTTGTCAAAATGTAGCTTGGCAAATTCCAGTCTGGCTTTTTTATGATTTTTTTTCAACAATGTTGTTCTCCTTGGTCATCTGCTATGAAGTCCACTTTGGCTCATACAACGACGGATGGTGTGATCTGTCACTATTGTTCCTTGAGCTTGAAGTTCACCTTTAATCTGTTTAGAAGTTCTTCTGGGCTCTTTTGTTACCATCCGTATTATCCGTCCCTTTGATTTGTCATCAATTTTCCTCCTGCTGTCACATCCAGGGAGGTTGGCTACAGTCCCATGGATCTTAAATTTCTGAATAATATGTGCAACTGTAGTCCCAGGAACATCAAGCTGCTTGGAGATGGTCTTATAACTTTTACCTTTAACATGTTTGTCTATAATTTTCTTTCTAATCTCCTGGAACAACTTTTTCCCTCACTTCCTCTTGTCCATGTTGAGTGGGATAAACACCATGTCACCAATCAGCACAGTGAGTATCTGTAGTCCTATATACAGGCCCACTCACTGATTTCAAGATTGTAGACACCTGTGATGCTAATTAGTGGACACACTTTGATTTAACATGTCCCTTTTGTCACCTTATTTTCAGGGGTACCATCATCTCTGTCCAGGCATATTTCATGATTTTTATTTTTTTAAAAATTCTGTGGAAGCATGGTTGAAAAGCAATGTCTGACTTTCATTTGTTCATTTTCATAGCTTTTTTTATTACTTTTGTCAGATTGAAGCTATTTCTGTGACCATTGTGGCTTTTTCTGTCATTAAACAAGGGGTACTAACAATTTTGACCATGTGTGTAGACGCTACAAACTATTTTTAAAGTCAGGCCTCTTACTGTATGCCATTAATAACAGAAAACTTTTTGTGGCCTATGGATCGGGCCACTATAACAAACTAGATGCTACAAACTATTTTAAAGTTAGGTCCCTTACTGTATGCCATTAATAACAGAAAACTTTTGTGGCCTATGGATCGGGCCACTATAACAAACTAGATGCTACAAACTATTTTTAACCGCTAAGTGACAGAGCCAATTTGCAGCTTAATGAACAGGCCAATTTTTACAATTCTGACCACTGTCAATTTATGAGGTTATAACTCTGGAACGCTTTAACGAATCCCACTGATTCTGAGACTGTTTATTTGCGACACATTATACTTCACGTTAGTGGTACATTTTTTTTTGACTTGCGTTTATTTGTGAAAAAAATGGAAATATGGCGAAAATTTTGAAAATTTAACAATTTTCAAATTTTTAATTTTTATGCCCTTAAATCAGAGAAATATGTCACACAAATTTCTTAATAAATAACATTTCCCACATGTTTACTTTACATCAGCACAATTTTGGAAATAAAACTTTTTTTTTGTTAGGAAGTTATAAGGGTTAAAAACATTTCTCATTTTTACAACACTATTTTTTTTAGGGACCACATCACATTTGAAGTCACTTTGCGGGGTCTATATGATAGAAAATACCCAAAAGTGACACTATTCTAAAAACTGCACCCCTCAAGGTGCTCAAAACCTCATTCAAGAAGTTTATTAACCCTTTATGTGCTTCACAGGAACTGAAGCAATGTGGAAGGAAAAAATTAACATTTAACTTTTTTTTGCAAAAAATTTACTTCAGAACCAATTTTTTTTACTTTCACAAATGTTAAAGGAGAAAATTAACCACAAAATTTGTTGTGCAATTTCTCCTGACTACGCCAATACCATATGTGGGGATAAACCACTGTCTGGGCGCATGGCAGAACTCACAAGAGAAGGAGCGCAGTTAGACTTTTTCAAAGCAGAATTGGCTGGATGTCATGTCGGGTTTGGAGAGCCCCTGATGTGCCTAAACAGTGGAAACCCCAAGTGACCCCATTTTGGAAACTAGACCCCTTAAGGAACTTATCTAGATGTGTGGTGAGCAATTTGAACCTCCAAGTGCTTCACAGAAGTTTATAAATGCAGAGCCATGAAAATAAAAAATCATTTTTTTCCTCAAAAAATGATTTTTTAACCCGCTATTTTTTATTTTCCCAAGGGTATCAGGAGAAATTATAACCCCAAACTTGGTGTGCAATTTGTCCTGAGTACTCTGATGCGCCCTATGTTGGGGTAAACCACTGTTTGGGTGCATGGCAGGGCTCGGAAGGGAGGGAGCACCATTTTACTTTTTGAACGCAAAATTGGCTGGAATCAATGGTGGTGGCATGTCGTGTTTGGAGACCCCCTGATGTGCCTAAATAGTGGAAACCTCTCAATACTAGCTCCAACCCTAACCCCAACACACGCCTAACCCTAATCCCAACCCTAACCCTAATTCCAACCCAAACCCTAATCCTAACCCTAAGCCCAACCCTAATTCCAACCCTAATTCTAACCCTAGCCCTCATTCTAACCCTAACCCTAATTCCAGCCGAGACCCAGGAGAAAATCCGTCGCTGTGGTTTAAGTACCCTTAACTACCGCCGTTAAAAGGTGTATTGGCGGTCATTAAGGGGTTAATGTCAGATCTCCTACTGTATGACACTAATAACAGAAGAATTTGTTTGTGGCCTATGGATCAGGCCTCTATAACACACTAGATGCTACAAAATATTTTTAAAATCAGATCCCTTACTGTATGACTTTAATAACAGAAGAATTTTTTTGGCCTATGGATCAGGCTTCTATAACACACTACACTAGATTCTGAAAACTATTTTAAAAGTCAGGTCCCTTACTGTATGATGTTATAAACAGAAGAATTTTTTGTGGCTTATGGTTCAGGTCTCTATAAGACACTGGATGCTACAAACTATTTTTAAAATTAGGTCCCTTACTGTATGACTATAATAACAAAATAATTTTTTTCGTTGGCTATGGATCAGGCCTCTATAACACACTATATGCTATACAGTATTTTTAAAGTCAGGTCCCTTACTGTATGACGTTAATAACAGACTTTTTTTGTGGCCTATGGATCAAGCCTCTATAACACAATAGATGCTACAAATTATTTTTAAAGTCAGGTCCCTTACTGCATGACGTTAATAACAGAAGAATTTTTGTGGCCTCTGGATCAGGTCTCTACAGCTTTAATTTCAACCCAAACAAATGACAAAGTGTGAGACGGAGGGTTGTCTAACTTTTTACAACTGAAAAATTATAATTTTTTTAATGTGCCTTAGGTCTGCAGACAGGTTCATATCACCTCCACAAAATGACAATGGGATACAGCAGGCTGTTTGATATTTAGCAACATAAAAAATTATAACTCGTAACTAGCTAAAATGTGAGATACAGTAGGCTTTTTCACATTTAGCTAGTGAAAAAATATTAATTAGAATGCTATACTAGTCCATGGAGCAAAATAGAAGCAGTGCACAACACATGCCCTGCTGGCTTTGTCTGTGGACCTCAGTAATGGCCCAAGAAAAAAAAAAAATTTACAGCCACACTGGACACTATCTAACTACACTATCTGACTGATATACAATCGCCTAACTAACTATCTGAAATCTACAGTAGCTGTTAACAGTGGCAGTGTCAGGAGGAGCCTCTCTGCGCTGTTACAGTGTCAAATGACGCTAAAACAAAATGTTTGCTATTTATATGGAGAGGGACAAGTTATTTCAGCAGCCAATGACACAAGCCGGTGTGTCAGGACACTGTGGTTGTTTCCTGCGCCCTGATTGACTAGCCGCAATGTGCACCCATAAAGTTAGGAAGAAAAAAAAAGACTGCTGTGCTGTGCTTACAAGTCCGACACTCCTCTAGGCTCTGAAAACCCCCTCCCCTCATCAAACATGTGCCAAACATTCATGATACACCACCATTATCGTTGGTAAAGTGCTGAAAATATTTTTGTGGCAACACAAAAATTTTCCCGCACTTTTACCGAATGTTACCGATTTTTACAGATTTTATAAAATTTTGCTCGGGTTTCCGGTCATGAGTCCGAATGTGCCATATTCGTGCTGAATTTATGTTTGGCGATCGTTTTCCAAACAAACTCGCTCATCACTACCTGTAATAACTGCAAAATGTATTGTAAGGTCCCCATCACAGTCTCTTTCAGCATGTATGATACAGACCCCTTGGGGTAATTTTTTGAAACCTTTGTACATTGTGCAATGGTCAAATTTCTACTCTCAATCTCTATATATTCTATTAATATTTTTTTTTATTGTTTTCCCTTTCTCGTGATTTCTTTAAGCATGTATCTGGTAGCCTACTCTCAATCTCTACCTCTTGTAATAACTGCAAAGTGTATTGTGATATCCTCATCACTGAGTCTTTCAACTGGTCTGATAGAGACCCCTTGGGTAATTTTTGGAAACCTTTGTACCTTGTGCAATGCTCAGATTTCTACTCTCAATCTCTACCTTTTCTAATAACTACAAAATGTATTGTAAGGCCCCATGAATAATGAACCATGCTCTCTATATATGCTGCTAGTTCGAAGATCTTACCCATGCATCCCTTTATAAAGGGAAAGTCAACATAATACCTCTGTTAGCATACTCCATATCCTGCTCATATACACAGCTCCCCAATAGATGGGTGAAACTCTTGGGTACAAAATCTTTGACTGTGAAACCACTGGCCCTTGCCAAGTGTTACGTCATTCCCACTTTGCTGTCCAGGAAAGAGGCGCTGAGGCCTCCTGACTAGTGTTGAGCATTCCGATACCGCAAGTATCGGGTATCGGCCTATATTCGCGTTATCGGAATTCCGATACTTAATTCCGATACTTTTTCTATATCGTATACCGGAATCGGAAGTTCCCATAATTCTTTGAGAGGCAATGTGATTTTAGTCAGCCAATGAGGAATCCTACGAAGTGTGGGCACATCCTGTAATGCTGCGGTCATCTTAACTAATGGCATGGCTGTGATTGGCTGCTGAAATGATGTCAGAATGCACTATAAAAGGCGCCGCAGCCATTTTAGCGTCACTGTGCTGTGAACTCAGTAAGGGACAGAACGCTGCTGTGCTGACTCTGAGGGACAGTAGATATCGTTTGATATATTGCTTGAGAGCTATTACAGTGTTACATTACATTTAGTTGCTTGACTAGGCTAGTGCATATGTTACAACGCTTAAAGTTCATTTGTGCAGTTTGTTTTCAGTCTTCTGTGCAAGTGTTTTTATCATACATGTTGAACACTAGTTGCTCATGTACATTCACACACGCTGGTTTGTAGTCTCTGCTGACGTGTCATCGACTGCTCATTTTACTTTTCATTTAGTGCGAATTGGTGTCTGCATCCATTATTTAAAAATAAATCAAATCTATTAGTGTGACGTGCTTCCATCCGTATACAATACATTGGTTGCAAACACTATAGAAGTAGACAAAGGAGTAGCCTTTCACAGATTGTGAATAGTTGTGTTTCAGTGTTCACTGCAGTCTGTGAGGTATTTTATTTATTTTTTTTTTAAAATGCAGATCACGCTCCATTTACTTCTTCAACCACCGCTGCGTGTACTCTGCTGAGTGTCTGTCACTGGCTCATCCTTGTCATTTTCTAAAATTGGTGCTGCTTTATTCTATTTAAAATAATTCAAATCTTTACAGTGACGTGCTTCCATCCGTATACAATACATTGGTTGCAACACATAGAAGTAACAAACGGTGCCTTTCACAGCTGTGAAATGGGTTTTCATTTACTAATATATATTTTTTCAAATGACACAAATATAAGTAATGTTGAAGAGGAATAGTCCTACATCCATTGTTTGCACAATATTACAGGTGTACATCATGTCCCTTAATCAACAATGTATTATTATATTTACTTGTATGCTTTTATTTAAAAGCCAAGAACACAGAAGGATAACCTTCGCACTGCAGCTGTTGTCAAAGTTCAACCCACATTATGCACTTCCAACATTGCAGCATTTGAGGCATGATGTGAGTTGGATTGGTCAAAGTTATGGAGTGAGAAGGTTCACCATCAGTACCCTATAGCATAAGTATGCTTTTGTGTTAGCATTTGTGTTAGACATGTGGATATCTGCCATAATATGTCACAATTATTTAGTTACAGATTTGTTACCAACACTAATCATTGAATGGTTTTAAATTTGACGTTTCACTTGTTTACAGCTTAGAAATAAGGGTGTAGCCTGATATCTATGTGTAGCACTAGCCACTTTAACATGTCATGTTTTTTTCAACATGTGTAGCTAGGTAGCAGTAATTTTTGCCGGACACACAGCAGGGGAACAGCAGGCGTTACTGAACCCCACTATCACTATAGCTTGTGTATTGGTCTGTGGACACGACACTTCTGAGCAGCAACTGGCAGTGTTGTAGCCCAGGGAGTATAGCTCAGGTGGTAGAAAGATGAACATAACAGGAGACATGGAAAACGTTGCCAACCAGTTAGTTAATCTGAAACCGGACAGGCAAATTCAGGCGAGATCCATGCCTAGTTCATTTTCAGAAAAGTAAGCCGTTCTACATTATCGTAGGATAGTCGCATGCAACGGTCTGTTAGTACACCACCTGCAGCAGTAAAGACGCGCTCCGATAATACACTGGCAGCAGATCAAGCCAGCACCTCCAATGCATACTGGCTAAGCTCTGGCCATGTATCCAGCTTAGAGACACAAAACTTGAATGGGGAAGAGCCATCTGGGAGTACACTGAGAGGGCAAGACATGTAGTCTGTCACCATCTTACGGAAATGTTGCCTCCTGCTGACTGGAGCCGTCTCGGATGGTGTAGACATTGGTGGCGCTGCCACAAAACTTCGACACATTTGGAACATACTGTTCTTGCCCTGTGCAGAGGCGCTGCTTGTGCTCCCTCTTGTTGCAGAGCTGTCTCCACTGCCTCGACGCACAGAGCTGCTTTGTAAATCAGTAGCAGCAGCAGTGCTCTCGGCTGGAATGGAGAACATTATGGATTGCACCAGTGTGTCTTGGTACTTCCGCATTTTACGCTCCCGGTTCAACGGTGTGATGAGCCTTTGTAAGTTGTCCCGGTAGCGAGGGTCTAGGAGGGTGTACACCCAATAATCAGACGTGGTGTGAATGTGTTCGATGCGGCGGTCGTTTCTCAGCCACTGCAGCATGAAATCAACCATGTGCTGCAGACTCCCAACTGGCCAAGAAACGTTGTCCCCTGCAAGAGGCGTCATCTCCGCCTGCTGTGCATCACCCCACCCTTGGTCTACATACTGACTAGAGCATTGTCTACCTCCCTCTGGAGCGATGTCTTCCTCCTCCATTGACTCCTCCTCATCCTCCTCACAAAGTCCTTCAAATACATATAAATTTACAAAATTTAAAACTCAAAATTTAAAAACTTTGTATCATAATTCTGTAACATCAGTTTATGGAAACACAATAGCATTACAAAAGGATAGACAAAAAATGTACATTATGTGCTTTGTAAATACATTAAAAGTTTGTAATGGTTATGAAAATATAGACAGCGACTCTGGAGGTTCAATTGTTGATACAGCATGGTACTTTGAAAGTCCTCCAGCCCTTTGTGAGGAACCACGTTGCGCTGACTGTCCAGAAGGTGATGGAATTTGTGACTCCTCATCCTCCACCTCTTCCAAAACCTCATGCCTTAGTGCTTGCAGTGTTTTTTGAAGCAGGCAGATAAGGGGGACAGTCAGGCTGACTAGTGCATCATCTGCACTCGCCATCCGCGTTGACTCATCAAACGCACGCAAAACGTGGCAGATATCCTTCATAGAGTTATTCGCCACTCATTACACTGGCAGTGGCTGCCCATTCATTATAGGATCCAATTCTAATTACTGGTTCTCACCAACAAAGCTCTCCACAGCGCAGCACCCCCCTACATCTCCTCCCTTATTTATATTTATCGGCCTAACCGACTGCTGCACTCTGCAAACGACCTTCGACTAACCTCTGCACTAATCCGTACCTCCCACTCCCAACTCCAAGACTTCACCCGCGCTGCGCCAATCCTCTGGAATGCTCTACCCCAAGAAATTAGGACTATCCGCAATTTGGATGGTTTCAGGCGCTCCCTCAAAACACATTTGTTCACAGTGGCCTATCACATTCACTAATCAAAGTCATTCTATGTGTAATTCTGTGTGTGTAGCCCATTCACTATCTCCATGCATCCCTCACTCCCTTAAAATGGCTGGACCATCATTGTAAAAACACCATTGTATATAAACACCTGTACTTTGTATCTCCCCCACCTCATTGTAGATTGTAAGCTTTCACCAGCAGGGGCGGCTGATTTTGCTTTAATTATTGTATTGTTAACGTTGTTACTTATGACTTGTGTTTTGAAACTGTTAAACTGTAAAGCACTGCGGAATATTATGGCGCTATATAAATAAATAATATTATTATTCTTATTATAGAGGCCCACTCAGTAGTGGTGAAGTGTGAACGGCGCAAATTGCGAGTTGACTGCACCTGATGCAGCTGATACTCCATTACTGTTGGCTGCTGCTCACACAACCGCTCCAACATATGTAACGAGGAATTCCACCTGGTGGGTACGTCACATATGATGCGATGTTCATGAAGGTGAAATCTGCGTTGCAGAGCTGCAATCAGCGATCTGGCCATGCTGGAACGTCGCAAGTGAGCGCACTCTAGGCGGACCTTGTGCAGCAGTGCATCAAGATCCGGATAGTCCCTCAAAAAACTCTGCACGACCAAGTTGAGCACATATGACAGACATGGTATGTGAGTGAGGTTGCCAAGGCCCAGAGCTGACACCAGATTTCGGCCATTGTCACACACTACCAAGCCTGCCTGTAGATTCTCTTCCAAAAACCACACGTCGCTCTCCTGCTTTATGGCATTACAGAGCTCCTGCGCTGTGTGGCTAAGATTCCCCATGGAAATTAATTTCAGGATGGCCTGTTGACATTTGGACACGGCTGTGCTCATATCGGTCGCAACAGGTAAACGTTCACGGGTCCATGTGGAGGTAGACCGTGACGGCTCCTGCAGCGATGATTCTGAGGAACTGGAATAGGAGGAGGAATCAATGTGTACAGACTTGATTCCTGCAATCCTTGGAGTTGGCAGAACACGTACAGCGCCACTCGCAAGATCAGTACCCGGCTGCACAACATTGACCCAATGGGCAGTGAGGGAAAGGTATTGTCCCTGGCCATGGGTGTTAGAACCCTCTTGTTAGGTTTTGTTTCAGTTTGCTGGTCACATGACCTTTTTTCCCTATTTAGTCTGGCTCCGCCCTTCTGGCTTTGCTTGACTTCATTGTATTATCTACTGTTAAGCTAGCCGGGTGCTTAGGTGCCTTAATCTGTCAGTTTTGCTTGATGTTAGGATCACAAAGTATTTATTTTTCTGTTTAATTATCCATGCTACAATTTATGTTAGGAGGTGTCCACCTTTTCTCACAGTCCCTAGATCTTGTAGGGATTACTCCCTCGCAACTATAGGTCTTCGTTCACACTAGATGAGGACTTTAGCGGTCTGGTCGCAGGATCAGGTTCCCCGTTACATCGTAGGGATTCAGCTTAGTTGTATTGTAGGGACAGAATTCCCTTCTTTCCTTACTGGTTGTAGCAGATCATAACAATGGGTACTGGTCCACGCATCGGTGGTCAGGTGGACCTTGCTACTGAGGGCTTTTAGTAGCGCATGTTTAATTTTTCCCTCAACATGCTTTTGCAGACCAGGGACGGCTTGCCTGCTGAAATGAAATCGGCTTGGCACATTGTATTGTGGGATTGACAATGATATTCAGTTACGGAAACTGTCTGTCTCCACCAGCCTGAATCACAGCATTTCAAGGGACAGGAGTTTTGCAATGCCAGCATTCAGAGCCTGTGCTCGTGCATGGTTTGCGGAGTATGGCCGTCTTTTATCCCATGCCTGTGCTACCGATGGCTGTTTTGTGGCCTGGGAGTGTGAGGATGACAGGGAACTTGCTGCTGTGTGTGGAATAACAGTTTGTCTCTGGACAACAGTGGCCGAGGTTCTTCCATGGCGATCCTGTGAGGAAGCAGAACCAGCTGTGTGTGAGCTCGATGAAGAGGCTTCAACACAACCTGAAGATGTAGGTGCTGCTGTAGGTTGGCCTACATCTCTAGTGTGTCTTTGTAACTCAACTACGTGCTTTGTCCGCACATGTTTCCACATATTTGTGGTATTGAGGTGACTGACACTTTTAGCTATTTTTAATTTTTGATTACACAGCTTGCATTTCACATAGCAAATATCATGTGCAAGTGTGTGAAAAAAGGACCACGCAGTGCAAGTCCTGGGAGCGCACGTTTTGACTTTTGGAAGACAACTGCTCCGAACAGGTGCCAAACTGGAGGCTACAGGCAACCGAGTCTGCAGCCTAACTCTCCCTCCTGTTTGTACCGTTGGGGCAATGTCTTCCTCTATCTTCCTTCCATCACTAACCATTTCTCTAGGCCTCTCCCAGCTTTCAACCAAAGTACTGGTTCTCACCCACAAAGCTCTCCACAGTGCAGCACCCCTCCTACATCTCCTCCCTCATTTCTATCTATCGGCCTAACCGACTGCTGCGCTCTGCAAACGACTTTCGACTAACCTCTGCACTAATACGTACCTCCCACTCCCGACTCCAAGACTTCTCCTGCTCTACGCCAATCCTCTGGAATGCTGTACCCCAAGAAATTAGGACTATCCACAATTTGCATGGTTTCAGGCGCTCCCTCAAAACACATTTGTTCAGAGCGGCCTATCACATTCACTAATCAAAGTCATTCTATGTATTCTGTGTAAGTGTGTGTGTGTCTCTAGCCCATTCACTATCTCCATCCCTCAGTCCCTTAAGATGGCTGGAACATCATTGTAAATGCACCATTGTATATAAACACCTATACTTTGTATCTCCCCCATCTCATTGTACATTGTAAGCTGTCACGAGCAGGGGCGACTTATTTAGCTTAAATTATTGTATTGTTAACGTTGTTACTTATGACTTGTGTTCTGAAACTGCTAAACTGTAAAGCGCTGCGGAATATGATGGCGCTATATAAATAAATATTATTATTATTCCTCTGAGCTGCTCCCACCACCTTCCTGTTCCTCATGCCATGTTGGGTCTTGGACCTCATCATCTCCACTACCCTCTTCCAACACCTGCTGTTGGGTGGTCTGGCCAGCACCATGCTCAACAGAAACTGGTACCTGGGTCTCATCATCATCAGATGCGTTCTGCGGTGTGCTGACCATCGGCACTGTCTCACCCGCCTCTTCAGATTCAGAGAGACACAGCTGTTGCGCATCACTGCATACTCCCTCTTCACATTACAGAATGCTGCTTGGCTGGGCCCCTGTTTGCAAGCCAATAGATTCTGAGAACAGAAGCAGACACTCAGCTGGCTCCTGTACAGAACTCTCTGACTGCCTGGGCAATTTGCCAGGCGGTGAAGAGACAGATGGTTGCCCAACAGTGCTGTGGTCCTGAGAGGAGGTGGAAGCAATTGAAGTCGATGCATTGGCTGACATCCAAACAACAACGGCTTCAATTTGTTCTTCCCGCAGCAGGGGGGTACTCCGAGCTCCTACAAAAGTGCGCATAAAGGAACGCTCACGGGGAAAACTGGTGGATGCTGTGTCACTGGGGGCCGCAGCAGCCACAGAATCCCCACGTCCTCTCCCTGAAGAAACTCCACGACCACGTGCCTTACTCCCTGCCTTCTTCATCTTGGTAGATTGATAAAGAAAGTCTGAAAAGTTATAAGGTCTAAGTGTGGTTATTCCGCAGAGACTGCAGTGAACACTGCACACAACTGTTCACTACCCAATGCGTCTCAGCAGGAAGGCAGTCTGTGCGTCAAAACAAAGGCACAAGCATACATCCATGTACCCTGTTTATAAAGCTATATAAAAAAAATTATGTAGTAGTGACGCACACTTTATTGAGGTACAGTATTACATCGCCATTCACCATCTGTGGCTATGCAGTCTCATCTATATATACCTTATCTATCTGTTGTCATGCTTCCAAGTCGACAGTCAGCCATAAATAGCAATTTTCACTATGCACTATGCACTTTTTAAAGGTTATGTTTGTTAATAAAAATGATTATTGCCACATATTATGAGTATTACATGATGGAAATTGTATAATTTTGTATAAAATATTTAGTGACATTATTCAGCAAATGGAACATTTTAGTAATATCACAGATTACTTGTAATGCTGATGATGTTTTGAAGTCAGACATTCATTGTCTATACAATAAAAATGGTGTACATACTGTTACTTATCCATCATTAATGGATTCAGATATGTACTTGTATGCTTTTATGTACAACCGTATAGCAGATTCCTTAACTAATTTATTTTGTGGTTTGCATTGCTGTTCAACATGTTAATGTATGTGTTTATGTTTGTCAATTCTTTATTTATCTAGATATTAGTTTAAATGAAATCATCATCTTATGGTAGTAAAGGTTATCTTTCTCTTGTTTGAAGTATAGACATTTAAAATTGACAGGTAACAAGGAAATTACTTGATCTAGTATTTAAACATCCTCCTTGACCCTGGGCTCCAACACCGCCAGTTGTTGCTCGGAAGTGCTGTTAGCACAGTCAACACTTGCTCCTGTGTTACTGGGGTTCAGTAACGTCAGCTGGTCCTCGGTTGTGCCATTGGCTCTTTTCCTTCTGCTGCCCCTCCGGGTTCCAGCACAGTCAGCTGTCCTCGTTACTTGCATTGGCTCTTGTACCTTCTGCTACCCGTCCGGGTTCCAGTACCGTCAACTGGTTCTCCGCAGTGCCTTTGGCCTAGGTGCCTCCATCTCGGTATCCGAGTTCCAGCAACGTCTGCTGGTCCTTGGTAGTGCTTTGGAGCACAGGTACCTCCTGCTTAGTAACCGTGTCCCAGTAACATCAGCTGGTACAAGATTGTGCTACAAATACAAGATACGGAACAAGAGACACAAGAACAATAAGCAGAAGATCTAAAAGCAGAAGAACATGAAGTATAAGACCAAAATGAAGAGCAAAATATATGCTCTAAATTCTAAGCAGAAGAAGACTAAGCAGTGTATGGGGGTGAGTCCGTTCCTCCTCGTGGTGCCCCTGGAAAATGCCTGCTGCTGCAGGCTAAACTGAACACGGACAAATACTGTTGTAATTTAAATCTTTTGTGACAGCAAGAACGGAAGGATGAAAAATTCATACTTTGACAGATTACAAGTACAGGATTCTCTGTCACAAATAAGAATATGATGAAGAAGATGAAGCAGAATATGAATAAGAATAATAGTTTAATAAGAAGAATATGAGTAATGTTAACAAAGATGAATAGCAAGAAGTTTAAGAAGAAGATAAAGAAGGTGAAGATGAAGAATAATTTGATGAAAAAGATGATGCTGCAGAAGATTATGAAGGAGAAAGTGTGTGAAAAGTTAAAAAGGTGAAGATGAAGAGCATGGAAGTTGTGTAATATACATATTTGCCAAAATATAAAAAACGTTAACAACATTGTCAATTTCTTCGTCAATCCGAACATCTTTAAAAAAAAAAATATTTATGCTATTCCATTTGATTGGGTTAAACATCTATGCCTTTAATGTCTCCTCAACCTTCCCCAATACATTCTACATTACTCTTTCTTGTTTTCCTTCATGTACAATTAACCAACAAGGCAAGAATGGGGTTTTTTTAATTTCGATATTTTGTTCCCATAGACTTACATGGGACTTCCGGTATCGGTATCGGGTATCGCCGATATTTTAGTGATATCGGCGATACCATTCCGATTCCGATACTTTAGGATATCGGAAAGTATCGCTCAACTCTACTCCTGACCACAACCTGGAGTTGCGCAGACACAACAGTCAGCAACCACGTCCAGTTCATTATCCCAGAGCAGTGTTTTGTTGTCCCTTGTCAGCATATACAGTACAGACCAAAAGTTTGGACACACCTTCTCATTCAACGATTTTTCTGTATTTTCATGACTATGAAAATTGTAGAATCCACTGAAGGCATCAAAACTATGAATTAACACATGTGGAATTATACATTACACTTTACAAAAAAGTGTGAAACAACTGAAAATATGTCTTATATTCTAGGTTCTTCAAAGTAGCCACCTTTTCCTTTGATTACTGCTTTGCACGCAGAAAAGGTGAACGGATGGACTCTACATGCCTGGTTCCCACCGTGAAGCATGGAGGAGGAGGTGTGATGATGTGGGGATGCTTTGCTGGTGACACTGTTGGGGATTTATTCAAAGATGAAGGCATACTGAACCAGCATGGCTACCACAGCAACATGCAGCAGCATGCTATTCTATCTGGTTTGCGTTTAGTTGGACCATCATTTATTTTTCAACAGGACAATGACCCCAAACAACCTCCAGGCTGTGTAAGGGCTATTTGACCGAGAAGGAGAGTGTTGGGGTGATATGCCAGATGACCTGGCCTCCACAGTCACCAGACCTGAACCCAATCGAGATGGTTTGGGGTGAGCTGGACTGCTCACCGCTTCAATTTAGAATAAATCCCCAACAGTGTCACCAGCAAAGCACCCCCACACCATCACGCCAACTCCTCCATGCTTCACGGTGGGAACCAGGCATGTAGAGTCCATCCGTTCACCTTTTCTGCGTGCAAAGCAGTAATCAAAGCAAAAGGTGGCTACTTTAATATAATATAAGAATATAAGACATATTTTCAGTTGTTTAACACTTTTTTGTAAAGTGTAATACAGTATATAATTCCACATATGTTAATTCATAGTTTTGATGCCTTCAGTGTGATTCTACAATTTTCATAGTTATGAAAATACAGAAAAATCTTTGAATGAGAAGGTGTGTCCAAACTTTTGGTCTGTACTGTATGTCAGTTCACAAATTGTTAGTTAGATAGGGCATACACATTTGCAAGCAATTTACATTGTCCTGTGCTGGAGAAAAATCACTGCTGACTATTCCAGGCTCCTTATTTAGACTTTTGTCTCTTTATTAAACTGTTGCTTCATTACATTTTTTAAATTTGGGTCCTTACAAAAAAATGGTGGTGGGGTATTGGCCAGTTTCTGTATATTTTAAGCACGTCTAAGAGACTAGGTTAATACTCTCCACAGACCTATTCAGGCCGCAGCCGTCTTACACATATTAGAACATGGTCATTGCCACGCTAAAGCCTTTACCTGTGCTCTGCAGCACTGACTGTCACCTGAGTAGTACACTCCACAAAACTCGACACTCTCTGGGACATACCTGTAATTACTCCATTGTTGCTCAAAACAATGTAAAAGATACATTCTGCCTGGTTGGGCAGTTTCCAGCAAAAGTGCTTAGGCTTGTGCAGATTGGTCAATGGCACTCATGTGTCTTTCCCTTGAGGAGGCTGCTTCCAAGTAAAATGAGGCTTGTACATGTTCCTGACATGGATTTCAGGCCTGACAGACTGACAACAATACAGGCCCTCACCTGCATATGTGGCGCCCCGAGGGTCCAGTCGTCACAGAGATGTTGCATCTCATCCAGAGATGTGACACCTGACTCTCAGGTAAGGAGGAAGCACCCCTTAGACTCCAACACCGCATTCAACATACACTATGTTAGCTGCAGCTCTCAGGCTGGTTAGTAAAGGGTGTAGATGTTGGGTGGGTGGAGCCAGCTGCAGCATTAGGCTGCAGCGTGTTAGATTAGAGATTCAGTTCAGAGACAGGCAGGCAGTGTGTGGGTACTGGCCTGACCTGCTGCTCCTCTGAGTTCACCTCAGGGAGCCGTGCTGAGAGAGAGAGAGAACGGGTCCTGGGCAGAGACGATCTCACAAGTCGTAGACCATTGCAGAAGAGGACCAGGCCGACTTCAGGGAACGGTCCCTAGACTAGTGGGAAAGTTCAGCTCCACAAGTAAAACCGTAGGCATTGGTCACTTCAAGTGGCATTGCCATAGCCACCATAATCTCACCAGGAGGTAGCCTAGTGGTCAAGTACGTCCAGGACTTCCGTACTGAGTGGCCTAGGCAACCACCAGTCCAGACTGGTAACTGAAAGGACCTAATACTGCCTTGTCTGAGGGCTCTGTGGTGGCGGGGTGCAAGGAAGGAGAGGAGAGTAGCACTGATAAGTGAGAGGCCGGAAAGGAACATAAAGGGAGTCTTTGGAAGTGTGACCAATCTACCTGAGGGTTGCTGGACTACTCACTGGAAGGACACAGCGCCCGGCTGGAATCTGTGTGTACAACAGACTGTGAGTAAAACCTTGAAACTGCAACAGAACTGTTTTCCTGATTCTTCCAGCGACGCACACTCCCCTCTGCTACATCTCTCTGCACCATTGCTACACCTTTCATCTATCTGCCCTGGGAGGACACAGTCTTACCTGTAGAAGACTTATCATCTAGCTGCACAACACCATCCCTTCCAGCAGACCTGCACAGCAACGCTGGTCACCCTGACCAGGTACTACAGGTGGCGTCACGACAAACTACACGAACACTAATCCCCTGTAAATACTCCCCCATTTATAGTGAGCGCCCAGGGCAACGGACCGAGCCGTGTGCTGCCCCTGACATCCCCATAGAAGTCGACGGGCTAGGTGCCGAGTACCCCACGGACCTGGCGGGCGGCTCACATACACTGTATTCAGAATTTTATTCTAATGCTTTTGGTGTCTGGTAGAATCCAATTTACTGACACTGATCATACAGCTCCCCCAATTCCTGTGTTATATTTTCCATACAGTCGCTTCAACTGCTATGATAGTGGTTCCATTGGGATCCGGTATCAAAAATGAACTGTGGCTCTTACAAAACGCAGGTTTCACAGCACCTGGTGGCCCTCTGAAAATTAAAAGCGAGGGCCACATAATGGCATAGTGGTGGACATGGTGGTGGTGACAGGCGAAGCCAAAAATTCAAATTGGTATGATTGAAATAGCATTTTAAAGGGATGGGGAATATGTATTCCACCATCTGGCTAACTATTTGACATGAGTGTAGGATCTCCCAAATGTAGGAGTGAGAGCTCTCCCAAATGTATCATACAGGTCCACCTGAGGGCCCTTACCAAACTCAGGTTTCACGGCACCTGCTGGCACTCTGCAAATTGTAAGCAAGGGCTGCATAATGACATGGAGGTGGACAAGGTGGTGGTGGCGGGCAAAGCCCAATATTCAAATGGACATGTTTAAAATGGCATTGTAAAGGGATGGGGAATATGTATTCCACTATCTTGCTAACTATTTGGCATGAGGGAGGGGCCTCCCAAATGTAGGAGTGAGAGCCCTCACAAATGTTAAAGGAACAACTAAAGCCAAAATGCTCTGTGTGAACATATGCTAAAGGAGAGGTATCATTTTTTTTATTATTTTGCATTATATACATGTAATTATAAAGAAAAAATGTTTCTTAGCATTTTTCCCTTTTAAAAAAAATTAGGTTTGGTTTGGTAGGTCTTTTTAAAAAAATCTGTAAAACCAGCACAATAGTCTGACAACATTATTTCCAGAAACCATATGTGAGTCAGAAAGGCATGCAGGCATCTTCTCCATGCTGATCCCATTTTGTTTTAGTGCTTTCCCATCAATTTCAGCTTTTTTCTCAGGTCTCCAGACTTGTTTGTTGGGTCCAGCAGAAAAATATTCGGCTTTTCCATTGACTTAATTAACAATTATGTGGGTACTATGACATCTGATTGCATGGGATAAAAACGAGGCTGAGACAAATAAGTGTATTTATTAAAGCAATAAGTAGAACATAAATTAACAGAGACTTTCCTGCAACAGAAATGTCCTGCAAACTTAGTAGCTGGGAGCGACCGCTAATACAAACATGTCTAGCAGTAATATGCAGCAAAGTGCGACCGGCACTTATAAGTGTAAGTCCAGCAGTAGTATGCAGCAAATAAGTGGAAGTCCAGCAGTATTATGCAGCAAGAGTGTGATCGGCACTTATACGTGGAAGTCCTGCAGTAATAAGAAGCAAGAGTGTGACTGGCACTTATACGTGGAAGTCCAGAACTATGCAGATAGAGGAGATGACACCTTTCATGGAAGTCCAGAAATACATGGGTTGAGCATAACAGGGAGAAGGTCCTTAAATGTTACTTTTGGGCTGAGATGTCCCGCTCAAGTCCCGCAATGCAGCCCGCAGAAGATACAGCCTCAAAAAGTCTGGACAGTGGGTAACCCCAGCCAGGATCCGGAAGCAGCTTAGAGGAATGAAAGCAGCTGGAAGTGGTGAGGCAGAGCACCGAGTAACGAGCAGCAGCAGGAACTCCAGAGGCAAGCCAGGAGGAAGCTCAGAAGCAAACAGCAACAAAAGACTCAGACAAGGAGGATCTCCCAATCTGGACATAAATAGCAGGACAGACAGGAAGTTCCAGGACACAGCGAAACACCAGACTCCATCTTGGACAAGGGCAAAACAGGCTCCATGGAACATCCGGAATCCTTACATTACTTTCACCTTAGAAGCGGCCTCAGGATGATCCAGGACTAGGTTTTCCAGGATATTTATGATGAAACAGGGCAATTTTTTGAGGAGCACAGATATTACTCACTGGCTCCCAAGTGTTCTCCTCAGACAAATATCCCTGCCACTTAATGAGGTACTGCAGCTGATTCCTGCAGATCCTGGAGTCCAGAATCTTCTTCACAACAAATTGTACTTGCCCGTCCACCAACACTGGCTGGGAGGAGGTGCAATATGACCCTGAAAAGTATTCGTAGACACAGGTTTTAATAAGGAGACATGGAACACAGGATGCACCTTCATGGTCCTTGGCAACTTCAGGTGGCAGGCAACAGAGCTCATGATACCAGAGATCTTGAATGGACCAATGAATTTTTGTCCCAGCTTCTGTGATGGAACATTCAATTTTAAATTCTTTGTGGATAACCACACAGAGTGTCTTACCTTAAACATGGGTGCAGGTCTTCAGAACTTATTGGCTGTTCTTGTATCTCTCCTGTGCAGTAGATAGCGATTCCTTCAGAGTATCCAGATTTCATTTCATCACCGCCAATCTTTCATCTACTGCATGCACAGGACTATCGATTGGGATCTGGGAAAAATACTAGGATGATAACCTTAGTAGATGAATTCACGAGTTATTGTAGGAGAACTCAGCTAGAGGAATCAACTCCAACCAGTCATCCTGCAAGTGGCTGATACTCATATAGCACCGAAGATACTGCTTCAGAGTCTGATTAGTTTGCTCCGTCTGTCCATTGGTCTGAGGATGATATGCTGAAGATAGACAGACATTGATACCAAGTGCAGAACAAAATCCTTTCCAGAATCTGGAGGTAAACTGCACTCCCTGATCAGAGATGATCTCATCTGGAACTCCATGCAGCCGAAACACATTCAGAATCACCAGATCTACCGTCTCCTTAGCTGAGGGAAGACCAGTACAAGGAATAAAGTAGGAAAGCTTTAGTAAGGTGATCTACTACGACCAGAATAGAGTTCTTTCTCCCAGAGGTGGACAATTCCACTATAAAGTCCATAGAAATAAACCTCCAAGGGCGAGCATGAACGTTCATTGGTTGCAGCTATCCAGTAGATGATACACGAGGAGTCTTAAAACATGCACATACCTCACAAGAGAGAACGTAGCTCTTAACATCCCTCAGACAGGTAGGCCACCAAAAGAAACGGGTCAGAAACTCTTGTGTCTTCTGTCCCCCCTGGTGAACAGTCAACTTGGAGTCATGGACAAACTTGAGGACCTGCAGCCTTATGACCTCCAGAACATAAAAATGTTGATCTCCGACCCACATACCATTCTTGAGAACCAAGTTCACATCATCAGTCGGGTTAGTGAGAAACGGGTCTGCGTCATAGGCCTCCTTAATAGTCTTCCATAATTCCTTATTATGGATGACTCCGACAAAGTTGGCATCTGACAAAATGGTCTTGGACGGGGTCCAAGGTACGGAATTCGTGGCATGGATTTGGGACAAAGCATCCGCTTTCCCATTATGTGAACCTGGATGGTATGAGATGACAAAATTAAATTGGTTCAAAAACAAACTCCAACAAGCCTGACATGGAGAAAGACATCTAGCAGATCTAAGAAATTCCAGGTTATGATGATCCGTGAGCACAATAACTTGTTGTGCTGCCCCTGCAGATGGTGCCTACAATCCTTAAATGCAGCAATAATGGCTAGAAGCTCTTTACCTCCCACATCATAATTCCTCTCCGCAGCAGAAAGTTTACGAGAGGAAAAAGCACATGGATGTAACAGACCTTTCTCTCCTGTTTTTTGCGAGAGGATGGCCCCCAGAGCACAATCCGAAGTGTCCACTTCCACAATGAAAGGATGTTATGGGTTAGGATGAATCAACAGAGGTGCAGAAGTTAAAGGGGACGTAAGACAATCAAAAGCCTCTTGAGCCTGTGTAGACCACAAGAAAGTCTTTTCCTTCTTGGTTAGTTGTGTAACAATCTCGGAGAAATTATGAATAAACCATCTATAAAATTTAGTGAAGCCGATAAAATGTAGTATCTTCTTGACATTTTTAGCTGCGGGCCAATCAAGAGTAGCCTGGATCTTACTTGCCTCCATGTTAAGCTCCTGTGCTACAGTATTAACACTAGTGTTGATTCTTATGTTTTTCTCTTACATTGCTGAGTAATATAGGTGCACAATAGGATTTGTGATTGATTTCTTTCATTATTGTACAGATATGGATCTGTGATACCTAAGTGATTATATATTATCCCGGGTGTACCCACCTTTTCTTAGTTGTATTTGTGGTATTTACTACCTTTTATATAAAAAAATGTTTTATTGTGTTTAAAAAATCATAATTTTTAATCGATATACTTGGCAGTTCTTTAAAGCTTTTTCTGGGTGTTATATTCTTTTGCTTTACGGCCTGAATGTACAGGTTAATCAATGGTGTATTCATTTTAGTTGCGTAAAAGGTTTAACAATCTCGGAGAAATTACGAATAAACCATCTATAAAATTAAGCGAAGCCAATAAAATGTTGTACCTCCTTGAAATTTTTAGGTGCAGGCCAATCAAGAATAGCCTAGATCTCACTTGCCTCCATGTTAAACTCCTGTGGCGAGATGACATAACCCAGAAATTGAATCTCTGTGCGATAGAACTCACATTTCTCAGGCTTGATGTTCTCTTTCAGGCGTCTTAAAAGAGTCTTAACATGCTCTTGATGTTCCTGCAATGAATCATAAAAAATCAAAATATTGTCCAGATAGATTATGGTAAAATGATCTAGCAGATCTCTAAAAATGTCATTAGCCCAATGTTGAAAGTTTGCAGGAGCGTTGCAGAGACCAAAAGTATCACAAGGAACTCGAAGTGCCCATAGCAACATCTATATGCCGTCTTCCATTCATCCCAAAAGCGGATCCAAAATAGGTTATAAGCTCCTCGAAGATGCAACTTAGAGTATATCTTATTTAGAGTTGAGAGTCCTCAGTGGTTGATACCTTTTAATGGCTAACTGAAAAGATGGTAACAAATTGCAAGCTTTCGAGACTACTCAGGTCTCTTCATCAGGCTGAACTAATACAAAATCTGAAGAATCACATATTTATACACAAAAACACAGAAAAAATGCAATAGGTAAGACAAGTGACGTGAAGCAGAATAGTCATTATGGCAGAGGAATGAGCATAAATATTGGAACAATTCATAGATAAGGAGAGAAAGTTTTATTACCCTCTGATTGGGGTCTGGTAATATTTTGTGATGTTTTCACAGGGTATTTGGAGTAAATTCCTTAATTGATGTAATAGGCCATAAAACCATGTGACAGGTTCATTCCAGCATTAAGAGTGTCAAAGGTCACCCACTCACCATCAATTTGTATTCGCAAATTCTTCTCTGCCTTTGAGATGTGAATCTGCTTCTTAGTACCAGTATTTTCATATCTGACATGCTATGATCAGGGGAGCAAAAATGTTTTGCCACAGGTAGATCCATTCTTTTTTCTCTTATTGCGTGGCGATGAGAATTCATCCTTGTTCTCAGTTTTTGCCCGGTCTCCCCCACATACAGACCCCCAGTTGGACATTTAGTACATATAATTAGGTACACAACATTAGATGTGATGCAGCTGAAAGTACCTGGTATCTTGTAGTCCTGATGTGAGTTGGGTGTCTTTATCTTGTCCGTGGTCATTATAAATGGACAGGTTTTGCATTTCTTCTGATTGCAAGGCAAGGTTCCTGCAGCTGTTGGGGAGGACAGGGAACTTCTGACAATGATGCTTCTTAGATTTGGGGGCTGCCTAAAACACAGTAGTGGGGGGTCTGGAAATATGGATTGTAACCGGGCATCTTTTTGTAGTAAAGGTTGTAGTTTCCGTGCAGCTCCCCTTAGCACCTCCAGATTTGGATTGTAGGTGACCACTAAAGGCACCCGGTTATTTTCTTCTTTAGCTTTGTAATGTAGCAGGTGATCCCTTGATATTCTGGTGGCTCTTGTAATTTGGTTTTCAATTGTTCTTGGATGGTAGCCCTGATTTAAAAAGGTCTTTCTAAGGCGACCAAGGTGTTCATCTCTATCCATGGGGTTGGAACATATACGGTTGTATCTGATGGCTTGGCTGTAGACAATAGAGTTTTTTATGTGTTTTGGATGGAAACTGTCCCATTTAAGGTATGTTGGACGGTCGATTGGCTTCTGATACAGGGATGTCTCTATTTCATTGTCCTTCAGTTTAATGATGGTGTCCAAAAAGTTAATTTCAGTGCTGGAGTAGTTAAGTGTTAAGTTGATGGTGGGATGAAATTGATTGAACTGTTCGTGGAACGTCTTTAGCTGTTGCTCAGACTCCGTCCAGATGATTAAAATGTCATCAATGTAGCGGTAGTAGGCCCGAGGCCTGGTTGGACATGAGGACAGAAAGTCGCTTTCAAGCTTGGCCATGAAAAGATTTGCATACTGTGGAGCCATTTTACTTCCCATCGCTGTGCCAGTCTCCTGTAAATAGATCTTGTTGTCAAATTCAAAGTAATTGTGGGTGAGGATGAATTTTGTGAGTTTCACCACAGAATCAGCATCATTCTCTGTGTTTTTCATGAAGTCTTTGCAGGCATTTAATCCATCCTGGTGTGGGATATTAGAGTACAAGGATTCCACATCCATGGTGGCCAGGATGGTTCCTTCTGGTAGAGGACCTATTGCTGCTAGTTTATTCAGTAGGTCAGTTGTGTCCTGAATGTAGCTGGGTGTATCCTTTACCAGGGGTTTAAGAATGCCCTCTACCCATCCAGATACCTGCTCAGTAAGGGAGTCCACACATGAAATAATCGGCCTCCCTGGCCGATTATTTCATGTGTGGACTCCCTTACTGAGAGGTATCTGGATGGTAGAGGGCATTCTTAAACCCCTGGTAAAGGATACACCCAGCTACATTCAGGACACAACTGACCTACTGAATAAACTAGCAGCAATAGGTCCTCTACCAGAAGGAACCATCCTGGCCACCATGGATGTGGAATCCTTGTACTCTAATATCCCACACCAGGATGGATTAAATGCCTGCAAAGACTTCATGAAAAACACAGAGAATGATGCTGATTCTGTGGTGAAACTCACAAATTCATCCTCACCCACAATTACTTTGAATTTGACAACAAGATCTATTTACAGGAGACTGGCACAGCGATGGAAGTAAAATGGCTCCACAGTATGCAAATCTTTTCATGGCCAAGCTTGAAAGCGACTTTCTGTCCTCATGTCCAACCAGGCCTCGGGCCTACTACCGCTACATTGATGACATTTTAATCATCTGGACGGAGTCTGAGCAACAGCTAAAGACGTTCCACGAACAGTTCAATCAATTTCATCCCACCATCAACTTAACACTTAACTACTCCAGCACTGAAATTAACTTTTTGGACACCATCATTAAACTGAAGGACAATGAAATAGAGACATCCCTGTATCAGAAGCCAATCGACCGTCCAACATACCTTAAATGGGACAGTTTCCATCCAAAACACATAAAAAACTCTATTGTCTACAGCCAAGCCATCAGATACAACCGTATATGTTCCAACCCCATGGATAGAGATGAACACCTTGGTCGCCTTAGAAAGACCTTTTTAAATCAGGGCTACCATCCAAGAACAATTGAAAACCAAATTACAAGAGCCACCAGAATATCAAGGGATCACCTGCTACATTACAAAGCTAAAGAAGAAAATAACTGGGTGCCTTTAGTGGTCACCTACAATCCAAATCTGGAGGTGCTAAGGGGAGCTGCACGGAAACTACAACCTTTACTACAAAAAGATGCCCGGTTACAATCCATATTTCCAGACCCCCCACTACTGTGTTTTAGGCAGCCCCCAAATCTAAGAAGCATCATTGTCAGAAGTTCCCTGTCCTCCCCAACAGCTGCAGGAACCTTGCCTTGCAATCAGAAGAAATGCAAAACCTGTCCATTTATAATGACCACGGACAAGATAAAGATCCCCAACTCACATCAGGACTACAAGATACCAGGTACTTTCAGCTGCATCACATCTAATGTTGTGTACCTAATTATATGTACTAAATGTCCAACTGGGGTCTGTATATGGGGAGACCGGGCAAAAACTGAGAACAAGGATGAATTCTCATCGCCACGCAATAAGAGAAAAAAGAATGGATCTACCTGTGGCAAAACATTTTTGCTCCCCTGATCATAGCATGTCAGATATGAAAATACTGGTACTAAAGAAGCAGATTCACATCTCAAAGGCAGAGAAGAATTTGCGAATACAAATTGATGGTGACCTTTGACACTCTTAATGCTGGAATGAACCTGTCACATGGTTTTATGGCCTATTACATCAATTAAGGAATTTACTCCAAATACCCTGTGAAAACATCACAAAACATTACCAGACCCCAATCAGAGGGTAATAAAACTTTCTCTCCTTATCTATGAATTGTTCCAATATTTATGCTCATTCCTCTGCCATAATGACTATTCTGCTTCACGTCACTTGTCTTACCTATTGCATTTTTTCTGTGTTTTTGTGTATAAATATGTGATTCTTCAGATTTTGTATTAGTTCAGCCTGATGAAGAGACCTGAGTAGTCTCGAAAGCTTGCAATTTGTTACCATCTTTTCAGTTAGCCATTAAAAGGTATCAACCACTGAGGACTCTCAACTCTAAATATTTTTCTATCTACTGGCTAACACGGTACGAAGATATACATCTTTACTGTATCAGAGTATATCTTAGCGTGTCGTACTCTTTTCCAGCAGTTCAGGAATTAATGGCAAAGGATAACGGTTACAAATGGTTACCTTGCTGAGCTCCTGATAGTCAATACACGGTCTAAGAGTTCCATCCTTATTTTTTACGAAAAAGATGGGTGCTCCTGCCGGTGATGAGGATGGGCAAATGAAACCCTTAGCCAGATTCTCGTCAATGTATTCCTTTAAGGCCTGCAGCTCCGGAGCTGCTAGTAGGTAGACATTCTTAAATGGAATAGCTGCCCCCAGAAGCAGGTCAATAGGACAATCATAGGATCTGTGAGGAGGAAGCTGATCTGCCATTTTCTTATCACAGATATCAGAAAATTCATTATAAATGGATGGTAACATAGATACCTTAGTGGTACATTCCGTATCCTGAGATCTTGCCTGACTTGTTACTGGTGAGTCTTTGAATGGAAAAGTGATCTCCTTGGTCTCCCAGTTAATGATTGGGATCTGTACCTGCAGCCATGGAATTCCTAGAATTAGAGGAAAATATGGCTAAGAAATTAACATAAAGGAAAGCATTTCCTGATGATTGGATTCTATGCAAATCTCCAGAGATACCGTCTCCTCATCCACAGGTACTGAAACTAGAGGGGAACCATCCACTGTTTCCATGGTTGCTTGGGTGGCTCTCTGTTGCATCTTTGTGCCATGTTCCTTGGAAAAGGTGAGGTCCATAAAGTTACCACTTGCCCCAGAATCCACCATACCTGCACAGGAGATCCATTGTCCCGACAAGATCTTAATGAGGAGGGAGCAATCTCTATCCTTCCATATCTTAGGAGAGGTAGTCATTGAAAGGGAATGAAAGACAGCATTCACAGTTAAATTGGACCCAGAAACAACAGATTCAGCATCCTGATCTTCATATTCCCCTACAGCGGCTAGTAACTTGCACGACCGCTTAGTACAGTTAATAAGGAAAAGATAAGACTGACCGCAGGAAAAACACAAGCTCTCACTAAAACAATTGCTCCCTGTGCTCGTTAATCTCACGCCGCTGTAAAGCATCCACTTGCATGGGAACTGGTTCAACTTCCCAAGAGAATTTGCCAGCAGGTTCTTTAGAAGGAAGGGGAGATTTAGTGACATGGTTAGAGGCTGCAAATCGCTCCTGTCCATGTTCTGTAAAACAAAACAGGCTCCATGGACCATCCGGAATCCTTACACTTGCATTAGATTCGTTATTCATTACGAATAAACGGATATTAGAAATCATTCATGATGATTTTTCCAAATCCGAATATTTCACTATTCGCTCATCACTAATTATTAGTGCTGGTGTTTTAATCTGCCCAGCAACAGGTAATGAGAAGGTATGGATAGAATTAAGAGTTGGCACTAACCGAGAGATGGAGGGGCTATGTACCAAGATCAGAGTTGACATCCTGAAAGTGAGTCAAAGACGATCTATGTTGTAGCTAGAGCATACCTTTGGTCTTAGTATACAGAAAACAGCCACAAAAAACAAATGTCCAAAAATAAAAAAATTTAATTGCATGAAGGTAGTAATAATTATAAGGGTATTTAGTAAACATAATTTTGATCAAAAGAATGTACAAGCCATCCCGCCACGTCAAGGCAACCCTTTGTGGACAGTCCTACTCTAATATTAAAAACCTTTCCACTTGTCAAGTGACATAAATGTGAACAAGGCAGAGGGACTGAACCCACCAGTTGAAGCATAGGCCAGACAGGATGGATTTCTCAATTCAGAAACAGGGGAGTCCCACCCTTATATGCACAGAACGCACTCTGAACTACATAGAAAACTAGATCTGAACTGAAAAAGTAAGTTGATGTGTATACAAAATGTAAATGCATATTAACACATGACCATTACACAGAAAACAGGCACAAAAAACAAATGTCCAAAAATAAAAAAAATTTCTTAGTATACAGCAGAGCCGCATGAGTTGGGTGTCCCATGAGTTGAGACCGAGGCAGTGGTTACAGTAATCCTGAGCAGAGAAAGAAAAAGCGATAGAAGGGTAATGCACCCGAGACGGATCATGAGATAGGGGCCTAGCAGTACACTCCCGCTTTTATAACTCAGAGAGGCAATGGGCAAGGACAGAACAGAGAATATGAGATGAAGAGAGTGCCCTGGCAGGAGTTCCAAGGCATCAGAAGTACAGAAGCTAAGTACGGTCGTATTGTCAAACTAGTTATCTTAATAGGCAAAAGAGTGTGGAACGAGTTGAGAATAGGACTCCTACTAACTGAACTGTAGGAGAGTGCTGAATGGTGGTGTAGACAGAGAAACATGAGACAGTAATAAGTAAACTTGAAGAGGTAGAGAGACTATGTGTGAAGATGCTCTGTATTGTGAAAGAAACATTCGTGAAGTAAATGCACACACTATCAATTGTTCATAGTTTCCATCACGTTACTGTTAAGTAATAGATTATTAATTCTTTAGTGGTGTCTCCTACATGGAACTGTTCAACATCTTGTCCTGGCCAGCATAAGTCACTCGCATCCTGCAACCTGCAAGAGCGTAGCACCCCTTTAGACAAATGCTACACATCCAGCCATGTAGAATGTCAGAGCATAAAAGACAAGTACCTTGCCCACAGCTATCGCTCATTGCTACTTAACACAATTTTGGCTCCAGTGTATAAGAAGGAAATGTCTGATCTAGAATGGATGGAGAGTAGAGTAGAAGAATGTAGTACCAACATAGGTAATCAAATTGGGGTATTCAGTTTTCAAAAAACGAAGGCATAGGTGTAATTTTAAAGGGGGTATCTGGGACTTTACAAAAGACAAAAAAATTATCTAAGCACTAACAGGCAGGTAATTGCTACTTACCTGCCTGTTGTGCACAGCAGCGGTCTTCCCCAGCACAGAGTGGTCACAGACTGCTCCTCAGGGGATTCAGCTGCCTCTGCTGATGCGACGGGACGGGACTATTGAGGTCATTCTGATAGACTATCGCCTCACACAGTTAGGCAGTGGTTTCCAGCTGTCAATCAGAATGACCTCGGAAGTCCCACCCCATTGACAGAGTGGATCGAAAAAGAAGCCTCCTCTCTGTAGATGTGACATCAGTGGAGCCTTCTGTATCCCTGGCAGGAGCAGTCTGTGACCGCTCTGTGCCGAGGAAGAACGGTGCAAGGCACAACAGGCAGGTAAGTTGCATTTACCTGCCTGTTAGTGCTTAGGTACATTTTTTGTTTTTTATAAAGTCCCGGATACCCACGTTCATCATCTTTACAAGGCAATTATGAACTGTACGAGCAGTGAGATTATGAAATTCTCTGTCACGTAAAGTCATCATGGTTGACTCACTAAAAAAAGTTCAAGGAGGGCCTTGATGCTTTTCTTAAAAAATATACAGGTTATGTGTATTATATTCAGTGATGGAATGTTTATCCAGGGAACTTGTCTGATTGTCATACTTGGAGTAAGGAAGTAATTTTTCCCTTATAAAGGGCAATTAGCATCTCCATCATAGTATTTGCATTCTTCTGCATTAACATGTTTGGTTGTAGGTTGAACTTCATGGACTTTGTATTTTCTTTCACCCTTAAAACCATTAAACTAACTGTTTCTTGTATCTGTAAATAAGAGTTTCACAAACAATCCTGCAAATGTATTGAGTTTATAACTATTTCTGGATGCCTTGTGTGCACAGCTCACTTTAGGTCATGTTATGACATAACGATAGGCTTCAAGGGGTTTTCCTGGCACACAGATTCTTAAAACTTTGTAAAGCCTGTATGAAATGAAGAAACTCCATTTTTATAAATGATTTTATTTAGGCACAGCTTTTAAAAAGACATGTTCACATATACTAGCATCTGAGAAGTCAAGACAAATTACACAACAAGTTACAGTATGAGATGAGATCTCCTGCTTTTTACTCTTGTTTAAGTAGTCCAAAGCACAGATTACAGAAATTCTCTGTGCTTTTAACAGAAAGTAACCTGTCAGTCAAGCACCACCCATCATTCAAGAGACTGGAATCAGCAAGCTGCTCTAAGTGCAGTTTGCCCTGAATGTTGATATCCTGGGGTAAATTGCTGTGAACTTCAACCAGTTTTACAGGAATGATGTGAAAGCAGAACCCATAGTAAAGGATCCACACAAAATACAGGAACCTTAAAAACTAGTGACTGTGGCCAGAAGGGGCAGTACTGGGTATTCCAGAGTGATAGATGACACTATAATACATGAATACATATGACTCATTGCTCCCCTATAGTGACATCAGTGTCAGCAGCTGTTATCTTGAGTGCAAGAGCACATACTAATAGTGTAAGGAACTACACCTTTATCCACCTTTAGACTGTATAAGAGTCTCAAGATGATACTTTGAAGGTGTCCTGAAGCGAGCAGTGAAAGTAGAAGTGATGGAGCTGTGGGATGGATGCATTTTTGGCAGAAAAGCCAGAGCATACAGCCTCTTTGGAAATGTAGTCCAGTAGCACAGAGAGAATTTAGAATGTAAACAACAACAGAACAGAAGTATGACTGCAAAGGGCTGAAGTGGAGCTTTGTAAAAAATAAAGATAACCAAGTGCTTTTGGGACTCATTACCTGAATGGCAATATTGTTTTTGTTTTTTTTGTGCCTAGAAAACCACCTTAAGATAAGGAATGTGAAATAATTATTCCAAAATATAAACCTTTTTAACTATTGTTTAGTTGATATACAGTACTTGTATGCTTTATCATTTTACATCACCCAACTTCTCTTCAGCCAAACATGATGGACTGCTTTCCTTAATAATTGGAAGGCTTCAAGGCCAGTAGAAGTAAACCAGCTCCAAATTGTGACAATCCCTTCATTATGCTGTAAAATTGCAGTTTGTAGAGTCAAGAACAGTAGGTATTTTGCTGTAACTTTTTTTTTAAAGAAACTGAACAGATTTCTTTTAAGAGTAGAACACATTTGTCAGAAAGCATATTTTGCATGCACCTTTATTTAATGGACAAATCATCTGAAATCATGAGTGATGAGGATCTGCTCCTTGGTGGTCGCCCTCCTTTCTGGGACATCACATCAAAGATCAGGGGATGTAGGCCTGCTCACTGCTAGTAGTTGCCAGCCCCCCTACACTCAGAATCTATGGCTGTTCATCTTCGCTATGACTGTCCACGCTATTGAACATGTCATAAAGAAGCTGAAAATACATGCTGTGATTCTCTGCTGGTCACACCATGTCAATCAATAATGTATACTTTTGTGTGTCATGCAAGAGCGCAGGCACTGCAGGGTTTGTGGAGGTGAGCAGCTAACTAATTTATAAAAATTAATGACCTTGACAGAGGTGGATGGTTTTATAAAATGCTAAATGTTTTTAACACTGTCTACACAAGGCATCAGATAATGTATTCATGACATTGGGTTATGAGTCAGATGTTCAGCTACAAGTGTTTCATTGACCTCACGCCATAGATCTAAAACACTATCATGGTACAGAGCAATAGAGATATTTTCTTATCAGCAATGAGTCCCGCTTTTGTCTTGGAGTCAATGATAGATATAGATTGGTATGGAGACCACATGAGAAATGCCATCAAGAAGCCTTCATGAGGGAATGTCACACTGGTCCTACTTCTGAGATTATGGTGTGGAGTTGCATAATGTATGGTAGGCAGACCCCTTTATTCTTTTTTCCAGGTTCACTAATAGCCAGCCATTAAATTGATTTGGTCATGGAACCCTTGATAGAGCCAGTTCTTCAAATTGTCCTAGGAGCCTTTTTTCAACATGCCAATGTCAAGACTAGTGTTGAGCATTCCGATACCGCAAGTATCGGGTATCGGCCGATATTAGCTGTATCGGAATTCCGATACTTAGTTCCGATATTTTTCATATATCGTATAACGGAATCAGAAGTTCCCATAATTCTTTGAGAGGCAATGTGATTATAGTCAGCCAATGAGGAATCCTAAGAAGTGTGGGCACATCCTGTACTGCTGCGGTCATCTTAAGTAATGGCATGGCTGTCATTGGCTGCTGAAATGATGTCAGAATGCACTATAAAAGGCGCCGCGGCCATTTTAGCGTCACTGTGCTGTGAACTCAGTTAGGGACAGAACGCTGCTCTGCTGACTCTGAGGGACAGTTAGAGATTGCGATTTTGTGTACTGTGCTTTAGACAGGCTATTTTACCAACCGCTGTGTAAAACTTCCTTTTGCCTTGCAGTGTTGTTTTAACAGCACTGTGCAAGGTGTGTGTGTGAGAGTGCAGGTGACGCTGCAGTTTGCTCTGCATCCACCGCTGTTTGTAGGCATCTGCACGTGTCACTCACTGACTCTTTTTTTTTATTATTTTGTGGAATTGGTGCAGCTCCATTCAATTGAAATTAACAGTGATCTATTAGTGTGACGCGCTTCCATCCGTATACAATACATTGGTTGCAAACACTATAGAAGTACAGAAAGGAGCCTTTCACAGTTAGTGAACAGTTGTGTTTCAGTGTTCACTGTAGTCTGTGAGCTTTTCATTTTTTGAGTGCAGATTACGCTCCAGTTAGTTCTTCAACCACTGCTGGTTGTAGTCTGCTGAGCGTGTGTCACTGCCTCATCCTTCAAATTTTTCTCTAATTGGTGCTGCTCCATTATATTTTAAAAAAATCTAATCTATTAGTGTGACGCGCTTCCATCCGTATACAATACATTGGTTGCAAACACTATAGAAGTACACAAAGGGGCCTTTTACAGCTAGTGAACAGTTGTGTTTCAGTGTTCTCTGTAGTCTGTGAGCTTTTCATTTTTTGAGTGCAGATTACGCTCCAGTTAGTTCTTCAACCACTGCTGGTTGTAGTCTGCTGAGCGTGTGTCACTGCCTCATCCTTCAAATTTTTCTCTAATTGGTGCTGCTCCATTATATTTTAAAAAAATCTAATCTATTAGTGTGACGCGCTTCCATCCGTATACAATACATTGGTTGCAAACACTATAGAAGTACACAAAGGGGCCTTTTACAGCTAGTGAACAGTTGTGTTTCAGTGTTCACTGTAGTCTAAGAGCTTTTCATTTTTTGAGTGCAGATTACGCTCCTGTTAGTTCTTCAACCACTGCTGGTTGTAGTCTGCTGAGCGTGTGTCACTGCCTCATCCTTCAAATTTTTCTCTAATTGGTGCTGCTCCATTATATTTAAAAAAATCTAATCTATTAGTGTGACGCGCTTCCATCCGTATACAATACATTGGTTGCAAACACTATAGAAGTACACAAAGGGGCCTTTTCCAGCTAGTGAACAGTTGTGTTTCAGTGTTCACTGTAGTCTAAGAGCTTTTCATTTTTTGAGTGCAGATTACGCTCCAGTTAGTTCTTCAACCACTGCTGGTTGTAGTCTGCTGAGCGTGTGTCACTGCCTCATCCTTCAAATTTTTCTCTAATTGGTGCTGCTACATTATATTTTAAAAAAATCTAATCTATTAGTGTGACGTGCTTCCATCCGTATACAATACATTGGTTGCAAACACTATAGAAGTACACAAAGGGGCCTTTTACAGCTAGTGAACAGTTGTGTTTCAGTGTTCACTGTAGTCTGTGAGCTTTTCATTTTTTGAGTGCAGATTACGCTCCAGTTAGTTCTTCAACCACTGCTGGTTGTAGTCTGCTGAGCGTGTGTCACTGCCTCATCCTTCAAATTTTTCTCTAATTGGTGCTGCTACATTATATTTAAAAAAATCTAATCTATTAGTGTGACGCGCTTCCATCCGTATACAATACATTGGTTGCAAACACTATAGAAGTACACAAAGGGGCCTTTTACAGCTAGTGAACAGTTGTGTTTCAGTGTTCACTGTAGTCTGTGAGCTTTTCATTTTTTGAGTGCAGATTACGCTCCAGTTAGTTCTTCAACCACTGCTGGTTGTAGTCTGCTGAGCGTGTGTCACTGCCTCATCCTTCAAATTTTTCTCTAATTGGTGCTGCTACATTATATTTTAAAAAAATCTAATCTATTAGTGTGACGCGCTTCCATCCGTATACAATACATTGGTTGCAAACACTATAGAAGTACACAAAGGGGCCTTTTACAGCTAGTGAACAGTTGTGTTTCAGTGTTCACTGTAGTCTGTGAGCTTTTCATTTTTTGAGTGCAGATTACGCTCCAGTTAGTTCTTCAACCACTGCTGGTTGTAGTCTGCTGAGCGTGTGTCACTGCCTCATCCTTCAAATTTTTCTCTAATTGGTGCTGCTACATTATATTTAAAAAAAATCTAATCTATTAGTGTGACGCGCTTCCATCCGTATACAATACATTGGTTGCAAACACTATAGAAGTACACAAAGGGGCCTTTTACAGCTAGTGAACAGTTGTGTTTCAGTGTTCACTGTAGTCTGTGAGCTTTTCATTTTTTGAGTGCAGATTACGCTCCAGTTAGTTCTTCAACCACTGCTGATTGTAGTCTGCTGAGCGTGTGTCACTGCCTCATCCTTCAAATTTTTCTCTAATTGGTAGAGTTGAGCGATACTTTCCGATATCCAAAAGTATCGGAATCGGAATGGTATCGCCGATACCATTAAAATATCGGCGATACCCGATACCGATACCGGAAGTCCCATGTAAGTCTATGGGAACAAAATATCGCAACTAAAAAAACCTCTTTCTTTCCTTGTAAACACTAAATATACACACATAGAATACATATATATATATATATATACATGTCATTGTGACATATATATATACATATATGTATAGTTTATACACTTCTACATAGTAAAATATCCTCTGATTCAATTGCCGGGTAAAGTCGGCTTCTGTGAAAAGACAGAAGCACCCGACATGAAATGACACTTGGTGTACATAGGGTTAACCATGTCTTTTCATGTCATTTGCTATCTGATTTGCACAAACAATTACATCAGTCTATGTGTGCAAAATTTCACACCTGTAGGGGTTAATTAAAGGTGTAAATTCGTTGTAAAAAAAACGGACTTTTTTGCTACGAATTTACACCTTTAATTAACCCCTACAGGTGTGAAATTTTGCACACTTACACTCATGTAATTGTTTGTGCAAATCAGATATCAAACTACATGAAAAGACATGGTTAACCCTATGTACACCAAGTGTCATTTCATGTCGGGTTCTGCATTTTCACAAAAGCCGGCAATTGAATTAGCGGCTATTATACTATGTAGAAGTGTATGAACTATAAATATAAATATATATATATATATATATGTGTCACAAATTCAATGACATGTATATATATATATGAGGTGTAAAATTGCTGAAAAAAAATGAGTGGGCTCCCGCCCTATTTTCGCAACCAGACAGACAAAGCCAGTGAGTGGGGGCAGATAATAATAGCCCAGAGAGGGACCATTTTTTTTGGCCCCCCCCGGCTACTTAACATCTGCCCCCAGACACCCCAGAAAGGGCAAATCTCTAATTAGATTTGCCCTTTCTGGCACTTTGCCCGTCTATTCCCATTGCCCTGTAGCGGTGGTGAATGGGTTAATAAGGGGTTAAAATGACCTTGCAATTGAAAGGTCACTTTAAGCCAGGTTAATAATTGAGAGCTGTCAATTAGACAACTATCAATTATGAATCCTATTGTATGAAAGAAAAATCAAACACACACACTTTAATAAAAAAGAAGTTTAATGAAATAATCACACAGTTTTTGACCATATTTTATTTACCTGCTAAAACCATTTCCTGTAATAAAAATAAAATAATAAAGCAAAATTATTCTTACCAATCCGATGCACAGTCAGGTCCCACGGTGTAATCCTTCAGAAAGGGTTAATGTTTACTGCAGGGACCGCAGCTAATGCTGCAGCCTCACAGTAAACCCCCAAATGAATGAGTTCCTCTCCTGGCTGACAGGAGAGGAAGTGGAAAGCTTAATTGATTGCTTTCCACTTTCACTTCAGGTCAGCCAGGGACACCATCAGTGACGTCAGAGGGAACTGATTAACAAAAATAGGGGTTCCCTTCGAAAAAAAAATGGCGTGGGGTCCCCCCTATTTTTGTTAACCAGCCAGATGAAGCAGACCGCTGAGGCCTGGATTTTCAGCCTGTTAAGGAGCCACGATCCATGGACCTTGCCAGCCTGATAATAACAGGCCACAGCAGTCTGCATATCTTGGCTGAATAACAAAAATAGGGGATCCCCTCGAAAAAAATTGGCGTGGGGTCCCCCCTATTTTTGTTAACCAGCCAGATGAAGCAGACCGCTGAGACCGGGTTTTTCAGGGCTGGTAAGGATCCAATATCCATGGACCTTGCAAGCCTGATAATACCAGGCCACAGCAGTCTGCTTAGCTTGGCTGGTTAACAAAAATAGGGGATCCCCTCGAAAAAAAAATGGCGTAGGGGTCCCCCTATTTTTGTTAACCAGCCAAGTAAAATGCAGACTGCTGCGGCCTGGTATTAAAAGACTGTCAAGGCCCATGGATTTTGGCCCTCAACAGCCTGATAATACCAGGCTACAGCAGCCCCACATTTGGCGCATCAAAAGATGTGCCAATTGTGGCACTTTACCCGGCTCTTCCCACTGCCCTGTAGCGGTGGCAAGTGGGGTAATAAGGGGTTAATGTCACCGTTGATTGCACGGTGACAATAAGCCCGGTTAATAATGGATAGGCGTCAATAAGACACCGATCCATTATTAATCCCAAAGTTTTTAAATGTGTAAAAAAAAGACACAGCAAGAAAAAAGTCTTTTAATGAAATAAAAGAGACAACACAGTTTTAATTTTTTTTATTACTCTCTCATTCCTGCGACGCCATCGATCTCCTGTAAAAAAAAGAAAAAAAACAAACCAACAGTATACCACCTGTCCGACGCAGTCCATAACGACAGTCCCACGACGATCCAGCTCTGCTACATTGCAATGACAGGCAGAGCCTGTCATTGCAATGCAGCACAGCTGATTACCTGCTTCCCCGGCGGTGACGTCATCGGACTGACTGCTTTACGGCCGGGATTACCCAGCAGTCACTGCAGTTATCGCGAGAAACTGCATGTGACCGCCGGGGAGAAGAGGATGGCGGCCATGAAGCAGTCCAGGACGTGACCGCCGGAGATCTTCTGCCAGGTAAGTGCCGCTGACTCCTGACAGACCCGACAGACGGACACTGACAGTGACAGTGACATCCCGATTCCGGTATCCAATATGACGAAAATATCGGTACTCGGAATCGGAATTCCGATACAGCCAATATCGGCCGATACCCGATATTTGCAGTATCGGAATGCTCAACCCTACTAATTGGTGCTGCTACATTATATTTTAAAAAAATCGAATCTATTAGTGTGACGCGCTTCCATCCGTATACAATACATTGGTTGCAAACACTATAGAAGTACACAAAGGGGCCTTTTACAGCTAGTGAACAGTTGTGTTTCAGTGTTCACTGTAGTCTGTGAGCTTTTCATTTTTTGAGTGCAGATTACGCTCCAGTTAGTTATTCAACCACTGCTGGTTGTAGTCTGCTGAGCGTGTGTCACTGCCTCATCCTTCAAATTTTTCTCTAATTGGTGCTGCTACATTATATTTTAAAAAAATCTAATCTATTAGTGTGACGCGCTTCCATCCGTATACAATACATTGGTTGCAAACACTATAGAAGTACACAAAGGGGCCTTTTACAGCTAGTGAACAGATGTGTTTCAGTGTTTACTGTAGTCTGTGAGCTTTTCATTTTTTGAGTGCAGATTACGCTCCAGTTAGTTCTTCAACCACTGCTGGTTGTAGTCTGCTGAGCGTGTGTCACTGCCTCATCCTTCAAATTTTTCTCTAATTGGTGCTGCTACATTATATTTAAAAAAAATCTAATCTATTAGTGTGACGCGCTTCCATCCGTATACAATACATTGGTTGCAAACACTATAGAAGTACACAAAGGGGCCTTTTACAGCTAGTGAACAGTTGTGTTTCAGTGTTCACTGTAGTCTGTGAGCTTTTCATTTTTTGAGTGCAGATTACGCTCCAGTTAGTTCTTCAACCACTGCTGGTTGTAGTCTGCTGAGCGTGTGTCACTGCCTCATCCTTCAAATTTTTCTCTAATTGGTGCTGCTACATTATATTTTAAAAAAATCTAATCTATTAGTGTGACGCGCTTCCATCCGTATACAATACATTGGTTGCAAACACTATAGAAGTACACAAAGGGGCCTTTCACAGCTACTGAACAGTTGTCTGCAGTGTTCACTGCAGTCTCTGAGGAATAACCACACTTAGGCCTTATAACTTTTCTGACTTTCTTTATCAATCTACCAAGATGAAGAAGGCAGGGGGTAAGGCACGTGGTCGTGGCCGTGGAGTTTCAGCAGGGAGAGGACGTGGGGATTCTGTGCCTGCTGCTGCCGCACCCAGTGACACAGCATCCACCAGTTTACCCCGTGAGCGTTCCTTTATGCAGTTTTTTAGGAGCTCGGCGTAACCCCCTGCTGCGTGAAGAACAAATTGAAGCCGTTGTTGGTTGGATGGCAGCCAATGCATCGACTTCAATTGCTTCCACCTCCTCTCAGGACCACAGCACTGTTGAACAACCATCTGTCTCTTCACCGCCTGCCAAATTGCCCAGGCAGTCAGAGAGCTCTGTAAAGGAGCCAGCTGAGTCTCTGCTTCTGTTCTCAGAATCTGTTGGCTTGCAAACAGGGGCCCAGGCAAGCAGCATTCTGGAATGTGAAGAAGAGGCAGTATGCAGTGATGCGCAACAGCTGTGTCTCTCTGAATCTGAAGAGGCGGGTTAGCCAGTGTCGATGGTCAGCACACCGCAGAACGCATCTGATGATGATGAGACTCAGGTGCCAGTTTCTGTTGAGCATGGTGCTGGCCAGACCACCCAACAGCAGCAGGTGTTGGAAGAGGGTAGTGGAGATGATGAGGTCCAAGACCCAACATGGCGTGAGGAACAGGAAGGTGGTGGTAGCAGCTCTGAGGAAGAGATTGCCCCAACAGTCCAAACAGTAGGGAGAGGTAGGCTGCAGACTCGGTTGCCTGTAGCCTCCAGTTTGGCACCCGTTCGTAGCAGTTCTCTTCCAACAGCCAAAACGGGCGCTCCCAGGACTTGCACTGCGTGGTCCTTTTTTGACAAACTTGCAGATGATATTTGCTATGTCAAATGCAAGCTGTGTAATCAAAAAGTAAAAAGAGGTAAAAGTGTCAGTAACCTTAATACCACAAATATGTGGAAACATGTGCGGTCAAAGCACGTGGTTGAGTTACAAAGACACACTGGAGATGTAGGCCAACCTACAGCAGCACCTACATCTTCAGCTCGTGTTGGAGCCTCTTCCTCCAGCTCACACACAGCTGGTTCGGCTTCCTCACAGGATCGCCATGGAAGAACCTCTGTCACTGTTGTCCAGAGACCCAGTGTTATTCCACCCACAGCTGCAAGTTCCCTGTCATCCTCACACTCCCAGGCCACAAAACAGCCATCGGTAGCACAGGCATGGGATAAAAGACGGCCATACTCGGCAAACCATCCACGAGCACAGGCTCTGAATGCTGGCATTGCAAAACTCCTGTCCCGTGAAATGCTGTCATTCAGGCTGGTGGAGACTGACAGTTTCCGTAACTTAATGGCATTGGCAGTCCCACAATACAATGTGCCCAGCCGATTTTATTTCAGCAGGCAAGCCGTCCCTGGTCTGCAAAAGCATGTTGAGGGAAAAATTAAACATGCGCTACTAAACGCCGTCAGTAGCAAGGTCCACCTGACCACCGATGCGTGGACCAGTACCCATGGCCAGGGACGATAACTTTCCCTCACTGCCCATTGGGTCAATGTTGTGGAGCCGGGTACAGATCTTGCGAGTGGGTCTGTACGTGTTCTGCCAACTCCAAGGATTGCAGGAATCAAGTCTGTCCACATTGACTCCTCCTCCTACTCCAGTTCCTCAGAATCATCGCTGCAGGAGCCGTCACGGTCTACCTCCACATGGACCCGTGAACGCTTACCTGTTGCGACCGATATGAGCACAGCCGTGGCCAAACGTCAACAGGCCGTCCTGAAATTAATTTCCATGGGGAATCGAAGCCACACAGCGCAGGAGCTCTGGAATGCCATAAAGCAGGAGAGCGACGTGTGGTTTTTGCCAGCGAATCTCCAGCCAGGCTTGGTAGTGTGTGACAATGGCCGAAATCTGGTGGCAGCTCTGGGCCTTGGCAACCTCACTCACATACCATGTCTGGCACATGTGCTCAACTTGGTCGTGCAGAGTTTTTTGAGGGACTATCCGGATCTTAATGCACTGCTGCACAAGGTCCGCCTAGAGTGTGCTCACTTGCGACGTTCCAGCATGGCCAGATCGCGCATTGCAGCTCTGCAACGCAGATTTCGCCTTCCTGAACATCGCATCATATGTGACGTACCCACCAGGTAGAATTCCACGTTACATATGTTGGAGCGGTTGTGTGAGCAGCAGCCAGCAGTAATGGAGTATCAGCTGCATCAGGCGCAATCAACTCGCAATTTGCGCCGTTCACACTTCACCACTACTGAGTGGGCCTCTATGAAGGACATCTGCCACGTTTTGCATGCGTTTGATGAGTCAACGCGGATGGTGAGTGCAGATGATGCACTAGTCAGCCTGACTGTCCCCGTTATCTGCCTGCTTCAAAAAACACTGCAAGCACTAAGGGATGAGGTTTTGGAAGAGGTGGAGGATGAGGAGTCACAAATTCCATCACCTTCTGGACAGTCAGCGCAACGTGGTTCCTCACAAAGGGCTGGGCAGGGATCACTTAGTGAGGAGGATGAGGAGGAGTCAATGGAGGAGGAAGACATCGCTCCAGAGGGAGGTACACAACGCTCTAGTCAGTATGTAGAGCGAGGGTGGGGTGATGCAGAGCAGGCAGAGATGACGCCTCTTGCAGGGGACAGCGTTTCTTGGCCAGTTGGGAGTCTGCAGCACATGGTTGATTTCATGCTGCAGTGCCTGAGAAACGACCGCCGCATCGCCCACATTCTCACCACGTCTGATTATTGGGTGTACACCCTCCTAGACCCTCGCTACCCGGGACAACTTACAAAGCCTCATCACACCGTTGAACCGGGAGCGTAAAATGCGGGAGTACAAAGAGACACTGGTGCAATCCATAATGTTCTCCATTCCAGCCGAGAGCACTGCTGCTGCTACTGCTTTACAAAGCAGCTCTGTGCGTCGAGGCAGTGGAGACAGCTCTGCAACAAGAGGGAGCACAAGCAACGCCTCTGCACAGGGCAAGACCAGTATGTTCCAAATGTGGCGAAGTTTTGTGGCAGCGCCACAAATGTCTACACCATCCGAGACGGCTCCAGTCAGCAGGAGGCAACGTTTCCATAAGATGGTGACAGACTACTTGTCTTTCCCTCTCAGTGTACTCCCAGATGGCTCTTCCCCATTCAAGTTTTGGGTCTCTAAGCTGGATACATGGCCAGAGCTTGCCAGTATGCATTGGAGGTGCTGGCTTGCCCTGCTGCCAGTGTATTATCGGAGCGCGTCTTTAGTGCTGCAGGTGGTGTACTAACAGACCGTCGCATGCGACTATCCTCCGATAATGTAGACCGGCTTACTTTTCTGAAAATGAACAAGGCATGGATCTCGCCAGAATTTGTCTGTCCGTTTTCAGATTAAATAACTGGTTCGCAACGTTATCCATGTCTCCTGTTATGTTCATCTTTCTACCACCTGAACTCTACTCCCTGGGCTAAAACACTGCCAGTTGCTGCTCAGAAGTGTCGTGTCCACAGACCAATACACAAGCTATAGTGTTAGTGGGGTTCAGTAACGCCAGCTGTTCCCCTGCTGTGTGTCCGGCAAGAAGTCTCCTGTTTCCTACACATACACAGAAAAACCCATGTGGAACATGCTCCAAATAGGGAAGAGCCGTCACCCTGATTGTTATGCTTAAAACAGGAAATTGTGAAGTTTTCCAGGCCTACAATGATAAATTTTTATAACAAATATGGACAAATAATAATTTGTCATCACAGCGCATATCTGCACATGTCTATTAGAAATGGTAACAAAAACTAAAACATAGTGTTCACTTTTTGAAATTAATGCATTAAAAGTACATTTCTTAATTATCAATTAATGCTTTTTAAGGAACTTTATCTGTACCTGTAAGATAATGCAGTCAATGGATGTACGAATCATAAAATCATCATCATCATCATCACAAGTTTTATTTATGACAGACATTATAAAATACACATACTGATGCCAACTGTAACTTCACACACCAATATATGAAATTGCCAGCATCTAAACATGGTAATAATGTGCAATAATAAATTATTACATCTAGAAAGTGCATCATGCATACTGACAATAGGTAGTTATACCTGCAAGTGCTGTTGAAACAACCACAACAGATATAAATTAATAATGGTATATAGGTATCACAGTGCATAGTTAGTCATGGACAATGTCGATGTAATACTGTACCTCAATAAAGTCAGCGTCAACCATTATGCTTGTTAGTCTTGTAGATTGTTAAAGAGGGAACGGTCTTTTTTTGTTGGTCATAGGTGGAGTATTAGACAGTAAATGATTACTGCTGTCGTATTTTTGGCGTCCCTAGGGCACAATAACGCTGCGTAACGTCACATTTTATAGAGAGTCATCTAATAGACACACGCTACCCTACCCTACGAGTGACAGTAGGAAGGTAGTGTTGTTGACGGATAAAGCCTTGCGCAACCAGACATGCAAAATGCATGATTGCAGCCGCAGACTTTATTGACGTACAGTATAACATCGCCATTACCCATCAGAGGCTGTCCACTGTCTGATACAGACATAGAATATACCTTTGCTATCCGTAGCCTTTCTTTCACCTACACTTGCAGGCACACACTTAAATTGTGACAATGCATAATGTTTTTTTAAATGGTTATTTATTATCGTACATTATTGTGTCATCACATTGATGAGTCCATGCTGGACATGTCATACATGCTGTACAAAGTAACGATTTTATTAACTTAAATAATTGAAATGTCTGTGACTGTCACATATAAATTGCAATGATGATGATGAGTGACTATTCCAAAATCCATTGTCTTCACTATGTTATGGTTTAACATAGCGTTCCTTAAGCATTATTCATAAATACAAAAATGGACTTTTATTCTTAAATTTACAACACTATATTTTGTAACCAATTTTTTGGGTGGTGTGTTGTTCCATTTCTTGTTGGCATGTGCATATATGCGTTTATATTTCCAGGGTCTTTATTTTTATTCTTGAAGTTAGGAAACATGTGTATCTTCGTACCGTGTTAGCCAGTAGATAGAAAAATATTTAGACTTGAGAGTCCGCAGTGGTTGATACCTTTTAATGGATAACTGAAAAGATGGTAACAAATTGCAAGCTTTCGAGGCTACTCACGTCTTTTCATCAGGCAAATACTAAAACAAAAAATGAAGCATCACATATTTCTATACACAACAGGACACAGGAATAGTTCAATAGGTAAGAGAAGTGACGTGTAGCAGAACTGTCATTATGACAGAGGGATGAACATAAATATTGGAACAGTTCATAGATAAGGATAGAAAGTTTTATTGCCCTCTGATTGGGGTCTGGTTTTGTGTTTTCATGCCCCTGGAAGGGCAGAGACGCAGATTCCTTAATTGATATAGAATGACATAAATCCGTGTGATCTATTCATTCCATCACTAAGAGTGTCAAAGGTCATGATGAGCTTATATTCTGAAACCTTTGTATCTTTCTCAGATTTGAAGTTATATTTTAATAACAGTAATTCCATATCCATCATGCTATGACCGGGCATACAAAAGTGTTTTGCCACAGGTAAATCATTATTTTTTCTCTTATTGTGTGGCGCTGATAATTCATCCTTGTTCTCATTTTTTGGCCGGTCTCCCTTCACTTGTCCCTCCCTCACTTGTCTTACCTATTCCTGTGTCCTGTTGTGTGTAGAAATATGTGATTCTTCATTTTTTGTTTTAGTCTTAGCCTGATGAAGAGACCTGAGTAGTCTCGAAAGCTTTCAATTTGTTACCATCTTTTCAGCTAGCTATTAAACGGTATCAACCACTGAGGAATCTCAAGTATAAATATTTTTCTATTCTTGGAATTGAAATTCATCATTTTATTGTCCTAGTAAAACTTCATTTATTCTTGTTTGAAGTACATACATTTGCAATGGCCACGTAACAAGGCAATAATTGAATATTTTATGCCTACACCCTCCTTGACCCTGGGCTTCAACACCGCCAGTTGCTGCTCAGAAGTGTTAGATGCACAGATGAAAACAATCGCTGATGTGTTTTGGGGTTCAGTAACGCCTGCTATTCCCCTGCTGTGTGTCTGGCAAAAATTACTGCTGCTAACTACAACTTCAACTTCAAACATCTCATACTAGGCCTCTGCCTACACCCTCCTTGACCCTGGGCTTCAACACCGCCAGTTGCTGCTCAGAAGTGTTAGATGCACAGATGAAAACAATCGCTGATGTGTTTGTGGGGTTCAGTAACGCCTGCTGTTCCGCTGCTGTGTGTCTGGCAAAAATTACTGCTGCTAACTACAACTTCAACTTCAAACATCTCATACTAGGCCTCTGCCTACACCCTCCTTGACCCTGGGCTTCAACACCGCCAGTTGCTGCTCAGAAGTGTTAGATGCACAGATGAAAACAGTTGCTGATGTGTTTGTGGGGTTCAGTAACGCCTGCTGTTCCCCTGCTGTGTGTCCGGGAAAAATTACTGCTAGCTACCTACATCTGTTGAAAAAAACATGACATGTCAAAGTGTGTAGTGCTACACATAGATATGAGGCTACACCCTGATTTCTAAGCTGTAAACAATTGAAACGTCAGCTTTAAAACCATAAAATGATTAGTCTTTGTCACAAATCTGTAACAAAATAATTGTGACATATAATTTCAGATATGCATATGTCGAAAACAAATGCTAACACAAAAGCCTACTTATGCTATAGGATACTGATGTTCAACCTTGTCACTCCATAGCTTACACAAATCCAACTCACATCATGACTCAAATGCTGCAATGTTGGAAGTGCATAATGTGGGTTGAACTTTGACAACAGCTGCAGTGCGAAGGTTAGACTTCAGTGTTCTTGGCTTTTAAATAAAAGCATACAAGTAAATATAAGAATCCAATGTTGATTAAGGGACGTGATGTACACCTGTAATATTGTGCAAACAATGCATGTAGGAATAGTCCTCTTCAACATTACTTATATTTGTGTCATTTTACAAAATACATATTTAATTAGAAAGTTAACAGCCCATATCATAAAGGTCCTTCATGTAAACATGATAATCGGTAACAAAAATCATGCATTACCTTGTTAAAGTCAATAGTGCATAGTCACAATAGCAAAATATATACCTGTAAGTGGTGCTGAAAGAAGGAAAACTGATAGAATAGGTGAATGATATCTATTTATTTGACTGAATAGCGACACCTGTACAATGTCGATATAATACTGTACCTTAACAAAACCGCTGTGTCACACCTCACACGCGTTTTTCTTGTAGCTTTTTATGTAATAGGGCACATGCGTGTATGTTTCATCATAGGTGCATGTTTACTGAGTAAAGCAGTCATGACAACGCCTTTGTGTTGTCGGTACGCTTGCGATGATGAACGATGCGCACCGTGAATGTTAGTCTGCGTCATAAGACGCACAGACGCTCCAATACCCAACGCGTCACAGCAGGAAGCCAGTCTGTGTCCAAACAAAGGCGCAAGCATACATGCACGTACCCTTTTATAAAGCTATATAAAATAAAGGATGTAGTAGTAACGCACACTTTATTGAGGTACAGTATTACATCGCCATTCACCATCTGTGGCTATGCAGTCTCATCTATATATACCTTATCTATCCGTTGTCATGCTTGCAAGTCCACAATCAGGCATAAATAGCTGTTTTCACTATGCACTAAGCACTTTTTAAAGGTTTTGTTGGTTAATATAAATGATTGGCACATATTATCAGTATTATATGATTGAAATTTTAGATATTTTTAAATACTTTTTAGTGATATTAGTCAGCAAATGTAAAGTTTTATGAATGGCACAGATAAGTTGTAATGCTGATTATGTTTTTAAGTCAGCCATTCATTGTCTATACAATAAAAATGGTGTACATACTGTTACTTATCCATCATTAATGGATTCTGATATGTACTTGTATGCTTTTATTTAAAACCGTATAGCAGATTATTTAACCTATTTTTATTGTGGTTTGCATTGCTTTTCAACATGTTAATGTATGCGTTTATGTTTGTCAATTATTAATTTACATATATTTTTTAAAGTAAAATCATCATCTTATAGTAATAAAGTTTATATTTCTCTTGTTTGGAGTATAGACATTTTTAATTGACACGTAACAAGGAAAATACTTGATCTACTATTTAAACATCCTCCTTGCCCCTGGGCTCCAACAACGCCAGTTGTTGCTCGGAAGTGCTGTTAGCACAGTCAACACTTGCTCCTGTGTTACTGGGGTTCAGTAATGTCAGCTGTTCCCCTGCTGTGTGAACGGCAAAAAGTCCTGCTGCCTCCACCCTGTTCTCTTCTCATCCCTGGGCTTCAACAACGCCAGTTGTTGCTCGGAAGTGCTGTTAGCACAGTCAACACTTGCTCCTGTGTTACTGGGGTTCAGTAATGTCAGCTGTTCCCCTGCTGTGTTAACGGCAAAAAGTCCTGCTGCCTCCACCCTGTTCTCTTCTCATCCCTGGGCTTCAACAATGCCAGTTGTTGCTCGGAAGTGCTGTTAGCACAGTCAACACTCGCTCCTGTGTTACTGGGTTCAGTAATGTCAGCTGTTCCCCTGCTGTGTAACGGCAAAAAGTCCTGCTGCCTCCACCCTGTTCTCTTCTCATCCCTGGGCTTCAACAACGCCAGTTGTTGCTCGGAAGTGCTGTTAGCACAGTCAACACTTGCTCCTGTGTTACTGGGTTCAGTAATGTCAGCTGTTCCCCTGCTGTGTAACGGCAAAAAGTCCTGCTGCCTCCACCCTGTTCTTTCTCATCCTGGGCTTCAACAACGCCAGTTGTCCGAATGTGTTAGCAAGTCACATTGCTGTGTACGTCCGTATGTCAGCTGTTCCCCTCTGCTGTGTAACGCAAAAGTCCTTGCCTCCACCCTGTTCTTCCTTCTGGCTTCAACAAGCGTTGCGCTCAGTGCTGTTAGCCAGTAACCTTCTTGTGTTCGGGTTAGAAGTCAGCTGTTCCCCTTGTGTAAGCAAAATCTCTGCTCCACCTGTTCTCTCTCATCCCTGGGCTTCAAAAGCAGTTTGCTCGGTCTTTGCACGTCACCTTGCTCCTGTGTTACTGGGTTCAGTAATGTCAGCTGTTCCCCTGCTGTGTGAACGGCAAAAAGTCCTGCTGCCTCCACCCTGTTCTCTTCTCATCCCTGGCTTCAACAACGCCAGTTGTTGCTCGGAAGTGCTGTTAGCACAGTCAACACTTGCTCCTGTGTTACTGGGTTCAGTAATGTCAGCTGTTCCCCTGCTGTGTAACGGCAAAAAGTCCTGCTGCCTCCACCCTGTTCTCTTCTCATCCTGGGCTCACAACGCCAGTTGTTGCTCGGAAGTGCTGTTAGCACAGTCAACACTTGCTCCCTGTGTTACTGGGTTCATAATGTCGTGTTCCTGCTGGTGAACGGCAAAAAGCCTGCTGCCTCACCCTGTTCTCTTCTCACCCTGGCTCACACGCCATTGTTGCTCGAAGTGCTGTTACACAGTCAACACTTGCTCCTGTGTTACTGGGTTCATAATGTCGCGTTCCCCTGCTGTGTAACGGCAAAAGTCCTGCTGCCTCCACCTGTTCTCTTCTCATCCTGGGCTTCAACAACGCCAGTTGTTGCTCGAAGTGCTGTTAGCACAGTCAACACTGCTCCTGTGTTACTGGGTTCAGTAATGTCAGCTTTCCCCTGCTGTGTAACGCAAAAGTCCTGCTGCCTCCACCCTGTTCTCTTCTCACCCTGGCTTAACAACGCCAGTTTTGCTCGAAGTGCTGTTAGCACATCAACACTTGCTCCTGTGTTACTGGGTTCAGTAATGTCAGCTGTCCCCTGCTGTGTAACGCAAAAAGTCCTGCTGCCTCCACCCTGTTCTCTTCTCACCCTGGGCTCAACAACGCCATTGTTGCTCGAAGTGCTGTTGCACAGTCAACACTTGCTCCTGTTTACTGGGTTCAGTAATTCAGCTGTCCCCTGCTGTGTGAACGCAAAAGTCCTGCTGCCTCCACCCTGTTCTCTCTCATCCCTGGCTCAACAACGCCAGTTGTTGCTCGGAAGCTGTTAGCACAGTCAACACTTGCTCCTGTGTTACTGGGGTTCAGTAATGTCAGCTGTTCCCCTGCTGTGTGAACGGCAAAAAGTCCTGCTGCCTCCACCCTGTTCTCTCTCATCCCTGGCTTCAACAACGCCAGTTGTTGCTCGAAGTGCTGTTAGCACAGTCAACACTTGCTCCTGTGTTACTGGGTTCAGTAATGTCAGCTGTTCCCCTGCTGTGTGAACGGCAAAAAGTCCTGCTGCCTCCACCCTGTTCTCTTCTCATCCCTGGGCTCAACAACGCCAGTTGTTGCTCGGAAGTGCTGTTAGCACAGTCAACACTTGCTCCTGTGTTACTGGGGTTCAGTAATGTCAGCTGTTCCCTGCTGTGTAACGGCAAAAAGTCCTGCTGCCTCCACCCTGTTCTCTTCTCATCCCTGGCTTCAACAACGCCAGTTGTTGCTCGGAAGTGCTGTTAGCACAGTCAACACTTGCTCCTGTGTTACTGGGGTTCAGTAATGTCAGCTGTTCCCCTGCTGTGTGAACGGCAAAAAGTCCTGCTGCCTCCACCCTGTTCTCTTCTCATCCCTGGGCTCCAACAACGCCAGTTGTTGCTCGGAAGTGCTGTTAGCACAGTCAACACTTGCTCCTGTGTTACTGGGTTCAGTAATGTCAGCTGTTCCCCTGCTGTGTGAACGCAAAAAGTCCTGCTGCCTCCACCCTGTTCTCTTCTCATCCCTGGCTTCAACAACGCCAGTTGTTGCTCGGAAGTGCTGTTAGCACAGTCAACACTTGCTCCTGTGTTACTGGGGTTCAGTAATGTCAGCTGTTCCCCTGCTGTGTGAACGGCAAAAAGTCCTGCTGCCTCCACCCTGTTCTCTTCTCATCCCTGGGCTTCAACAACGCCAGTTGTTGCTCGGAAGTGCTGTTAGCACAGTCAACACTTGCTCCTGTGTTACTGGGTTCAGTAATGTCAGCTGTTCCCCTGCTGTGTGAACGGCAAAAAGTCCTGCTGCCTCCACCCTGTTCTCTTCTCATCCCTGGGCTTCAACAACGCCAGTTGTTGCTCGGAAGTGCTGTTAGCACAGTCAACACTTGCTCCTGTGTTACTGGGGTTCAGTAATGTCAGCTGTTCCCCTGCTGTGTTAACGGCAAAAAGTCCTGCTGCCTCCACCCTGTTCTCTTCTCATCCCTGGGCTTCAACAACGCCAGTTGTTGCTCGAAGTGCTGTTAGCACAGTCAACACTTGCTCCTGTGTTACTGGGTTCAGTAATGTCAGCTGTTCCCCTGCTGTGTGAACGGCAAAAGTCCTGCTGCCTCCACCCTGTTCTCTTCTCATCCCTGGGGTTCAACAACGCCAGTTGTTGCTCGGAAGTGCTGTTAGCACAGTCAACACTTGCTCCTGTGTTACTGGGTTCAGTAATGTCAGCTGTTCCCCTGCTGTGTGAACGGCAAAAAGTCCTGCTGCCTCCACCCTGTTCTCTTCTCATCCCTGGCTTCAACAACGCCAGTTGTTGCTCGGAAGTGCTGTTAGCACAGTCAACACTTGCTCCTGTGTTACTGGGGTTCAGTAATGTCAGCTGTTCCCCTGCTGTGTGAACGGCAAAAAGTCCTGCTGCCTCCACCCTGTTCTCTTCTCATCCCTGGGCTTCAACAACGCCAGTTGTTGCTCGGAAGTGCTGTTAGCACAGTCAACACTTGCTCCTGTGTTACTGGGGTTCAGTAATGTCAGCTGTCCCCCTGCTGTGTGAACGGCAAAAAGTCCTGCTGCCTCCACCCTGTTCTCTTCTCATCCCTGGGCTTCAACAACGCTAGTTGTTGCTCGGAAGTGCTGTTAGCACAGTCAACACTTGCTCCTGTGTTACTGGGGTTCAGTAATGTCAGCTGTTCCCCTGCTGTGTGAACGGCAAAAAGTCCTGCTGCCTCCACCCTGTTCTCTTCTCATCCCTGGGCTCCAACACCGACAGTTGTTGCTCGGAAGTTTCATTGGCACGGGTACTCACTCCTGCCCAGACTGGTTACAGCACGCCATCTGTTTCCTGTCAGTGTAAACGTCACTTAGCCTGCAATAAGTTGTCCTGTCGTGTTGCGGTCGGGTTAGCCGACTCTATGGTGCCTGGAGTTTAGGTGCTTCCTATGTGTGCTGCGGGATATGCAAATAAAGGCTGTTTCCGTTGTGACAATAGGACAATCACCCAATGTATTACTGTGGGATTCGGTAACTGCGGCCGGCTTGCGGCCTGTCAACTGAAATTTCCATGGGTACCTTCTGCTACCCGTCCGGGTTCCAGTACCGTCAACTGGTTCTCCGCAGTGCCTTTGGCGTAGGTGCCTCCATCTCGGTATCCGAGTTCCAGCAACATCTGCTGGTCCTTGGTAGTGCTTTGGAGCACAGGTACCTCCTGCTTAGTAACCGTGTCCCAGTAACATCAGCTGGTCCTCGGTTGTGCCATTGGCTCTTTTCCTTCTGCTGCCCCTCCGGGTTCCAGCACAGTCAGCTGGTCCTTGTTACTTGCATTGGCTCTTGTACCTTCTGCTACCCGTCCGGGTTCCAGTACCGTCAACTGTTCTCGGAAGTTAGACGACCCTAAAGACCACCCCGAAGAAGATGACGACCCCAAGGACGACGAGCATCAAGCCAACCAGCCTGAACACCATCACAAAGAAGAAATATAAGATTACCCAGAAGAAGATCACCAACAGGAAAAAGAAGGTTACGACAAACTACAAGATACAGAACAAGAGACAGAAGAACAATAAGCAGAAGATCAAAAAGCAGAAGAACATGAAGTATAAGATCAAAATGAAGAGCAAAATATATGCTCTAAATTATAAGCAGAAGAAGCCTAAGCAGTGTATGGGGGTGAGTCCGTTCCTCCTCGTGGTGCCCCTGGAAAATGCCTGCTGCTGCAGGCTAAACTGAACACGGACAAATACTGTTGTAATTTAAATCTTTTGTGACAGCAAGAACGGAAGGATGAAAAATTCATACTTTGACAGATTACAAGTACAGGAATCTCAGTCACAAATAAGAATATGATGAAGAAGATGAAGAGGAAGAAGATGTAGAATAAGAAGAAGAATAATAGTTTAATAAGAACAATATGAGTAATGTTAACAAAAAGATGAATAACAAGAAGTTTACGAAGAAGATAAAGAGGTGAAGATGAAGAATAATTTGATGACAAAGATGATGCTGCTGAAGATTATGAAGGAGAAAGTGTGTCAAAAGTTAAAAAGGTGAAGAGCATGGAAGTTGTGAAACATACATATTTGCCAAAATAGAAAAAAGGTTAACAACATAGTCAATTTCTTCGTCAATCCGAACGTATTTCCAAAAAAAAAATATTAATGCTATTCCATTGGATTAAACATCTATGCCTTTAATGTCTCCTCAACCTCCCCCAATACATTCTACATTACTCTTTGTTGTTTTCCTTCATGTACAATTAACCAACAAGGCAAGAATGGGTTTTTTTTAATTCCGATATTTTGTTCCCATAGACTTACATGGGACTTCCGGTATCGGTATCGGGTATCGCCGATATTTTTTGGGTATCGGCGATACCATTCCGATTCCGATACTTTTGGATATCGGAAAATATCGCTCAACTCTAGTCAAGACGCATGTTGCTCTTTCTACCGTGAGCAGCTAGTTTGGCCTAAATATGCTTCCATGGATTGCAGTAGCTCCGGATTTGTTTCCCATTGTGCACATCTAGGATGTCATTGTGCATCTAGTGAGGCAGAATATTCCTCAGATAAAATAATCTCACTGTTAGCATGACAAGGCATATAAGTGCCTTTATTTTTGCAAGTGGTGCTTATACTTGATACTGAATAAATTGAGATGTTTAGAAAATTCTGTTTCTGTTTTTTATTCACATACATATTAACGTGTCAATTGATTCTGTGATTTCAATAATTCCAAAACTTATCTTTTCATTGTTTTAGTTTCAATGCTCTGTATTTTGACTTCAGCAGAGAAAGACTCAATAAACGAAATTAATGTCTCTTTGATTCTTCCCTGCTATGGCAAAGTTCAAAGATATTATTTTAATATACACACGATATTAAAATAACTGAAAGTCCTGCAAAGATAATAAATTGAAAAGCTAGGACAATATTAAATAGAACCTTTGGCACAGATGTACTTTCATATGTAATAGAAAAATTCAATACATATACATTCAGTGCTTAGACAGCTTTGGTTTTATTCAAAATGCAATAAACCATGAAAATATTGTGTGCAAAATATTCACCATCCCTGCTTTTCTAAGTGGAAAAATGTTGTAATAACTTTTAGCTATCTAGAAATACATAGTTGCCAAAATGTTAATTTTCAGGAATTTTAATTTAACACATTAGCTCAGTAGCTATAATTAGTGATCTTGAATTTTATATATAATATAGTTCAGATGCAGCCAAAAGTTTGGACAGCAGACTGAATGTTTGTTTTATCTATTTAGTGACATATTGATCTGAAAATTAATGGATATTGTTCTATTAAAATTTAATTTTGTAATTTATTCTTATTAATATAGGAATAAATTGCATATTTTGTAAGTAATTTTTTTTCTTTTGAATGCTCCCAGGTCACTTTAAAAATATGTGCCTTTTTAAAGCAATGTGTCTTTTCATGTTCATGCGTTATGCTTATAAGTTTCAATAAGGGACATACCGTACAGAGTCCTTTTTGGGTTTTCTGTTGCTAGTATTCCACATTAGGACTAAAGCAGCATAGCTGACATAAGACTAAAGATAACTAATCCTTCTGTTAAATAATGTAGGTCAGCCAATATGGAACAAGAACTTTGAAGATTTTTAGTGCAATGACAAAAACGATTAGATGTTATGAGGAAACAAGTTGTTCTAAGGAGAAACATTTCTCCTTATGGAGAGTACCAAACAAGCATAAGGAGACTTATAGGCCATGCAATGCTCCTCTGGGAATTTCAATTTGCAAATATCCTCTTCTGAAAAGCATTAGATTGCCTATAAGACACCTTATGTTGGCATGGGACTTTCCACAAAGAGAAACGTTCCCCAAAAGACGTCATGTCAGAGGCTTCTCAATTAGCCAAATCAGTTCTACTTTGCACTGATGAGTGGCAAACACCCTAAATATGTGTCAGTAAATGGAGTGAGTGTCTAGCTTGGCTTTTTATCCTAAGTCATGTGGAAAGGCTCATTAAGAGGTCAATGTTGTCTTTTAGGATTGCACTCCCAATGGGTGGCACTAGAGTTCTAGTTTTTTTTCCCTCTGAAGTTGATATTTGCCCATGAGGAAACAGTTTCTAATGAAGAACACAATAGAAAAGGTGGACGAAGAGTTACTTTTACTGCACAGGACAAGTGAATATAATTTATTAGTCTTGGAAAATATAAGCTAATGCTAAGTTCAGCTTAGCACCCAGTTGAATGATACAGTGAGTTCAGGCTGAAGAACTCGACATCAACTGTTCAAGGGAGATAATGTGCATCAGGCCTATGTAGTTGAATTGTTTGCAGAAAACTAATAAGAAGATTTGTTGGGTCTAGAAACATATATATATATGTAAAAAAATAAAGATGTTATGCAAATGAACAACAGTTGTGGTCATTCCATTAGAAAAACCGCGCTTGAATAAAAATTAAATGATCAACTGTGCGAAAAGGTTTTTTCCTTTGATAACAATCTAGCATGCCACACAGGACAACTTAAGGTCTGTCAAGTCTGTAGATAGTGGACACCAGACCAGCAGAAATATGTATTTTGATTTCATGAGTCCAGATTTGAGCAGGTGATGACTTCAGGTTAACTTGGTTGCCAATATTGTGCAAAAAGGAAATGGCGGGATGGTGTTTATCACTTCACACAGTTATATATTATATAGCATTGGATGCACCAACATGGCTATGGCAAAGTTCTGTATCAAACAGTATGTTATCTGCTTTGCACGTAAGCTTATGATAAACAATAGATGGCCAAAAATGGTTCAGTTGATTGTTTGGACAGCTCTCCCCTACACAGAAACACTCGTTCAGTGGAGTGCTCCCGTTCTTTCTATGATATTTTCCCCAACAATAAATTATCCAGAACTCTAACACACATTTAATTATTCGTCAAAAACATAGACATTAATAGGGTTAGCTGACTTTAGTCTACCATGCAGGGGTGGGCTTTGGTTGGACTATCTTTTATATTTCAACAGTATAATGACCCAAACACACCACCAGGCTGTGTAGGATCTACTTGACAAAAAAGGAGAGTGACAGTCGCATAATTTAATCCCAGAAACTGGAGATTCAAGGAAAAACAGTCAGCAGATGCTTAGAATACCTAGAAACATTGTCAAGACTATTAAAAAAACATCCCTACTAGGTATGTCAAAAAAGTTTGTTAAAAGAAGTGCCAGGATGCATGAAGCTATTATCAAGGCAATGAGTGACTATTGTGCAGAAATTAAAATATAAGATACTTCAGTTATGAATTTTATTAACCTGTTTTGGCCAAAGTCCCATTTATATTGTTTGCTATTTCTAACAGAAAAAATAAAACATTGACTAACATGTAACTAAAGTATAAAAAAAAATAGAAAGTACAAACATATTACAACATGAGCAAACTACCAGTGGTTTGTAACCAAGAAAACTTGGTTTTCAATTAAGGTACCGTCACACTGAGCGACGCAACAGCGATCCCGACAACGATACGACCTGGCAGGGATCGTTGCTGCATCGCTATGTGGTCGCTGATGAGATGACAAACAGTCAGATCTTCCCAACGACGCAGCAATGATACGGCGACCTGTAGCGACCTTTATAATGATGTCGGTCGTCGTTGGGACCCTGTCACATAGCAGGCTGCAAGCGTAAACATTTTTTTCCTGTCAAAACTGTAAAAATTGTATCTGTCAAGTGCACATAACCTTTCTGGCTGTAGTTTTGCTATGATAAAATATCATATGATGTAGCAGATTTGAAACTTTTTGCATAATTTGCAATGATTACGACACCCCACTGTACGACGCCCCTTAGGAAACAACTATTGCTGTGATGGACTTGGTGAAACATTTTTTTTGCCTTTCACCTGTAACTTTGAAAATTCGTATCGTTTGGCAACTATGGCACTAAAATGATTCAAAATTCCACAAGTAAAGCAAGTATTATGGTTCATTTCATTTGCCACAATTTCTAAATCCCAACCTTTAAAAACAAATTTTAAGCGCATTTTTTAAATTAGTTCTGGACTATTTAAACCTTTAATGTTTATTCAGAACATTGTGTAGATGACACATAGAGCTATAGGGGAGAATTTGTAGAATGCGCTGTACATGTGTTATGTAAAATTTGTTTTTCAATAAAAACATTCAACTCACTCATACAGTAACAAATACAACTTGGAAAAAAAAGTTTTCCCTACCAAAACTTATAAAGATAAAAATAATAAAAATAATAAAGACATAGCTAGGAACATGGAAAACAATCATCATTCATGAAAAGAGATACCCTCCATGGACAAGATAAGCATAAGAAGAAGGATATGAGGGCTTAAATCTCACAATATATCAGTAATAATAGGTCACATCCCGGAAGTATATTGAAATATATATAAATCCATTTTATTAGCAATTTTTACAAAAAATACCAGGAGATAATGACATAGAAACGGTCACAAACATATCAAAGTACAAAATATAAAAAACTTAGCAATTAGCAGCAGAAGGATAGTAATGTACCCACATGGGGTGGGTGAGAACACCAGAAATATATGTAGAAAATAGTAATCCAAGGCAAGGACAACCAAATAAACCCCACATGTGAGGGCAGAGACCAAATAATTTAAGAGCCTAAAGCGCCCATAAACGCAGGTTTAAATAAATATATGCGGTTCATAGCAGACAATACTGCAAATCCTGCATGAGCATGGCAGGTCCACTATGTATCTGTGGCCATGTCAGCCTAAAGACCCATAGTTAGTACCCAAAAATGTCAGTAAATATGTACAACATATAGGTTACCTTGCCTATGGTGTGTTCGTGTCCCCACACCTCCCGTGGGACCCCGACACGCTTCTTCGAGGTGCGAAACGCGCGTCGGGGTCCCACAGGAGGTGTGGGGACACGAACACACCATAGGCAAGGTAACCTATATGTTGTACATATTTACTGACATTTTTGGGTACCAACTATGGGTCTTTAGGTGGACATGGCCACAGATATATAGTGGACCTGCCATGCTCATGCAGGATTTGCAGTATTGTCTGCTATGAACTGCATATATTTATTTAAACCTGCGTTTATGGGCGCTTTAGGCTCTTAAATTATTTGGTCTCTCCCCTCACATGTGGGGTTTATTTGGTTGTCCTTGCCTTGGATTACTATTTTCTACATATATTTCTGGTGTTCTCACCCACCTCATGTGGGTACATTACTATCCTCCTGCTGCTAATTGCTACGTTTTTTATATTTCGTACTTTGATTAGAGTTGAGCGATACTTTCCGATATCCAAAAGTATCGGAATCGGAATGGTATCGCCGATACCCAAAAAATATCGGCGATACCTGATACCGATACCGGAAATCCAATGTAAGTCTATGGGAACAAAATATCGAAATTAAAAAAACCCCATTCTTGCCTTGTTGGTTAATTGTACATGAAGGAAAACAACAAAGAGTAATGTAGAATGTATTGGGGAAGGTTGAGGAGACATTAAAGGCATAGATGTTTAACCCAATCAAATGGAATAGCATAAATATTTTTTTTTTTTAAAGATGTTCGGATTGACGAAGAAATTGACAATGTTGTTCACATTTTTTCTATTTTGCAAATATGTATATTTCACAACTTCCATGCTCTTCTCCTTTTTAACTTTTGACACACTTTCTCCTTCATAATCTTCAGCAGCATCATCTTTTTCATCAAATTATTCTTCATCTTCACCTTCTTTATCTTCTTCTTAAACTTCTTGCTATTCATCTTTTTCTTAACATTACTCATATTCTTCTTATTAAACTATTATTCTTATTCATATTGTACTTCATCTTCTTCATCATATTCTTATTTGTGACAGAGAATCCTGTACTTGTAATCTGTCAAAGTATGAATTTTTCATTCTTCCGTTCTTGCTGTCACAAAAGATTTAAATTACAACAGTATTTGTCCGTGTTCAGTTTAGCCTGCAGCAGCAGGCATTTTCCAGGGGCACCACGAGGAGGAACGGACTCACCCCCATACACTGCTTAGTCTTCTTCTGCTTATAATTTAGAGCATATATTTTTAGATCTTCTGCTTATTGTTCTTGTGTCTCTTGTTCTGTATCTTGTATTTGTAGCACAACCTTGTACCAGCTGATGTTACTGGGACACGGTTACTAAGCAGGAGGTACCTGTGCTCCAAAGCACTACCAAGGACCAGCAGACGTTGCAGGAACTCGGATACCGAGATGGAGGCACCTAGGCCAAAGGCACTGCGGAGAACCAGTTGACGGTACTGGAACCCGGACGGGTAGCAGAAGGTACAAGAGCCAATGCAAGTAACGAGGACCAGCTGACTGTGCTGGAACCCGGAGGGGCAGCAGAAGGAAAAGAGCCAATGGCACAACCTTGTACCAGCTGACGTTACTGGGACACGGTTACTAAGCAGGAGGTACCTGTGCTCCAAAGCACTACCAAGGACCATCAGACGTTGCTGGAACTCGGATACCGAGATGGAGGCACCTAGGGCAAAGGCACTGCGGAGAACCAGCTGACGGTACTGGAACCCGGACGGGTAGCAGAAGGTACCCATGGAAATTTAGTTGACAGGCCGCGAGCCGGCCGCAGTTACCGAATCCCACAGTACTACAGTGGGTGATTGTCCTATTGTCACAACGGAAACAGCCTTTATTTGCATATCACGCAGCACACATAGGAAGCACCTAAACTCCAAGCACCATAGAGTCGGCTAACCCGACCGCAACACGACAGGACAACTTATTGGAGGCTAAGTGACGTTTACACTGACAGGAAACAGATGGCGTGCTGTAACCAGTCTGGGCAGGAGTGAGTACCCGTGCCAATGACACTTCCGAGCAACAACTGGCGGTGTTGAAGCCCAGGGATGAGAAGACAACAGGGTGGAGGCAGCATGACTTTTTGCCGTTCACACAGCAGGGGAACAGCTGACATTACTGAACGCCAGTAACACTATAGCTTGTGTATTGGTCTGTGGACACGACACTTCTGAGCAGCAACTGCCAGTGTTGTAGCCCAGGGAGTAGAGTTCAGGTGGTAGAAAGATGAACATAACAGGAGACATGGATAACGTTGCGAACCAGTTATGTAATCTGAAAACGGACAGACAAATTCTGGCGAGATCCATGCCTTGTTCATTTTCAGAAAAGTAAGCCGGTCTACATTATCGGAGGATAGTCGCATGCGACGGTCTGTTAGTACACCACCTGCAGCACTAAAGACGCGCTCCGATAATACACTGGCAGCAGGGCAAGCCAGCACCTCCAATGCATACTGGCTAAGCTCTGGCCATGTATCCAGCTTAGAGACCCAAAACTTGAATGGGGAAGAGCCATCTGGGAGTACACTGAGAGGGAAAGACATGTAGTCTGTCACCATCTTACGGAAACGTTGCCTCCTGCTGACTGGAGCCATCTCGGATGGTGTAGACATTTGTGGCGCTGCCACAAAACTTCGCAACATTTGGAACATACTGGTGTTGCCCTGTGCAGAGGCGCTGCTTGTGCTCCCTCTTGTTGCAGAGCTGTCTCCACTGCCTCGACGCACAGAGCTGCTTTGTAAAGCAGTAGCAGCAGCAGTGCTCTCGGCTGGAATGGAGAACATTATGGATTGCACCAGTGTGTCTTGGTACTCCCGCATTTTACGCTCCCGGTTCAACGGTGTGATGAGGCTTTGTAAGTTGTCCCGGTAGCGAGGGTCTAGGAGGGTGTACACCCAATAATCAGACGTGGTGAGAATGTGGGCGATGCGGCGGTCGTTTCTCAGGCACTGCAGCATGAAATCAACCATGTGCTGCAGACTCCCAACTGGCCAAGAAACGCTGTCCCCTGCAAGAGGCGTCATCTCTGCATGCTCTGCATCACCCCACCCTCGCTCTACATACTGACTAGAGCGTTGTGTACCTCCCTCTGGAGCGATGTCTTCCTCCTCCATTGACTCCTCCTCCTCATCCTCCTCACAAAGTGAGCCCTGCCCAGCCCTTTGTGAGGAACCACGTTGCGCTGACTGTCCAGAAGGTGATGGAATTAGTGACTCCTCATCCTCCACCTCTTCCAAAACCTCATCCCTTAGTGTTTGAATTTTTTTTTGAAGCAGGCGATAAGGGGACAGCCAGGCTGACTAGTGCATCATCTGCACTCGCCATCCGCGTTGACTCATCAAACGGACGCAAAACGTGGCAGATGTCCTTCATAGAGGCCCACTCAGTAGTGGTGAAGTGTGAACAACGCAAATTGCGAGTTGATTGCGCCTGATGCAGCTGATACTCCATTACTGCAGGCTGCTGCTCACACAACCACTCCAACATATGTAACGTGGAATTCCACCTGGTGGGTACGTCACATATGATGCGATGTTCAGGAAGGCGAAATCTGCGTTGCAGAGCTGCAATGCGCGATCTGGCCATGCTGGAACGTCGCAAGTGAGCACACTCTAGGCGGACCTTGTGCACCATGCTCAACAGAAAATGGCACCTGAGTCTCATCATCATCAGATGCGTTCTGCGGTGTGCTGACCATCGGCACTGGCTCACCCGCCTCTTCACATTCAGAGAGACACAGCTGTTGCGCATCACTGCATACTGCCTCTTCTTCACATTCCAGAATGCTGCTTGGTTGGGCCCCTGTTTGCAAGCCAACAGATTATGAGAACAGAAGCAGAGACTCAGCTGGCTCCAGTTCATAACTCTCTGACTGCCTGGGCAATTTGGCAGGTGGTGAAGAGACAGATGGTTGTTCAACAGTGCTGTGGTCCTGAGAGGAGGTGGAAGGAATTGAAGTCGATGCATTGGCTGCCATCCAACCAACAACGGCTTCAATTTGTTCTTCTCGCAGCAGGGGGGTACGCTGAGCTCCTACAAAAGTGCGCATAAAGGAATCGCTCACGGGGAAAACTGGTGGATGCTGTGTCACTGGGTGCGGCAGCAGCCACAAATCCCCACGTCCTCTCCCTGCTGAAACTCCACGGCCACGACCACGTGCCTTACTCCCTGCCTTCTTCATCTTGGTAGATTGATAAAGAAAGTCAGAAAAGTTATAAGGCCTAAGTGTGGTTATTCCTCAGAGACTGCAGTGAACACTGAAACACAACTGTTCACAATCTGAGAAAGGCTACTCCTTTCTGTACTTCTATAGTGTTTGCAACCAATGTATTGTATACGGATGGAAGCGCGTCACACTAATAGATTAGATTTAAATGGAATGGAGCAGAACCAATTGGAGATAAATGAAAAGGATGAGCCACTGAGACACGCTCAGCAGAGTACAAGCAGCAGTGCTTGAACAAGTAACTGGAGCGTGATGTGCACTCAAAAAATAAAAAACACAGACTGAAGTGAACACTGAAACACAACTGTCCACAATCTGTGAAAGGCTACTCCTTTGTCTACTTCTATAGTGTTTGCAACCAATGTATTGTATACGGATGGAAGCGCGTCACACTAATAGATTAGATTTTAAATGGAATGGAGCAGAACCAATTGGAGATAAATGAAAAGGATGAGCCACTGAGACACGCTCAGCAGAGTACAAGCAGCAGTGCTTGAACAAGTAACTGGAGCGTGATGTGCACTCAAAAATAAAAAACACAGACTGAAGTGAACACTGAAACACAACTGTCCACAATCTGTGAAAGGCTACTCCTTTGTCTACTTCTATAGTGTTTGCAACCAATGTATTGTATACGGATGGAAGCGCGTCACACTAATAGATTAGATTTTAAATGGAATGGAGCAGAACCAATTGGAGATAAATGAAAAGGATGAGCCACTGAGACACGCTCAGCAGAGTACAAGCAGCAGTGCTTGAACAAGTAACTGGAGCGTGATGTGCACTCAAAAAATAAAAAACACAGACTGAAGTGAACACTGAAACACAACTGTCCACAATCTGTGAAAGGTTACTCCTTTGTCTACTTCTATAGTGTTTGCAACCAATGTATTGTATACGGATGGAAGCGCGTCACACTAATAGATTAGATTTTAAATGGAATGGAGCAGAACCAATTGGAGATAAATGAAAAGGATGAGCCACTGAGACACGCTCAGCAGAGTACAAGCAGCAGTGCTTGAACAAGTAACTGGAGCGTGATGTGCACTCAAAAAATAAAAAACACAGACTGAAGTGAACACTGAAACACAACTGTCCACAATCTGTGAAAGGCTACTCCTTTGTCTACTTCTATAGTGTTTGCAACCAATGTATTGTATACGGATGGAAGCGCGTCACACTAATAGATTAGATTTTAAATGGAATGGAGCAGAACCAATTGGAGATAAATGAAAAGGATGAGCCACTGAGACACGCTCAGCAGAGTACAAGCAGCAGTGCTTGAACAAGTAACTGGAGCGTGATGTGCACTCAAAAAATAAAAAACACAGACTGAAGTGAACACTGAAACACAACTGTCCACAATCTGTGAAAGGCTACTCCTTTGTCTACTTCTATAGTGTTTGCAACCAATGTATTGTATACGGATGGAAGCGCGTCACACTAATAGTTAAATTGCATGGAGCAGCAAGAATTACACTGAAGAAAAAAAATAGAGTCTGTGAGTGACACGTGCAGATGCCTACAGACAGCGTTGCATGCAGAGCAAACTGCAGCGTCACCTGCACTCACACACACCTTGCACAGAGCTGTTAAAACAACACTGGCAAAATGAAGCTTTACACAGCGGTTGGTAAACTAGCCTGCCTAAAGCCCAGTACACAAAATCGCAATATCTAACTGTACCTCAGAGTCAGCAGAGCAGCGTTCTGTCCCTTACTGAATTCACAGCACAGTGACGCTAAAATGGAGGCGGCGCCTTTTATAGTGCATTCTGACATCATTTCAGCAGCCAATCACAGCCATGCCATTAGTTAAGATGACCGCAGCATTACAGGATGTGCCCACACTTCATAAGATTCCTCATTGGCTGACTAAAATCAATTGCCTCTCAAAGAATTATGGGAACTTCCGATTCCGGTATACGATATAGGAAAAATATCGGAACTAAGTATCGGAATTCCGATAACGCGAATATCGGCGATACCCGATACTTGCGGTATCGGAATGCTCAACACTAACTTTGATATGTTTGTGACCGTTTCTATGTCATTATGTCCTGGTATTTTTTGTAAAAATTGCTAATAAAATGGATTTATATATATTTCAATATACTTCCGGGATGTGACCTATTATTACTGATATATATTGAGATTTAAGCCCTCACATCCTTCTTCTTATGCTTACCAAAACTAATAAAGTCAGCTGTTTGAGTTTGCTGGCTTAAAAATTGTGAACTTCTTACTGCTTATGCTCTTCATGGTAGTACTACGACATTTGTAACATTCTGGAAACTAATTTCCACATAGGATATTGCACTCCTTGATGAAGAGTAGCTCCCAGCCACATCATTGCAGTGAATCAGAAACACTTTCAGTATGACCTTTGGAAATGTACAAATATATTGAAAAATTCCACCATGCTCATCAAACAGACATGAGTCCAGCTGCACTTGCATTGGAACATGACTGGAGATTTGTAGATGTCTGTGAAATTGGAACACATACGGAATCCTTGTGTTCACTGTTTTTCTTACTTTGATAGTTCTTAGTTTCCAACTTCTTTGTGGTATCAGGACAGTTCTGAACAAATATCACTCTATTGTAAGCCTTCAGTCTTCTCCACAGCTGTACGTAGACTTGACACTGAACATACATAAAAACTAAGCCGCCTGTAAATCCAACAGCAACAACTAATTTTGTCCAAAATGGCCATTCCAGGACACCTGTGAACATAAAAAGAGATACAAAATAATATTTTATTTTTAGGGAAAATTAATAGAAATTGATTTAGCTTTTCAAAGAACAGAAACAACATATCCCATTGATCCACTTAAAAAACATTTAGCATATGCACAGCATTCAGGTTCAGTATAGGACAGAATAGAAAGACTTACTGTAATCCTCGTAGATATAGCTAAATTAGGCTAAATATTTTATCTTAGCTAAGCAATAAATGGCAAATGTCTGTAAAGGAAACCTCCTTTTTGATGCATAAACACTGTGATCTGAGAGTTGTCAAAACAGAGTAAATTCCCTTTACAGCTGGAAGTTCTCTTTACCTTGCAAATAACAAAGCTATTAAAGGGAACCTGTCACCAGGCAGATACGAGTTATGGCCATTGAGGGCAGAGCAAAGTACAGCTGGGTGCAGGCGCTGGGACTCTCTGACCTTTCCCGGCATCTGCGCAGGGTAGAGAAGTACGCCTGCGTAGGAGTGAAATGCCGAGCAGAAAGTGTGGATGATGCAGGGACGCGTCATCCACACGAAGCAAGAAGGAGGACGGCATCGCAAGAAGATGGGATGCGCCAGACCAAGAAGAGTGACACCCCTCGGACTGGGCCGCACCGCAGGTGATTATAATAAAAGTTATTTTTCTTCTCTTACAGGTCGGATTGGGGGCAGATATACAGCATTATAGAATGCTGTATATCAGTCATGAAAGGTGATGACCGTAACTCGTGTCTGCCAAACCTGGTGACAGGTTCCCTTTAAGTAGGGTCTTTATTTAAGGCCTTCATATACTACTCATAGCAAAGATCAGCTACAAAGAGGTTCTCCCACTCTAGAAGACCTCGCACATCTTAGAATTACACTTTTGTAACATGCTATATATTTTCTATTGCTATGTAAGGGGTTTCATCTTATCGGTGATGGCACTGCAGTGGAATATCCTGTGATCACCTTACTGTGAACGACTCCCTCTAATTAACAAGGATTTCATTTAAATGTATTCTGACTTATCCTGACAAGTTGCTGGCTTAGATGATAGGCTGAGTACGGCAGATTTTTTTTTATCTGGCCATTGATACCTATGTCAGATTTTGGATCTTTAATTTATCCCATTAATGATCTGCCCTAAAAAAAGGGATAATTCAGCTGTGTGTAGGGAAGTAGTGAAAAATTAGCTGTGTTACAAAAGTACAGTCATGGCCAAAAGTTTTGAGAATGACACAAATATTAATTTTTACAAAGTCTACTGCTTCACTTTTTCTAATGGCAATTTGCATATACTCCAGAATGTTATAAAGAGTGATCAGCTTAACAGCAATTACTTGCAAAGTCAATATTTGGCTAGAAAATGAACTTTATCCCCCAAAACACATTTCAACATCATTGCAGCCCTGCCTTAAAAGGACCAGCTAACCTCTTTTCAGTGATTGCTCCATTAACACAGGTGTGGGTGTTGATGAGGACATGGCTGGAGATCAATCTGTCATGATTAAGTAAGAATGATACCACTGGACACTTTAAAAGGAGGCTGGTGCTTGGCATCATTGTTTCTCTTCTGTTAACCATGGTTATCTCTAAAGAAACACGTGCAGTCATCATTACAATGCACAAAAATGGCCTAACAGGGAAGAGTATCGCAGCTAGAAAGATTGCACCTCAGTCAACAATCTATCACATCATCAAGAACTTCAAGGAGAGAGATTCCATTGTTGCCAAAAAGGCTTCAGGGCGCCCAAGAAAGACCAGCAAGCGCCAGGACCGTCTCTTAAAAGTGTTTCAGCTGCGGGATCGGGCTACCAGCAGTGCAGAGCTTGCTCAGGAATGGCAGCACGCAGGTGTGAGTGCATCTGCACGCACTGTGAGGCGAAGACTCTTGGAGTAAGGCCTGGTCTCAAGGAGGGCAGCAAAGAAGCCACTTCTCTCCAGATAAAACATCATGGACAGACTGATATTCTGTAAAAGGTACAGGCAGTGGACTGCTGAGGACTGGGGTAAAGTTATTTTCTCTGATGTATCCCCTTTTCCATTGTTTGGGACATCAGGAAAACGCCTCATTCGGAGAAGACAAGGTGAGCGCTACCACCAGTCTTGTCTCATGCCAACTGTTAAGCATCCTGAAACCATTCATGTGTGGGGTTGCTTCTCAGCCAAGGGAATCGGCTCTCTAACAGTCTTGCCTAAAAACACAGCCATGAATAAAGAATGGTACCAGAATGTCCTCCAAGAGCAACTTCTCCCAACCCTCCAAGAGCAGTTTGGCGATCAACAATGCCTTTTCCAGCATGATGGATCACCTTGCCATAAAGCAAAGGTGATAACTAAATGGCTCAGGGACCAAAACATAGAGATTTTGGGTCCATGGCCTGGAAACTCCCCAGATCTTAATCCCATTGAGAACTTGTGGTCAATCATCAAGAGACGGGTGGACAAAAAAAACCTAAAAATTCTGACAAAATGAAAGCATTGATTGTGCAAGAATGGACTGCTATCAGTCAGGATTTAGTCCAGAAGTTGATTGAGAGCATGCCAGGGAGAATTGCAGAGTTCCTGAAGAAGAAGGGTCAACACTGCAAATATTGACTTGCTGCATTAACTCATTCTAACTGTCAATATAAGCTTTTGTTACTCATATGTTTACAATTATTATATTTCTGTCTGTGATAAAAAACATCTGTCAAACACACATAAAAACCAGAGGGCAGCAGATCATGTGAAAATATAATATTTGTGTCATTCTCAAAACTTTTGGCCATGACTGTACCTCTAAATTATTAATTAAATTTAAATTTTTGACCTGTCAAGATACATAGACGTATATGTCATATATGGAATGAAAGATTAATTTACATGATTAATTAAACATTATTACTATAATAATAGCACGAACACTGCCGGAAAAAGCTGAAGACTGCTGAGTGCAGTTAATGAGCGGTGAAAAGAACGCAAACCAGCTCACCGGTATACCAGAGACGCACGGAACTTCCGCTTGATCAAGCGTGGAGAAACATGAGAAAAAAAGAGTAATGTTCCAGCTCCAATAAAATCTTCATCTTTATTGATCCAAATAAAACATCAGTGATGACATGCTCCTGGACAGACTCAGGACTGAGCTCAGTCCTGAGTCTGTCCAGGAGCATGTCATCACTGATGTTTTATTTGGATCAATAAAGTTAATGAGCGGCCCCGGAAGCAGATGCGGCCGGGAGACAGCAGGACGGGAGGACGCATCACTGGACAGGTAAGTATAATTATAATGGCCCATATCTGTAAAGTTCAAGTTCGGGGTTCGGATACAAGTTTGCGTCATCTCTGTCCCGAACACAAACTTTACAAAAAAAAATCAGGCGAACCCGCCGATCCCAAACATTGGGGGGTCGCCCATCACTAGTAGAGACATTTGTTTACCTCGCTGCTGTCCTGGGCCAGAGAAACTCTTATTCTATCTCCTCAAACTTCAATGCAGAATCTGCAAATGGGTGTTAAGAAGAAGAGAGGAACCCAGAATACCATCCTTGATACTTCAGGATTGCCTCCTCAAAGTATTGAAAGCTTTCTAACCGGACCTTCCCCCTCTGGACTATTGCTGCCATCAGCAGACATAGCAGACAACTCATCCCCATTCTTTGGATGGATTGACGGCGGGGTGAATTCGGGGCCCAGGTTGCTTGCTATACTAAGTCCATATTTATATAGTCTTTTAATCAATCATCTCACCCTACAGATCCTAACTTTATTCACTACTGGGAAATGGAATTAGACACTATCTTCTCAGAAGAGGATAAACAAAAGGCATTTTGTTTACCCACAAAATGTCAGTGGCTGATTATGCTCAAGAAAGAAACTACAAGATTTTGACAAAGTGGTAACAGTACCCAACAAAGCTGCATATAATCTTTCCCTCGTTCGTGTGGGTGCTGTTGAACAGAGACTGGTACGATGCTCTGCATTTGATGGGATTGTGATAAAATAAAACCTTTTTGGAAAAATGTATTTTCTACTTACCTTAAGATTACAGGAGAGAGAATTATTCCTGCCCGTCAGATAACCATCCTGTCTATGCTCCCGCGTTCAATAGGTGTCCAGAAACATTGTCTCCTGCGATTCTGCCTAACTGCAGCTTGGTCAATGATACCTAGACATTGGCATTCTACAGAAATCCCGACTACGTCTGAGTGTTTTTAGCAAGAATTATCATACAAATGCCATATGCAAGACATATCAGCAGAAGCTACTGGAGACGTGAAATTTGTCCAGCTTTAGCAACCCTGGATCCTATTTAGAGACTCACCCAATTTCCATGACATATTTTCTGGGTATTAAAAGTAACTTCCCAAATCCTGCTACATACAGAGAATAAGATGAAACTCTGCCTCCCTTTATTCTCCCCCTTTTTTCCCTGTCTCTCTTTCGTTGGCTCTCTTCTTGCTCTTTCCCCCTATGCTTTTTCCTCCTAGTTATACTTCTCTCTTCTTCATTTGCTGACTTAATTCGGTTGTGTGAGTAAATATCATATATCTGCTATAAAGTTTTTTATTTACACAATTTCTATTGAATACCTTACGTTTATGGATCAAAGCTCATATGTTTAGACAAAGTTCTTCCTTTTACACTATTTAGAACTGAATCCAGTTAAACATTTACTTTGTTGAATGTCGATTGCTTATTACTGATGTATCAAGGCGTTATTGTCAGTTTTTCAATATACTTGTTTGTGATCAGGCCCTGCGTATTCTTGTATTCATTTATTTCTTAAACTATTCCATTCTACTCACTGTGGTTTCACATCTTCCCACTTAATAACATGTTCCCTATAAGACATTTGTACCTGAAAATGTTAGAAACGTCTACTTTTATACTATACATTATCTTCGCCTTTAAGGCAAGAAGAAATAATAGGTGAATACAGTTATTATTATATGGCTACTACTTGAATTTATAGGGAGTTTGTCAGCACAAGATGACTGTCTAAACCAATCACAAGTGATTGGTGCACCAATGGCATGGCTAAGCAGTTCAGTGCACCTTCCCTCCTCCTTGTTTTTCACCTATCTTCTCTGATTCTGTAATGCCAGATCTACCAATCAAGGAAGAAGGGACTAGAAATACAGTCAAAATATGTAGGTTTCATGAGGCATTGGACTATTCTACCACACCAAGGGTTAATTCTTCTGCTTGGATTCTGTGCTAACAGATTGACTTAAGGGAGTCATTTTTAAATAAGCAGGAGTTGAGCGACTTTCCCATTTTTCGGGTCGAGTCGGGTTTCACGGAACCCGACTTTCGCAAAAGTCGGGTCGAGTGAAATCGGCCGACTATCGCGAAAAATCGGCGGGTCGATCGAAACAAGAAAGCCAATGCAAGTCAATGGGGAAGCAAAGTTGGTAGGGAGTGGAGGACAGAAAACACACCTATAGTGCCCATTTCAATGCCAACAACATCAATCATTATTACTTAAGCTTGGCGACCCTAATTGACTTTATAATAATGTTTACGCATGGAAAAATGGGGGTTATTTGGCTCAACTTGTGGGGGGGTAGGGATGGCTCGCGGTTTTCGTGGGCCCAGGGCCAAAGAGTGTCAGTCGGCCTCTTTAACACATACCACAATTCATGATGCTCCGTTACGGCACAGAAATATCGGTATAGTACAATGAAAAATACTTCACTTCTTACATGACATGACTGATATCTATGTTAAAATGTACAATAGCTCAAAAAATGGACACTATATTCCTCCATACAGTATTATGGCCACCACATAGTGCGCCATACAGAATAATGAGCCCCATATAATGCTCCATACAGAATAGGCCCCATATTATGCTCCATAGCCTATATGATGCCCCATAAATAATGAACCCCATATGATTCTCCAGTATATGATGGTCCACATGGATGATGCTCCAGTGCATGATGGGTCAAAATCAAGTTCCATATATAATGGGCCCCATTATTAATGTTCCAGAGTGTAATGGGCCACGTAAATTCTGCTCCAGTGTCTGATGTTTCCCATTTACAATGCTTCAGTATATGATGGGCCCCATGGATGATGCTCCAGTGTTATGGGCCAAAATCATGCTCCATATACAGTACAGACCAAAAGTTTGGACACACCTTCTCATTCAAAGATTTTTCTGTATTTTCATGGCTATGAAAATTGTAGAATCACACTGAAGACATCAAAACTATGAATTATCACATGTGGAATTATACATTACACTTTACAAAAAAGTGTGAAACAACTGAAAATATGTCTTATATTTTAGGTTCTTCAAAGTAGCCACCTTTTGCTTTGATTACTGCTTTGCACGCAGAAAAGGTGAACAGTTGGACTCTACATGCCTAGTTCCCACAGTGAAGCATGGAGGAGGTGGTGTGATGGTATGGGGGTGCTTTGCTGGTGACACTGTTGGGGATTTATTCAAAACTGAAGGCATAGTGAACCAGAATGGCTACTACAGCATCTCGCAGCGGCATGCTATTCCATCCGGTTTGCGTTTAGTTGGACCATCATTTATTTTTCAACAGGACAATGACCCCAAACACACCTCCAAACGGTGCGAGGGCTATTTGACCAAGACGGAGAGTGTTGGGGTGCTACGCCAGATGACCTGGCCTCCACAGTCACCAGACCTGAACCCAATCGAGATGGTTTGGGGTAAGCTGGACTGCTCACCGCTTCAATTTTGAATAAATCCCCAACAGTGTCACCAGCAAAGCACCCCCACACCATCACACCACCTCCTCCATGCTTCACGGTGGGAACTAGGCATGTAGAGTCCAGCCGTTCACCTTTTCTGCGTGCAAAGCAGTAATCAAAGCAAAAGGTGGCTACTTTGAAGAACCTAGAATATAAGACATATTTTCAGTTGTTTCACACTTTTTTGTAAAGTGTAATGTATAATTCCACATGTTCTAATTCATAGTTTTGATGCCTTCAGTGTGATTCTACAATTTTCATAGTCATGAAAATACAGAAAAATCGTTGAATGAGAAGGTGTGTCCAATCTTTTGGTCTGTACTGTATAATGGGCTCAATTATTCATGATCCAGTGTACAATGGGCCCCGTAAATGCAGCTGCAGTGTCTGCTGTCCCCCATTTACAATGCTTCAGTATATATGATGGGCCCCATGGATGCTGCTCCATCTGTGATCTGCCCCATTGAGAATCCTCCAGTATATGATGGGCCCCATGGCTGCTGCTCCTGTATATGATGGGCCCCATGGCTGCTGCTCCAGTGTGTTTTGGGCCCAAATGTGCAGTGTGCACTGCTCTACTCTGCCCTCCTCAGCGTCGCCATCTTACAGGTCTCTGCACTTGGACTGTTTAGGCAGAGGGAGTACAGATGTGAGGTATTTTCCCTCTGTAACCTTAATTTTACTGTCAGGAAATGTGGAAGACGTCACAGCGGTGAAGCATGGAGAGGTAAGTATTGCAAGCGCTGTGGCCCTTAGCAAGCAGGGGTGGCCAACTAGAGGGCGATGGCACTGGCACAGGGCCCCTCATAGTACGCCCGTGTGTCTGACAGCGAGTGGGCCCATCCCACCGTCAGAGCCACTTTTTTGTACTATGAGGGTCCCTGTGCCAGTGCCGTCGCCCCAGAGTGGGACCCCCCACCTACTCAGTGCATCGGCACTAGCCAGGGGGCGCTAGGAGGTGACCCCGGCCCTGTGGGGGGGGCAGCCCAGATAGAGAGGTGGCAAAAAGTTACATAGGTTGAGGTGTACAGTCATGGCCAAAAGTTTTGAGAATGACACAAATATTAATTTTTACAAAGTCTACTGCTTCACTTTTTCTAATGGCAATTTGTATATACTCCAGAATGTTATAAAGAGTGATCAGCTTAACAGCAATTACTTGCAAAGTCAATATTTGGCTAGAAAATGAACTTTATCCCCCAAAACACATTTCAACATCATTGCAGCCCTGCCTTGAAAGGACCAGCTAACCTCTTTTCAGTGATTGCTCCATTAACACAGGTGTGGGTGTTGATGAGGACATGGCGGGAGATCAATCTGTCATGATTAAGTAAGAATGACACCACTGGACACTTTAAAAGGAGGCTGGTGCTTGGCATCATTGTTTCTCTTCTGTTAACCATGGTTATCTCTAAATAAACACATGCAGTCATCATTGCAATGCACAAAAATGGCCTAACAGGGACGAGTATCGCAGCTAGAAAGATTGCACCTCAGTCAACAATCTATCGCATCATCAAGAACTTCAAGGAGAGAGGTTCCATTGTTGCCAAAAAGGCTTCAGGGCGCCCAAGAAAGACCAGCAAGTGCCAGGACCATCTCTTAAAAGTGTTTCAGCTGCGGGATCGGGCTACCAGCAGTGCAGAGCTTGCTCAGGAATGGAAGCAGGCAGGTGTGAGTGCATCTGCACGCACTGTGAGGTGGAGACTCTTGGAGCAAGGCCTGGTCTCAAGGAGGGCAGCAAAGAAGCCACTTCTCTCCATAAAAAACATTATGGACAGACTGATATTCTGCAAAAGGTACAGGCAGTGGACTACTGAGGACTGGGGTAAAGTTATTTTCTCTGATGAATCCCCTTTTCGATTGTTTGGGACATCAGGAAAACGCCTCATTCGGAGAAGACAAGTTGAGCGCTACCACCAGTCTTGTTTCATGCCAACTGTTAAGCATCCTGAAACCATTCATGTGTGGGGTTGCTTCTCAGCCAAGGGAATCAGCTCTCTCACAGTCTTGCCTAAAAACACAGCCATGAATAAAGAATGGTACCAGAATGTCCTCCAAGAGCAACTTCTCCCAACCCTCCAAGAGCAGTTTGGCGATCAACAATGCCTTTTCCAGCATGATGGAGCACCTTGCCATAAAGCAAAGGTGATAACTAAATGGCTCAGGGAACAAAACATAGAGATTTTGTGTCCATGGCCTGGAAACTCCCCAGATCTTAATCCCATTGAGAACTTGTGGTCAATCATCAAGAGATGGGTGGACAAACAAAAACCTAAAAATTCTGACAAAATGAAAGCATTGATTGTGCAAGAATGGACTGCTATCAGTCAGGATTTGGTCCAGAAGTTGATTGAGAGCATGTCAGGGAGAATTGCAGATGTCCTGAAGAAGAAGGGTCAACACTGCAAATATTGACTTGCTGCATTAACTCATTCTAACTGTCAATATAAGCTTTTGTTACTCATATGTTTGCAATTATTATATTTCTGTCTGTGATAAAAACATCTGTCAAACACACATAAAAACCAGAGGGCAGCAGATCATGTGAAAATGTAATATTTGTGTCATTCTCAAAACTTTTGGCCATTACTGTATGCTGGACGTTCTACAGCTGAAAATGGAGGAATTGGAGAAGTCAGAGGAAGACGAGGACAAAACAAGCCATTTTGCTGACAACATATGTGAAAATATATGATAGGTACAGAAGGGCTTCAAAACCAAAATCATAGAATCATGCCCTATAGGCAATCCTTTATTGATAAAATACCTCAATGGGTAGCACCCAAAAACAACCGTGATATAAAAAAACAAAAAACAAAGTGTATTCCTAACTTAAAAGCTATGGGGATAGCCTAGAGTCCCTGATGTAGGTCTGGGCTGTCACCTGCCTAACAGCGGAGGTTGGCACCCTAGGGGAAGCGTTGTGGCGTCCCCGCTCCACGATGGCTGACCCTAGGGTCCCTGTTAGGCCCTTACACCTTAGGGGATACCTCTACCCAGATAGTAGGGAGACCCCTAACATTAATACAGAGACCAGCTAACATTAAAGGTGACCCTAAGTCCCCAAAGTATTAAAAACAGTTCACAACACACGGGGTGGTAGGAAGTATAATGGAGATTGGCACAGATCTGCTGTACAACACTGCTAGTATACAGCAGCCTCCTTTTATGAACAGGAGTTATGATAAAACTGCCTTCTTGTGCCACAGCTTAATGAAAGTGAATGTGAACAGTCTCATACTTGTTCACTCACTAGTCAAAGCTCCTCCAGTGTATGGGAAATCTAAATGTGTGTGCATACCATACAGTCAAATATAAGCTAAGATGCAATCTATAATTGTCAGCTATTGGACCAAAAGTCTAGTCTGAACTTATAAACACACTGAAAGAATGACTAGAGCATATAATGACTGGAATAAATAAGACGCATCGGCGTCATGAGAAGGTCATTGACACTTGATTTTAGTGTCATGTTAGGGGATAGCAATATTTGAAGATAAATGTATAAGGCAGCAAGATATAGTTGATGTATACCTTCCCTAGCAATGCCCGATGTACCGAATAGGAGATAAGTACAGATATAACATTCCTACAGGTATGGTGCTAAATGGGGAATAGGTATATATATTGCCTTCCTGTACGTATAATACTAATCACCCCTCATCATGATGTGGATACACTGAGAAACTCCATTATAAAATGATATTAATAAGAAATGCGTAACGATACTCAGCATTTCTCATGGTCACCCCACCACCATCAATAGTAGCGCCTCAATGCGTTTCGCCTCATGGGCTCATCAGGAGGCCAGATGTACTAGTACATTAATGATAACTAGATGTACTAGTACATCTGGCCTCCTGATGAGCCCATGGGGCGAAACGCGTTGAGGCGCTACTATTGATGGTGGTGGGGTGACCATGAGAAATGATGAGTATCGTTACGCATTTCTTATTAATATCATTTTATAATGGAGTTTCTCAGTGTATCCACATCATGATGAGGGGTGATTAGTATTATACGTACAGGAAGGCAATATATATATACCTATTCCCCATTTAGCACCATACCTGTAGGAATGTTATATCTGTACTTATCTCCTATTCGGTACATCGGGCATTGCTAGGGAAGGTATACATCAACTATATCTTGCTGCCTTATACATTTATCTTCAAATATTGCTATCCCCTAACATGACACTAAAATCAAGTGTCAATGACCTTCTCATGACGCCGATGCGTCTTATTTGTTCCAGTCATTATATGCTCTAGTCATTCTTTCAGTGTGTTTATAAGTTCAGACTAGACTTTTGGTCCAATAGCTGACAATTATAGATTGCATCTTAGCTTATATTTGACTGTCTGGTATGCACACACATTTAGATTTCCCATACACTGGAGGAGCTTTGACTAGTGAGTGAACAAGTATGAGACTGTTCACATTCACTTTCATTAAGCTGTGGCACAAGAAGGCAGTTTTATCATAACTCCTGTTCATAAAAGGAGGCTGCTGTATACTAGCAGTGTTGTACAGCAGATCTGTGCCAATCTCCATTATACTTCTTACCACCCCGTGTGTTGTGAACTGTTTTTAATACTTTGGGGACTTAGGGTCACCTTTAATGTTAGCTGGTCTCTGTATTAATGTTAGGGGTCTCCCTACTATCTGGGTAGAGGTATCCCCTAAGGTGTAAGGGCCTAACAGGGACCCTAGGGTCAGCCATCGTGGAGCGGGGACGCCACAACGCTTCCCCTAGGGTGCCAACCTCCGCTGTTAGGCAGGTGACAGCCCAGACCTACATCAGGGACTCTAGGCTATCCCCATAGCTTTTAAGTTAGGAATACACTTTGTTTTTTGTTTTTTTATATCACGGTTGTTTTTGGGTGCTACCCATTGAGGTATTTTATCAATAAAGGATTGCCTATAGGGCATGATTCTATGATTTTGACAACCTATGTGTCATAAGGGGAAGGTGGGACAAAATCCTTTGAAACCCATGCATGGTTCATTTTAATAAAGGTTAGTTCATCAACATTTTCTGCTGACAGCCGGGTCCTTCTTTCTGTCAGTATTGATCCAGCAGCACTGAAGACTCTTTCTGATAGCACACTACCAGCAGGGCAAGCGAGCTCCTGTAAAGCATATTGTGCCAATTCAGGCCAGGTGTCCAGTTTACAGGCCCAGTAGTCAAAGGGGAATGACGGGTGAGGGAGAACATCGATAGGGGAGAAGTAATTTGTAACCATAGTTGACAACTGCTGTCTCCTGTCTGTTGCTATAGATTGCTGATTACCAGGCGTGTGAGGTGTCCGTGAGAAATTAGTCCACAACATGGTCATGAAACCCCTGTCTCCAACGCCACTTCGGCTGTGTGGACCACGAACACCTCTTCCATTTGGCCCAGGATGGCTCGTGGTAGAACCTGAAAACTGCTGTTAGATGGGAATGCCTCTATCAAACGGTTTACCAGAGTTGCTTGTTTGTTGGCCAATATTAGGTCGATGTTCTCCTGTGTCATGATGTTATGTAATTTGCCTTTATAGCGTGGATCGAGGATGCTGGCCATCCAGTAGTCGGCATCCTTCATCATTTTGACAACGTGGGGGTCCCTTTTTAGGATCCGCAAGGCATAAGCAGACATGTGGGCCAATGTTCCAGGTGTCAATGATGCACTGCCAGTGGAGGGTGGAGGAGCACTTTCTGCCAAATCCTCATCCCTCCAGTCACACACAAACCCTGGACCTGAACTTGGCAAGCCAACATTTTGTCTTGGCCCCTCAGAAGCATCCTCCTCCCCTAGATAATCATCCCCCCTCCTCCTCTTCCTCTTCTTCCTCCACCTCATCCAGGACAGTTCCCTGAGCAGACAATGGCTGAATGTCATCAAGACTTCCCTCTTCCTCGTCGTCATCCTCCACTGCACACGCCTGATCCTTAATGTGCAGCAAAGTTTGCATGAGCAAACGCATAAGTGGGATGTTCATGCTTATGATGGCGTCGTCTGCGCTTACCAGCCGTGTGCATTCCTCAAAACACTGAAGGACTTTACAGAGGTCTTTCAACTTTGACCACTGCACAGCCGACAACTCCATGTCTGCCCTCAAACTACCTGCCCGTGTATCCTCCCATAAATGCATTACAGCATGCCTCTGTTCGCACAGCCTCTGAACCATGTGCATGGTGGAGTTCTACCTTGTGGCATCATCTATGATTAGGCGGTGCTTGGGAAGGTTGAGCGCTTGCTTCAGCTTCTGCAAGCAACTGGAGTCTACGGGCGAGCAACGGATGTGCGAGCACAGTCTTCGCACTTTATGGAGCAGGCTGTTTACTCCGGATAATTATTTAAAAAGCACTGCACCACCAGGTTCAAGGTGTGAGCCAGGCAAGGTATGTGTCAGAGTTTTGCCAGGGATATGGCCGCCACAAAATTACGGCCGTTATCACTGACTACCTTGCCTGGCTCAAGATGTATACTGCTCAGCCATGTCTTTGTTTCTCGATGCAAGTATTGGGACAGTACATCAGCGGTGTGTCTCTTGTCACCCAAACACATCATTTGTAAAACAGCCTGCTGGCATCTCGTGTGCAACACTTCCAGTTGCGGATGGAGTGCTCGTGCGTCTGCGCTCTGCTGACGAGCTTTCACTTATGGAGGAGGAGGAGGCTTGAACGCCTACAGCCAACTGTTGCCTATAATGTGGGCTAGGCAGCACTGTCCCACCACCGCTGTCCCCTGTGGACCCTGCATCCACCACATTAACCAAATGCGCAGTTATGGACACGTAACGGCCCTGGTCATGCCTGCTGGCCCATGCATCTGTTGTGAGGTGCACCTTTCAACTGACTGATTGTTGCAGTGCATGGACAATGCAGTCTTTCACATGCTGGTGGAGGGCAAGGATGGCTTTTCTCAAAAAAAAGTGGCGACTGGGTATGTCATAGCGTGGGACAGCGTAGGTCATGAGTTCTCGGAACGATGCGCTTTCAACCAAACGGAAGGGCATCATCTCTAATGAGATCAGTTTTGCAATGCAGGCGTTCAAACCCTGTGTAGGCGGATGAGAGGATGAGTACTTTCTTTTCCTACTCCGAGCGTCTGGTAGGGTGAGATGGACTTGAGAGCTGAATCTGGTGGAACTATCGGTGGACTCGAGGGACTGAGAGTGGGTTGTTGATGGTGATGGTGGTGATGGCCTAGATGCAGTTTTTCGTGGCATAAGCATTGTGATTCCTTGACTGCTTTGGCCTTGCAACGACACCTCTACATTTGTTGCTGGTGGTGTGCCAACTGGTGGGCTTACAGTGGGGGAAGCAATGGAGCGTTGCTGGTTAACTTGAGTCGGAGCAGGTGCACATGTGTTATCTGAGTTTTTGTACTCCGGCCACGCTTGCATGTGCATGTTCACTAAATGTCTAAGCATGCAACTGGTGTTCAAATTTTTGAGATTTTTCCCTCGGCTAAAGATTCTTAGGCACTTTTTACAGACAACCTTAGCCTCGTCGGTAGGATTTTGCTCAAAAAAGTGCCACACTGCACTCTTCCTACTATGGTATGCATTTTCAGGCCTTGCACGTTCTGCTAATTTGACTTTCTGGCCAACCGTTCCTGCAGCCCTTTTTTTTTAACACCTTTTTGGACTCGTACAGGCCTGCCATATAAACCCCGATGCGATCTCGATACCTGCTGCGGATCCTTCTCCTCTTCTGAGCTAGTGCCAGTGGCACCCTCTTCCACCACTAGATGCCAATCCGGGTCAACAACTGGGTCATCCATCACCTCCTCTTCAATTTGATCTGCACCTTCCTCTCTGTCACCGTCTAAGGTGGCACAGTATGCGGGAAGGGGCACATGAGTTTCATCAGGGTCACATTGTGGCGCAGTAGACTTCAAGGGCAATGTAGTGCTGTGCTTCAATGGGGCAGCACAATCATCTACCAGTGGCTGTGCATCAGTGCACTCAATGTCAGATTCATCTTGGACTGGGGAATGAGGGATTTGACTTAATAACCCAGGCATGGTATGTGAAACAGCTCCATGGAGTAATCTGAAGTGTGGACTGACGCATCCTTCACTTGTAGTGGGGGTGAAGGACACAAGGAAAGTGGTTGGTCCGGACCAGAAGGCTGCACTGACGACTCAGTGGTTGCAGCTTTTCAAATATCAGAAGAGGACTAGATAGAGCTGGAATCTGATTTGGCAATATATTCCAAAACCTGTTTCTGATGCTCCCGCTTTAAAAGCTGTTCACCTACTCCCAGAAAAGGGAGCCTTCTAGGCCTTATGTAGCCAGATGATGAGGCAGGATCTACACCTCCTGCCTTAGTTGCTATTGTGCTTTTGCCTCTAGCAGCAGATGCAGCACCATCACCACCATCAGTAGCAGGTGGCCCACCACCACCACGTGCTCAACCTCTTCCACCATACTTCCTCATGTTTGTGTATATGTAGCCTAAATAACAGCAGATATATGGTACTGTATCAGAAGCGTACAGCTGTATACGGTGAAGGTGAAAAATTTTAATCTCTGTATATATTTGCGGAGTAACAGACACAGACTGTCACAGGCTCAGTATGGATTACAGTAGAATCGAAAAAAAATCGACAGTCTCAGTAGCATACAGCTGTAAACAGTGTTGTGGGAATTTTAAATCTGCGTTTATATTTCAGCAGGAAGACACACGGTCACAGGCCCAGTCTGCCTAACACCAGAATAGCAAACTCAGGAAAAGTGTACTGTCTCAGTAGCGTACAGCTATATACTGTGTTGTGGGAATTTTAAATCAGCGTTTATATTTCAGCAGGAACACACACGGTCACAGGCCCAGTCTACCTAACACCAGAATATCAAACTCCGAAAAAGTGTACTGTCTCAGTAGCGTACAGCTATATACTGTGTTGTGGGAACTTTAAATCTCCGTTTTTATTTCAGCAGGAAGACACACGGTCAAAGGCCCAGTCTGCCTAACACCAGAATAGCTAACTCAGGAAAAGTGTACTGTCTCAGTAGCGTACAGCTATATACAGTGTTGTAGTAATTTTAAATCAGGGTTTATATTTCAGCAGGAACACACGGTCACAGGCCCACTCTAGCTAACACCAGAATATCAAACTCAGGAAAAGTGTACTGTCTCAGTAGCGTACAGCTGTATACAGTGTTGTGTAAATTTTAAATCTCCGTTTTAATTTCAGCAGGAAGACACACGGTCACAGGCCCAGTCTGCCTAACACCAGAATACCTAACTCAGGAAAAGTGTACTGTCTCAGTAGCGTACAGCTGTATACAGTGTTGGGAGAACTGTAAATCTATATTTCCGGAGTCACACTCAGATAGTCAGCCTGTATTTGTCCCTGATACTAGCCGGTACACGGTGCTGTGAGGAGCGTACAGCTCTATACAGTGTGGGAAAAACAGAACACTCGATAACTAAGTGAAATTTCCCCCTTAGAACTGGCAGGCAGGCTAATAATCAGCTCTGCGGATCATCACATCTAATTAGTAGGCTGCCTGACTGTGATAAGGGGGCAATTAATTTGGTGGAGTAGCAGAGCTGCCTGCCAGTGACAGTGTACAAATTGTTTGTGAGGAGCATCACATCTAATTAGTAGGCTGCCTGACTGTGATAAGGGGGCAATTAATTTGGTGGAGTAGCAGAGCTGCCCGCCAGTGACAGTGTACAAATTGCTTGTGCGGATCATCACATCTGATTAGTAGGCTGCCTGACTGTGATAAGGGGGCAATTAATTTGGTGAAGTAGCAGAGCTGCCTGCCAGTGAGCGTGGGACATAGCGTGGGACAGCGTAGGTCATGAGTTCTCGGAACGATGAGCTTTCAACCAAACGGAAGGGCATCATCTCTAATGAGATCTGTTTTGCAATGCAGGCATTCAAACCCTGTGTACGCGGATGAGAGGATGAGTACTTTCTTTTCCTACTCCGAGCGTCTCGTAAGGGTGAGATGGACTTGAGAGCTGAATCTGGTGGAACTATCGGTGGACTCGAGGGACTGAGAGTGGGTTGTTGATGGTGATGGTGGTGGTGGTGATGGCCTAGATGCAGTTTTTCGTGGCATAAGCATTGTGATTCCTTGACTGCTTTGGCCTTGCAACGACACCTCTACATTTGTTGCTGGTGGTGTGCCAACTGGTGGGCTTACAGTGGGGGAAGCAATGGAGCGTTGCTGGTTAACTTGAGTCGGAGCAGGTGCACATGTGTTATCTGAGTTTTTGTACTCCGGCCACGCTTGCATGTGCATGTTCACTAAATGTCTAAGCATGCAACTGGTGTTCAAATTTTTGAGATTTTTCCCTCGGCTAAAGATTCTTAGGCACTTTTTACAGACAACCTTAGCCTCGTCGGTAGGATTTTGCTCAAAAAAGTGCCACACTGCACTCTTCCTACTATGGTATTTATTTTCAGGCCTTGCACGTTCTGCTAATTTGACTGTCTGGCCAACGGTTCCTGCAGCCCTTTTTTTTTAACACCTTTTTGGACTCGTACAGGCCTGCCAGATAAACCCCGATGCGATCTCGATACCTGCTGCGGATCCTTCTCCTCTTCTGAACTAGTGCCAGTGGCACCCTCTTCCACCACTAGATGCCAATCCGGGTCAACAACTGGGTCATCCATCACCTCCTCTTCAATTTGATCTGCACCTTCCTCTCTGTCACCGTCTAAGGTGGCACAGTATGCGGGAAGGGGCACATGAGTTTCATCAGGGTCACATTGTGGCGCAGTAGACTTCAAGGGCAATGTAGTGCTGTGCTTCAATGGGGCAGCACAATCATCTACCAGTGGCTGTGCATCAGTGCACTCAATGTCAGATTCATCTTGGACTGGGGAATGAGGGATTTGACTTAATAACCCAGGCATGGTATGTGAAACAGCTCCATGGAGTAATCTGAAGTGTGGACTGACGCATCCTTCACTTGTAGTGGGGGTGAAGGACACAAGGAAAGTGGTTGGTCCGGACCAGAAGGCTGCACTGACGACTCAGTGGTTGCAGCTTTTCAAATATCAGAAGAGGACTAGATAGAGCTGGAATCTGATTTGGCAATATATTCCAAAACCTGTTTCTGATGCTCCCGCTTTAAAAGCTGTTCACCTACTCCCAGAAAAGGGAGCCTTCTAGGCCTTATGTAGCCAGATGATGAGGCAGGATCTACACCTCCTGCCTTAGTTGCTATTGTGCTTTTGCCTCTAGCAGCAGATGCAGCACCATCACCACCATCAGTAGCAGGTGGCCCACCACCACCACGTGCTCAACCTCTTCCACCATACTTCCTCATGTTTGTGTATATGTAGCCTAAATAACAGCAGATATATGGTACTGTATCAGAAGCGTACAGCTGTATACGGTGAAGGTGAAAAATTTTAATCTCTGTATATATTTGCGGAGTAACAGACACAGACTGTCACAGGCTCAGTATGGATTACAGTAGAATCGAAAAAAAATCGACAGTCTCAGTAGCATACAGCTGTAAACAGTGTTGTGGGAATTTTAAATCTGCGTTTATATTTCAGCAGGAAGACACACGGTCACAGGCCCAGTCTGCCTAACACCAGAATAGCAAACTCAGGAAAAGTGTACTGTCTCAGTAGCGTACAGCTATATACTGTGTTGTGGGAATTTTAAATCAGCGTTTATATTTCAGCAGGAACACACACGGTCACAGGCCCAGTCTACCTAACACCAGAATATCAAACTCCGAAAAAGTGTACTGTCTCAGTAGCGTACAGCTATATACTGTGTTGTGGGAACTTTAAATCTCCGTTTTTATTTCAGCAGGAAGACACACGGTCAAAGGCCCAGTCTGCCTAACACCAGAATAGCTAACTCAGGAAAAGTGTACTGTCTCAGTAGCGTACAGCTATATACAGTGTTGTAGTAATTTTAAATCAGCGTTTATATTTCAGCAGGAACACACGGTCACAGGCCCACTCTAGCTAACACCAGAATATCAAACTCAGGAAAAGTGTACTGTCTCAGTAGCGTACAGCTGTATACAGTGTTGTGTAAATTTTAAATCTCCGTTTTAATTTCAGCAGGAAGACACACGGTCACAGGCCCAGTCTGCCTAACACCAGAATACCTAACTCAGGAAAAGTGTACTGTCTCAGTAGCGTACAGCTGTATACAGTGTTGGGAGAACTGTAAATCTATATTTCCGGAGTCACACTCAGATAGTCAGCCTGTATTTGTCCCTGATACTAGCCGGTACACGGTGCTGTGAGGAGCGTACAGCTCTATACAGTGTGGGAAAAACAGAACACTCGATAACTAAGTGAAATTTCCCCCTTAGAACTGGCAGGCAGGCTAATAATCAGCTCTGCGGATCATCACATCTAATTAGTAGGCTGCCTGACTGTGATAAGGGGGCAATTAATTTGGTGGAGTAGCAGAGCTGCCTGCCAGTGACAGTGTACAAATTGTTTGTGAGGAGCATCACATCTAATTAGTAGGCTGCCTGACTGTGATAAGGGGGCAATTAATTTGGTGGAGTAGCAGAGCTGCCCGCCAGTGACAGTGTACAAATTGCTTGTGCGGATCATCACATCTGATTAGTAGGCTGCCTGACTGTGATAAGGGGGCAATTAATTTGGTGAAGTAGCAGAGCTGCCTGCCAGTGAGCGTGGGACATAGCGTGGGACAGCGTAGGTCATGAGTTCTCGGAACGATGAGCTTTCAACCAAACGGAAGGGCATCATCTCTAATGAGATCTGTTTTGCAATGCAGGCATTCAAACCCTGTGTACGCGGATGAGAGGATGAGTACTTTCTTTTCCTACTCCGAGCGTCTCGTAAGGGTGAGATGGACTTGAGAGCTGAATCTGGTGGAACTATCGGTGGACTCGAGGGACTGAGAGTGGGTTGTTGATGGTGATGGTGGTGGTGGTGATGGCCTAGATGCAGTTTTTCGTGGCATAAGCATTGTGATTCCTTGACTGCTTTGGCCTTGCAACGACACCTCTACATTTGTTGCTGGTGGTGTGCCAACTGGTGGGCTTACAGTGGGGGAAGCAATGGAGCGTTGCTGGTTAACTTGAGTCGGAGCAGGTGCACATGTGTTATCTGAGTTTTTGTACTCCGGCCACGCTTGCATGTGCATGTTCACTAAATGTCTAAGCATGCAACTGGTGTTCAAATTTTTGAGATTTTTCCCTCGGCTAAAGATTCTTAGGCACTTTTTACAGACAACCTTAGCCTCGTCGGTAGGATTTTGCTCAAAAAAGTGCCACACTGCACTCTTCCTACTATGGTATTTATTTTCAGGCCTTGCACGTTCTGCTAATTTGACTGTCTGGCCAACGGTTCCTGCAGCCCTTTTTTTTTAACACCTTTTTGGACTCGTACAGGCCTGCCAGATAAACCCCGATGCGATCTCGATACCTGCTGCGGATCCTTCTCCTCTTCTGAACTAGTGCCAGTGGCACCCTCTTCCACCACTAGATGCCAATCCGGGTCAACAACTGGGTCATCCATCACCTCCTCTTCAATTTGATCTGCACCTTCCTCTCTGTCACCGTCTAAGGTGGCACAGTATGCGGGAAGGGGCACATGAGTTTCATCAGGGTCACATTGTGGCGCAGTAGACTTCAAGGGCAATGTAGTGCTGTGCTTCAATGGGGCAGCACAATCATCTACCAGTGGCTGTGCATCAGTGCACTCAATGTCAGATTCATCTTGGACTGGGGAATGAGGGATTTGACTTAATAACCCAGGCATGGTATGTGAAACAGCTCCATGGAGTAATCTGAAGTGTGGACTGACGCATCCTTCACTTGTAGTGGGGGTGAAGGACACAAGGAAAGTGGTTGGTCCGGACCAGAAGGCTGCACTGACGACTCAGTGGTTGCAGCTTTTCAAATATCAGAAGAGGACTAGATAGAGCTGGAATCTGATTTGGCAATATATTCCAAAACCTGTTTCTGATGCTCCCGCTTTAAAAGCTGTTCACCTACTCCCAGAAAAGGGAGCCTTCTAGGCCTTATGTAGCCAGACGATGAGGCAGGATCTACACCTCCTGCCTTAGTTGCTATTGTGCTTTTGCCTCTAGCAGCAGATGCAGCACCATCACCACCATCAGTAGCAGGTGGCCCACCACCACCACGTGCTCAACCTCTTCCACCATACTTCCTCATGTTTGTGTAAATGTAGCCTCAATAACAGCAGATATATGGTACTGTATCAGAAGCGTACAGCTGTATACGGTGAAGGTGAAAAATTTTAATCTCTGTATATATTTGCGGAGTAACAGACACAGACTGTCACAGGCTCAGTATGGATTACAGTAGAATCGAAAAAAAATCGACAGTCTCAGTAGCATACAGCTGTAAACAGTGTTGTGGGAATTTTAAATCTGCGTTTATATTTCAGCAGGAAGACACACGGTCACAGGCCCAATCTGCCTAACACCAGAATAGCAAACTCAGGAAAAGTGTACTGTCTCAGTAGCGTACAGCTATATACTGTGTTGTGGGAATTTTAAATCAGCGTTTATATTTCAGCAGGAACACACACGGTCACAGGCCCAGTCTACCTAACACCAGAATATCAAACTCCGAAAAAGTGTACTGTCTCAGTAGCGTACAGCTATATACTGTGTTGTGGGAATTTTAAATCTCCGTTTTTATTTCAGCAGGAAGACACACGGTCACAGGCCCAGTCTGCCTAACACCAGAATAGCTAACTCAGGAAAAGTGTACTGTCTCAGTAGCGTACAGCTGTATACAGTGTTGTGTAAATTTTAAATCTCCGTTTTAATTTCAGCAGGAAGACACACGGTCACAGGCCCAGTCTGCCTAACACCAGAATACCTAACTCAGGAAAAGTGTACTGTCTCAGTAGCGTACAGCTGTATACAGTGTTGGGAGAACTGTTAAACTATATTTCCGGAGTCACACTCAGATAGTCAGCCTGTATTTGTCCCTGATACTAGCCGGTACACGGTGCTGTGAGGAGCGTACAGCTCTATACAGTGTGGGAAAAACAGAACACTTGATAACTAAGTGAAATTTCCCCCTTAGAACTGGCAGGCAGGCTAATAATCAGCTCTGCGGATCCACACAAGCAATTTGTACACTGTCACTGGCAGGCACCTCTGCTACTTCAACAAATTAATTGCCCCCTTATCACAGGCAGGCAGCCTACTAATCAGATGTGATGCTCCACACAAGCAATTTGTACACTGTCACTGGCAGGCACCTCTGCTACTTCAACACATTAATTGCCCCCTTATCACAGGCAGGCAGCCTACTAATCAGATGTGATGCTCCACACAAGCAATTTGTACACTGTCACTGGCAGGCAGCTCTGCTACTTCACCAAATTAATTGCCCCCTTATCACAGTCAGGCAGCCTACTAATCAGATGTGATGATCCGCACAAGCAATTTGTACACTGTCACTGGCGGGCAGCTCTGCTACTCCACCAAATTAATTGCCCCCTTATCACAGTCAGGCAGCCTACTAATTAGATGTGATGATCCGCACAAGCAATTTGTACACTGTCACTGGCAGGCAGCTCTGCTACTCCACCAAATTAATTGCCCCCTTATCACAGTCAGGCAGCCTACTAATCAGATGTGATGCTCCACACCAGCAATTTGTACATTGTCACTGGCAGGCAGCTCTGCTACTCCACCAAATTAATTGCCCCCTTATCACAGTCAGGCAGCCTACTAATCAGATGTGATGCTCCACACAAGCAATTTGTACACTGTCACTGGCAGGCAGCTCTGCTACTCCACCAAATTAATTGCCCCCTTATCACAGGCAGGCAGCCTACTAATCAGATCTGATGCTCCACACAAGCAATTTGTTCACTGTCACTAGCAGGCAGCTCTGCTACTCCACCAAATTAATTGCCCCCTTATCACAGGCAGGCAGCCTACTAATCAGATCTGATGCTCCACACAAGCAATTTGTACACTATTACTGGCAGGCCGCTCTGCTACTCCACCAAATTAATTGCCCCCTTATCACAGGCAGACAGCCTACTAATCAAATCTGATGCTCCACACAAGCAATTTCTACAGTGTCACTGGAAGGCAGGCAGCCTAAGAACCAGCGTTGCTGCACACAGCAAAATCCTCCCCTCTCACTGCACAGTCACTGTACAGCTAATCGCTATCAGCATAAAGTAATTTTTTTTTTAGGCCCTGCCTAATGCTCTCCCTGCTCAGATGCACTGCCAGCAACCTTCACCTACACTGAGTTCGGCAGATGTAAAATGGCGGTCGGTGCTGAGGGATTTTATATGATCTGTGACACCACTGAAAGCCAGCCAATCGCTGCAATGCCCTTCTCTAAGATGGTGCTGGCCGCTGGCTATGTCATCCCGTTGCCCACAGCCTGCATCCTTACTCATTGGCCGAGAAAAAACGCTTAAAGTGTAGGGGAAAACCGACTCCAGCAAAATGGTCGCCGAACACGTGACAGAACTCAATCCACGGTCGGGTTTTGTTTCATGAAACCCGACTTTGGCGAAAAGTGGCGATTTTTGAAAATGAATGACCTGTTTCGCTCAACTCTAAGCACAACTGATGGCTCAGGGTCATGACTCGGTTTGGGACTTGCGATGACCTCTTGCTGTGTGGTCGTTTTTCCTTTCTGCTGAGCCACAGCCTGTTTGGTCTCTGTCCAAGTGCTGATAGTTCCTTTGTCTTTGCTTTTCTTTTCTTGGTTTTCTTCTACTCAGGTGTCCCTCACTTCCCTAATTGGTTCTGTCCTATCATATCTTGGGTTGGGCTATTTATGCTCACCATGCACCTGCCTTCTTTGTTGGCTATAGTTCAAAATAGATGGATGTTTAGAGTTACAGCTTCTTTTCTAAGAATTATCTTCCCTGGTTAATCTCTTTCTCTTCTCCTGAATTTTGTGAGTCGTCCTCCCAAAAGCACCCATTCCCTTCTATTACATGTAGGGACTGGGAGGTCTCCACATATTCCATTTGTTTTTTTATTTTACTTATTTTCCTCTGTCTTTCCTGTGTGACTGTTTGAACACGTTCATAGACCTGTGCCTTATCCTCTCATTTATGTGTATTTAATTTTATAGCTATACTTATGTTTGTGTTAGACATTATCTATAGAGAGTGCCTGCCCTGAAACCACAGTACTGTCCATGTGCACCTCTGATATCTGTGTCTCATCATGATCACCTCCACCCTTGGTGGTTAACTTCTGATGACAATGGTCTGGATTCTGCTTGGACCCTACTTTGTCCGGCTATGGATGCAACATGAAAAAATTTTGGGCATCGGTACAGATCATTTCCTCCTTTGGATTCTGTGATTCTTCGGAGCAGACCTCTGTTGCCAATGGAATAGAATGTGTGAACAGCGCTGCAGAACGACTCATGTGGTTTCCCACAGTCAGTTGGGCATTTGGAAATTTTTAATGCTGGGGAAAACAAGAGTTTTGGGGGTGCCACCTCTGAGGATTGTACTGTGTGTGATATTAAGGTGGAGGAAGAGGAGGAGAGGCCACTTGAAGCAGAGCTTGCCATCCACTGGAGTACATGCTCTTTCTGAGACTGATCTACAAGGCGTACCGCTTTGAGGCTGCAAAAGAAAGGGAGTCTAGTAGTCTGTCCAGTAACAGATGTTTTCAGTCGTGTTTGGATGACTCACACTGTAGCGCTATAGCTTGCAAACACGAAATATGAAAAATGAATTGCATCACTGCCTTAGAAATATGAAAAATTGAGAAGTCTTAGCGCATAAGATGGCCAAATTATGTGTACCTGATAGCCACGTTAAGGCTCTTCTCGTATATCAGGTCCTAACTAATGCCAATCCTCGCTTAGAAAAGTCTGTCCGCATGGGAACATATGAATCCTCTCTTCAGACTAAAATCTACATCTCTGTGGAGGGGTAATGAACCTGGTGTAATTAAAAAGCCTGTGACCAACAGGTGGAGTGCTCAGGTAGAAGGTAAATGAATACATATAAAAAAACTGACCGTCACATCCAAACATAGATCCAGTGTGAACAGGTGCTAAACCTAGAGTCACCAACTCATGCACATACAAGAAAAAAGTTAGCACACTGTAGCGCTATAGCTTGCAAACACGAAATATGAAAAATGAATTGCATCACTGCCTTAGAAATATGAAAAATTGAGAAGTCTTAGCGCATAAGATGGCCAAATTATGTGTACCTGATAGCCACGTTAAGGCTCTTCTCGTATATCAGGTCCTAACTAATGCCAATCCTCGCTTAGAAAAGTCTGTCTGCATGGGAACATATGAATCCTCTCTTCAGACAAAAATCTACATCTCTGTGGAGGGGTAATGAACCTGGTGTAATTAAAAAGCCTGTGACCAACAGGTGGAGTGCTCAGGTAGAAGGTAAATCTTGAGAAAGACACACGTCGAAACGCGTAGATCGTTCTGTCATATTTCTGTGGGTCTGTACTGCTTGATATTGCTGTCTACTTTTAACCAATCTCATTAAAGAATTTTTATTTTTAATCATCTCTGCTCCACGCTGGATTTTTCCTTTTTTTTTTTTTGCTTGCTATGGTTGCTCTGCCACATCCGTGCGAGGAGTGAGGATATTTATGTGCATCATGAACATTGGGGTAAGCTGACATCATCTGTGTTTTTTTTCCTTGGTAACTGTGTCCCGTAGTAACCCTTCTAGGAGTTTTCCTTCACCTCATAGCTCTCTGGAGCTTAGGCCACGCCCACTAGCAGTCACATGCCTGCAGGTCCTTTGCTCTGAAGCATTCTCTATCTGCTACTGCTGACTCTGAGAAACGTGTGGCCGGCTACGCCCACTAGCAGTCACATGTGGAAGGTCCTGTTACTGAGAAACACATGTCATCTCTGCTGCGGCTCTGCTACAGGTATCTTTGGGCATAGTTTGTTCACTAAGGACACACGCACTGGCTCAGTGAGCAAGTGCAGTGCGGTGTCCCTGACATTATAAGCGACCGTACATAATTTTGTGTTGGGGAGTTAAGTGTCTTTCCCAAACCTATGGATCCCATGCAAGCTTTGGTTGATCAGGTCAAGCACCTGACCCAAATGTTCCAGAAACTCAATGTGGAACAGCGCACGATGGGCCATACCCAGCAACAGTTGGTGGATACTGTGCAGGGGGCTATCGCTGCAGGGGCTCCTAGTCCTGGGGATAGAGATGTGTCATTAGCGGGCCCTGAATCTCCGGTCAAATTGCCAGACCCTTTCTCAGGGGATAAAAGGGAGTTCAGATCCTTCAGGGAAGGATGCAAACTTTTTTTTTCTCTAAGGCCCCGCTCCTCCGGGGACGAGTTCCAGAGGGTGGGGGTCATCATTTCCCTACTTCGGGGTGCTCCACAAGCATGGGCCTTTTCTCTATCTCTTTGTGCCCCAGAGAGAATGACTGTCGATGCTTTTTTTGAAGCCCTGGGTTGCATATATGATGAACCTGACAGGGTTCGTATGGCTGAAGATATGGTGATGAATGTGCGGCAGGGTAAACGCTCGGCTGAGTGGTTTTGTGCGGAGTTCCGACGCTGGGCTGCGGAGATCTCGTGGGATGATGCTGCCCTTCGGGGCTTATTTCGCAGAGGCCTGTCTGAACGCCTCCAGGATGCACTAGCCCTTCACCCTCCACCAGACACTTTGGAGGATGCCATTACGCAAGCAGTGCGTATGGACCGCAGGCTTCGAGCCAGGGGCATCATGCAGTCTGAGACATCTCTATTCTCCGGCAGCAAAGAGACTGGTATCGCTCCTGCTGCTCCTGAGCCTATGGAAGTGGGCGTCACCTCTGTCAGAGAAAAAGAGAGAGAACGTCGCCGGGAGAAACAGCTCTGTTTTTACTGTGGGGAGTCCGGTCACCGGAAAAAGGAGTGTCCCTTGTGTCCGTCATCCTCCAAGGCGACGGGAAACGACTAGGTCTGGGTAGTGATCGAGGAGCCTGCCCAGACCCTCAGGTACTTTCTTCCTCATGTACCAAGGTTTTTCTAAAGGTTGAACTGTTGGTAGACTGTTATCGTTTTTTCTCTACAGCACTGGTGGACAGTGGTTCATCACTTAACCTGGTCTGCTCTGATATCGTTTCCCAACTCCAGATAAGGACAGTCAGGCTTCATACCCCACTTAAAATCGTGGCCATTGACTCATCTCCTCTCACCCGAACGGGGATACTTTCTGTTTCTAAGAAATTTGTATTAAAAATTGGTGCTTCTCACATGGAAGAGATTGAATGCTTTGTTATGGACAAATTGCCCGCAGGGCTGGTTTTGGGCATGCCCTGGCTTCAACGCCACAATCCAATGATTGACTGGGAATTGGGGGAGATTGTCAAGTGGGGGTCCAAATGTGTTGACTGTGACTCTAAATCTGTTTTTTGTGTGAAAATTGCAAAACCTGTCTCTGTGTCTTCTGTCAGTCTGGAGGGTATTCCGGAGTACCTAAAAGACTTTCAGGACGTTTTTTCAGAAAGTGAGGCTGAGGTGTTACCCCTCATAGGCCATTTGACTGTGCCATCGATCTTATTCCAGGAGCCAAATTGCCCAAAGCTCGTTTATTTAATTTGTCAGGTCCGGAGCGCCTGGCTATGAAACAATGTATTGCTGAGAGTCTCCGTAAGGGGCACATCAGACCTTCAGTTTCCCCGGTAGCAGCGGGGTTTTTCTTTGTAAAGAAAAAAGATGGTGGCCTGCATCCCTGCCTCGACTTTCGAGAATTAAATAAAATTACGGTCAGGAACACATATCCTCTGCCTTTGATTCCCGATCTCTGTAATCAGCTCTCTGGATCCAGATGGTTCTCTAAACTGGATCTCAGAGGTTCCTATAATCTGATAAGGATACGGGAAGGGGATGAGTGGAAAACGGCTTTTCTTACTTCTGAGGGGTTATTTGAGAACTTGGTTATGCCTTTTGGTCTCACCAATGCACCAGCCGTTTTCCAAAATTTTATTAATGTTGTGTTCTCGGACCTTATCGGTCGCTATGTGGTTGTATACCTGGATGATATCCTGATATATTCTGCTGATAAACAGTCACATTTGTTACATGTTAAAACTGTGCTCCAGAGGCTTCGAGAAAATCAATTGTTTGTCAAACTTGAGAAATGTTCATTTTTTGTTCAAGAGTAGTGTTGAGCGATACGATACTGCAAATATCGGGTATCGGCCGATATTAGCTGTATCGGGCTTTCGATTCCGAGTACCGATATTTTCGTCATATCGGATACCGGAATAGGATTTGTCACTGTCACTGTGAGTGTCCGTCGGTCGGGTCTGTCAGGAGTCAGCGGCACTTACCTGGCAGAAGATCTCCGGCGGTCACATCCTGGACTGCTTGATGGCCGCCATTATCTTCTCCCTGGCGGTCACATGCAGTTTTTCGCGATAACTGCAGTGACGGCAGGGTAATCCCGGCCGTAAACCAGTCCGATGACGTCACCGCCGGGGAAGCAGGTAATCAGCTGTGCTGCGCCGGGATGACAGGCTCTGCCTGCCTGCCTGCCTCTGATGTCATTCTGATGTAGCAGAGCTGGATCGTCGTGGGACACTCGTTACTATGGACTGCGTCGGACAGGTGGTATACTGCTGTTTTTTTTTTTCATTTTTTTACAGGAGATCGGTGGCGTCACAGGATGAGACTGTAATAAAAGTAATGAAAACTGTGTTGTTTTTTTTATTAAATTAAAAAACTTTTTTATGAACATTCACCCGTCCGGGTACATCAACAATTTAACTATTTACATACAGGGACCCTGTCCGGGTTATTTATAATTCTTTGGCAGGGGTGTTCCAGGTACCACCTGGTACTCTTCTGATGCTTGCCAAACATCCGAGACACCAAGGACCACCAGGACCTGATGACGTCGTGTGGTCTGTACAGTCAAGTCGTGACCCGCTATCTGTGTCTGTGTGGCCACCTCTTTCATCTCCCTCCGGGTCTGGAGCCCTATGTCCCGGACTGAATGAACCCCAGGGGGCCTAACAGGCGCCGGGTACGGGCAAGCTATCATTATCATGTCCATAGCTGGGGCTGCTGAGGAGACCACTGAGGGAGGCTGGGGAGATTTACGGCGTGGGGTGGGCACTTGTGCAGAGGCCTGGATGTGGGAGGCTGAAGGCTCCGAGGGTCTCACAGGTTCCTGATACTCTGGGGACCAGGGGTCGCACCTGGTGACATTTAGGGCATACCATCCATTGTAACCCCAGTGTCGGGTGTAAGTTACCAAGTCTCCTGACAACAGGTCCCTCCCCGGGTGTCCTTCTGGGAGGTGAGTCTCCACGTCCCGCCGGGTCACAAACACTTCTAAATAAAGTCCAGGCTCCTGGATGAAGCCCCAACCAGCTTTCAATTTAAAGCTCCGTACTGCACCCTTACGCCGCGGCTCCCACAGGGTTCCTTTATCTTTCTCATCTGGTCCTTATCTGCCCGGTCCTTCTCCAGGTGACGTTGCCGAAGCTTTTGGGATTCGCGCTGCTCTCTTTGTCGCTCGGCTTCTCTCTCCCGACATCTACACTCTTCCTCCTGACGCCGGTTGTAATTCTCCTCCACCAGCATCTCCATGTCTCCACCATCAAACTGCAGCTTACAATGTCCGGTTTGCGGCAGCTCTCCTGGCGCCCCCAGTCCTGGCGGCGCTCACCTGCGGAGGAAGCAGCCGCTCTGGAACAGATGACAGTCGGGGCTCCGGTACAGACAGGTAGACCTCTGGTGCCTGCGCGGCCTCCTCCATGAGGACGGGTGTCGCTTCTTCTGTCTCAGCGACGGGGCAGACAGCGGGATCTGGGGTGCTGCCGGTGCACCGTTTTTTGCACGAACGGGTGCCTCCACTGCGACAACGTCAACCGGATCACATTGCAAGGGCTGGGATGCCCGCACAGACTCCTCTACTAGAACGGGTGCCTCACCTTCCGGTACAGACACTTCAGGTAAGAGGGATTGGCGCCGCTCCAAGTTTAGTTTTAGGGCACGCCAGCTGGCTTCCATCCTGGCGACCTCCTCCCGGTGCCGGGCCAGGTCTCTCAGGGTATCCTCCGCTTCTTGCAGCGTAGGAGGGTTTCCAGGCCGGGTGCCCAACGGTGGTTCTGTGGCGATCGGGTCGCTTCTGTGGGGGGAGAGCTCTGACTGCTCCATCCCTTCACACTTCTGCTCGTGTCCATTAGCCATCTCTGCCAAGTCACATGTGTCATTAGCATCTGGAGAGGGCCCCTCTTTTGTAGTGAGGCGGGACCTTCGTGTTAGTTTCCGCACACTGAGGAGGATGAGGAGGCGGAACTCAAGAGCTGTGGGGCACGATCTTACATTGCAGTAACATTTAGAGTGGTCGGCCATCGTTTTCGCGCCACTGAGTGAGTGTACACCCACGAAGAGCACGCCCTTCTTCTTCACCAGTGCCTCGTTGTGACGCAGATATGGCGGAAAAATGGCAAATACATTCTCTGATGATTTTAGCAATTCTCAAGCACAAAACCAGTTCAATTCAGGCACACAGGACTCGCTTATAGCGAGCTACAGAATCCTGTTCGTGACGCCCAAGTTGAGTCGCACAGAGCCAGAGGTTTTGGGGGTACTCGGCACCGAGCCCGTCGACTTCTATGGGGTTTGTCACGGCTTTACCCGGCAATTGAATCAGAGTCTATTTTACTATGTAGAAATGTATAAACTATAAATATATGTATATATATATGTCACAATGACATGTATATATATATATATATAATATATATATATATATATATGTATTCTATGTGTGTATATTTTGTGTTTACAACGAAAGAAAGTGTTTTTTTTAGTTGCGATATTTTGTTCCCATAGACTTACATGGGACTTCCGGTATCGGAATCGGATATCGACGATATTTAGTGATATCGGCGATACCATCCCGATCCGATATTTTTAGATATCAAACAGTATCACTCAACACTATTCAAGAGTTGTCATTTCTAGGTCTTATTATCTCACCTCTGGGGTTTCGCATGGATCCCAAGAAGGTGCAAGCTATTGTGGAGTGGGTCCAGCCCCAGGACCTTAAGGGACTTCAGCGCTTCTTGGGATTCGCGAATTATTATCGCAAATTTATTAAAGGGTTCTCACAGATAACTAAACCCCTTACGGATCTCACTTGTAAAGGGGCAGATGTCAGGAACTGGTCCCCGTCAGCTAACCAATCATTTCTAACATTAAAAAACTGTTTCACATCTGCTCCTATCCTGATTCAACCCGACCCTTCTATGCCATTTGTGGTTGAGGTTGATGCTTCTGAGGTGGGGGTGGGGGCAGTGTTGTCGCAGGGACCGGCTTCCCTAACTAATCTCAGGCCTTGTGCCTATTTTTCTAAAAAATGTTCTCCTCTGAAAAAAATTATGACGTAGGCAATAGGGAGCTCTTGGCTATTAAACTGGCGTTCGAAGAATGGAGGCATTTTTTGGAGGGGGCGGCTCAACCTATTACAGTTATCACTGACCATAAAAATTTAGACTATATCAAATCTGCTAAGAGACTGACTCCCAGGCAAGCCCGCTGGTCACTTTTTTTTTCCAGATTTCAGTTTTCTATTACTTTTCGTCCAGGGTCAAAAAACGTGAAGGCTGACGCTCTGTCACGTAGTTTTGAACCAGTGTCCACCCCCAACCCGCCGTCCCCCATTCTTCAACCCAGTATCGTGGTGGCCGAAATTTCATCGGAATTGGAGCGAGAGATTGTGGGGGCTCAATCTTCAGCACCAAGGTCCAAACCTGAAGACAAATTATTTGTTCCGCAGCATTTGCGCACTAAACTCCTGTGGGAGTTTCATGATTCGAAATTGAGTGCCCACCCTGGTATTGCAGCCACACGAGAAGCAGTGGCAAGAGTTTTTTGGTGGCCTTTAATGGCTTTGGATGTTAAGAAACATGTCGCTACATGTGGAATATGTGCCCGTTCTAAGAGCTCTCATTGCAGGCCGGCCGGGGAATTGGTGCCTTTACCAATTCCGGGAAGACCATGGACTCATTTGTCCATGGACTTCATTATCAATCTGCCATTGTCCCGTGGAAATACTGTTATTTGGGTAATTGTGGACAGATTTTCTAAATTAGCACATTTTGTACCCATGGCAAGTTTACCATCAGCAGAGACTCTCTCTAGACTTTTCCTTTCCCAGGTGGTACGTTTGCACGGGGTACCTACGAATTTGTGTCTGATAGAGGAACTCAATTTGTGTCTAAGTTTTGGCCGGCATTTTGCAAAAAACTGGGGATATCTTTGTCATTTTCCTCAGCTTATCATCCAGAAAGTAACGGGCAAACTGAACGCACCAACCAGTCGCTTGAACAAATCCTGCGGTGCTTGACTTCTTCCCTGCAAAGCGACTGGTCTGATGCCTTGCCGTTAGCAGAATTCGCCTTCAACAACCGGGTAAACCAGTCTACCGGTAGGTCATCATTTTTTGTTAATTATGGGATAAACCCTCATTTTGGCGAATTTTCGCGCATGGATTCTGGTTGCCTGGGAGCAGAGGACGGTATCAATCGTCTCAGGGATCTGTGGTCAAAGGTTCGACTAAATATTTCTAGGGCTCAGGAAAAATATAAGCGTTTTGCGGATAAAAAAAGGGACTCTGCTCAGTTGTTGCGATGTGGAGATAAGGTTTGGCTCTCCACACGGAACATAAGACTTAGAGTGCCCTCTGCCAAACTTGGACCTAAGTTTATTGGCCCTTATGAAGTCATTGAGGTGGTGAACCCGGTAGTCTATCGCCTTCGTCTGCCCCCCTCTTTAAAACTCCATAATGTGTTTCATAGGTCCTTACTTAAACCTTTTGGGTCAGTGAGGGAGGATTCAGACGCCAGTCCTTCTCCAGTCTTGGTTGATGGGCACATGGAGTTCGAAGTGCAACATATTGTGGACTCCAGGCGGGTTCGGGGGGCTTTGCAATATCTGGTGCATTGGAAGGGGTACGGTCCTGAGGATCGGTCTTGGGTATCAGCTAGATCGGTACACGCTGACCGCCTGATTTGTGCATTCCATGCCCGGCACCCTGAGAAACCTGGGGGTCCAGAGGCCCCCCGTTAAAAGTGGGGTACTGTCATGGTCTGCTGAGTTTCTGGGATTAGGTGGTTTTAGGGTTAACCGGGATGGCCTCACTCTGGGATTCTGGGAGGCTTTTTATAGCCTCATTGTGGGGCCATCCTCTGTCGCTTATACTCTGACCCTTGGCCGAGTGTGTGTGACCCTGTTGTGCTTGTGCCAGTGCTTTGTGCCTGTGCTACGTTCTGTTTGTCTGGTTCTGATTTGGCTGTGTCCCTGTTTTGAGTTTTGCCTGTCCCTTTTGTACTTTGCTGCCCTCTACGTGTATGACCCTTGGCTACGTTCTGACTCCGCTCTGCCTGCTCCTCTTGTACTTCGTCGCTCTCTACGTGTATGACCCTTGGCTACGTTCTGACTCCGCTCTGCCTGCTCCTCTTGTACTTCGTCGCCCTCTATGTGTATGACCCCTTGGCTACGTTCTGATTATCCGTTCGGTATATGCCCCTTGGTAACTGTGTCCCGTAGTTACCCTTCTAGGAGTTTTCCTTCACCTCATAGCTCTCTGGAGCTTAGGCCACGCCCACTAGCAGTCACGTGCCTGCAGGTCCTTTGCTCTGAAGCATTCTCTATCTGCTACTGCTGACTCTGAGAAATGTGTGGCCGGCTCCGCCCACTAGCAGTCACATGTGGAAGGTCCTGTTACTGAGAAACACACGTCATCTCTGCTGCGGCTCTGCTACAGGTATCTTTGGGCATAGTTTGTTCACTAAGGACACACGCACTGGCTCAGTGAGCAAGTGCAGTGCGGTGTCCCTGACAGGATTCATATGTTCCCATGCAGACAGACTTTTCTAAGCGAGGATTGGCATTAGTTAGGACCTGATACACGAGAAGAGCCTTAATGTGGCTATCAGGTACACATAATTTGGCCATCTTATGCGCTAAGACTTCTCAATTTTTCATATTTCTAAGGCAGTGATGCAATTTATTTTTCATATTTTGTGTTTGCAAGCTATAGCACTACAGTGTGCTACCTTTTTTTCTTGTATGTGCATGAGTTGGTGACTCTAGGTTTAGCATCTGTTCACACTGGATCTATGTTTGGATGTGCCGGTCAGTTTTTTTATATGTATTCATTTACCTTCTACCTGAGCACTCCACCTGTTGGTCACAGGCTTTTTAATTACACCAGGTTCATTACCCCTCCACAGAGATGTAGATTTTAGTCTGAAGAGAGGATTCATATGTTCCCATGCAGACAGACTTTTCTAAGCGAGGATTGGCATTAGTTAGGACCTGATGTACGAGAAGAGCCTTAACGTGGCTATCAGGTACACATAATTTGGCCATCTTATGCGCTAAGACTTCTCAGTTTTTCATATTTCTAAGGCAGTGATGCAATTCATTTTTCATATTTCGTGTTTGTAAGCTATAGCGCTACAGTGTGCTACCTTTTTTTCTTGTATGTGCATGAGTTGGTGACTCTAGGTTTAGCACCTGTTCACACTGGATCTATGTTTGGATGTGCCGGTCAGTTTTTTTTATATGTTTTTTTATATGTGTTTGGATGACTCGAGATGGTGTTTGTACAGATGAGCTTTCATTAACATTAACACCTAACCCATGTACACGTTGAACACCAAGCCTATTCCCCCTTACACCATGACCTCACTTTTTCCCACTCATGTTGTAAGTAGCCTTCCCCTCTTGTAACCTGCTGTTTCACAAACTTAGGCCCACAACTCTCGGTCTCCTGTCACTAAATAAACAATCACTATTTATTTTCTTAGATAATGTGCCTGAACAACACTGTTATACCTAACGATTTTTAAGTGGAAATCTGGCCTTCTGATTTCACACTGAAACACAGTGTTATCACAAACGATTTGGATTAAGTAATTTGGCCTTGTGGCTGTACCCCAATATTAGGCCTAATGTTTTTAAGTGGAAATCTGGACTTCTGATTTGTCATTGAAACGCAGTTTTATCACAAACTATTTGGAGTAGCAAATGGGGCCTCCAGAGACTTCCACTCAGTTTTTGCTCAATGTAGTTAGATGCTGGAAGATTGATTTCACTCAGGACAGGATCCTATCTAGCTAACTGACAAGTTCACTTGCAGCACTATTAGGAGCAGCTTCTCTCCACTGTGACACTGAACAAAATGGCCTAAGCAAAACAAGATGTCCTCTTTTTTATGGCCAGTGACATGTGACTTCGTCAGCCAATCACAGAAGACTTTGTGTCATGATTTATGGACGGTTTCTGCACCCTGATTGGCTGCCAGAATCAACAAATAAAGTTAAGGGAAGAAAGAAAAAAGAGCGCTCCGCTGCTCTAACTTCTCTAGACCCCTCCCTTCATCAAACACATCACCCCATCCCCCCCCTCAACCTACATCACCACTATCCTAGCCAAGGTAATAACAAAAGCATTAATTGGAAACCGAACCGATTTACCGAACTGTAATTGAATTTTGATGACTTTGAGTAAAAATGCTCATGAAACCAGACATGAATCCGAATGTGCTACCTTCGTGCCGAATTTGAGATTGGATGTTTTCCGAACACGTTTGCTCACCTCTAATGAGTGCTATAGGGACATATGCTGAACAAAATGGTTTGTGGAATTATACGGTGACCAACAAGTGAAAACTTTGCCCATGTAGAAGTCATTGCAGAATGCCATACATTGCCCAAGATACTTCAGCTGCTGTTTTCTAAAAACACTACTGAATTAATCAGTACTGATAAAAGAACAGCTTTTCAAGTGACTTTTCCTCAAAATATCAAGAAAGTTACTGAGAGATTTTTTTATTGGCCTTTAAGAGATAATGTGGAGCCCAGCTGTGACTGGATCCATAACTTCCAGAAGCATGCACTAATGGAAGATCCCACTAGAGGTCACTACACACACACACATCTCAGCTTACCTAAAAAAACCCGGTTAGTTCCAGTTTTACCTCAGACAGATCAGAACAGCAGTTACCTCAGACAAGCTGTGAGGGACAGATAAATCTCCTCAGGACACGAGAGTGAAGAGGATTCCTGTCAGAGCTCAGTCAGAGCTAGAGACACACGGAGATTGAATTGATCCTAGTCAGAGCTGAATCTGAAGTGTAGCACAGGAGGAAGCGTGCCGACGCTTAGAGAGCGGCGAAGAGGCAGCACATTAACTGCCAGCGTGTGTGATCTTAATAGGACCCAGGTAGGCCAAAAGCAAGTGGAATTGGAGGGTTCTGTGAGCATTAATAGCTCCCCTCAGCAACGAGTACCGGATGCCGGGTTCCGAGCCTATAAGGATCTCCACGACCTATTGGGAGAACCCCGGAGTTCCTGGAGGACTACAAGTCCCAGGAGTACCACAGTGTTGACACGTAAAAGGATCAGGGAGAACGGAGTCGGCCTGATCAGCAGACCCTGTTCTGCCAGATAGAAGGTCCACCACCAAGTCAGCCAGGTACAGGACAGAGACTAAGTTAGACCTAGCTACACGCAGGTCAGGACTTGACTATACAATGACAGAGGACAGGAGGCCATATACCTATCAGTGGAGGAGTCCGGATGTGCATCCTTCGCCCTGCCGTGCTCCGGGGAGTACCTGCCATTGCTACAGTAAAGGTACCAAACTGACTTCTGTGTGCGTCTCCCTTATTGTCCCTGGCGGAGGGATCCCCATCTGTCCTGCAACCACATATTCCTATCTACCCTGGAAGGACACTGTCTTACTTGTAGAAGACCCACCATCTAGCTGCCAATACCATCCCTTCCAGAGTATGTACAGAGCAGCGCTGGTTCCCCCTGACCAGATACTACAAGTGGCGTCACGACAAACCATATAAACATTCCATCATCCCCTGTAAATATCCCACATTACGGTGAGCGCCCAGGGCACGGACCGAGCTGTGCTACCCGTGACATCCCCCATAGACTTCCATGGGCTCGGTGCCGAGTACCCCTAAGCCCTGGTGCTGTGCGGCTCATCTAACTTGGCGTCACGAACAGGATTCTGAAGCTTGTGAAACGGAAGTCCTGTGTGCCTAAATTGACTGTTTTTGTGCTTAAGAACTGCCAAAATCATCAGAGACTGTATTTGCCATTTTTGTAAAACAACAACCGCCATTTTACTGCCATATTCGCGCCCTGAGGCGCTGGTGAAGAAGGTGGGCGTGCACTCACCTTGTGGCGCGAAAACTAGTGGACGTACTTGAAAAAGGCGCTGAGTCCTAAACACGCCCCCAGCGCTGACGCGGCGGCAGGTCCTGTGGAGAGCTTCAGTGAACGCCCTGACGTCAGAGCGCCAGCGACACAGGTCCTTTCTCCACTGCTGTGCCTGCAGAGCTGCAGCCTTCAGAGAAGGTAGGCCACGATTAACTAAGGGGGCACAGATATGTCGCAGCAGCAAGCCGACAGCGCTGCCCAGGCCGACGACCCCAATGACTTACCACTTGGCGCTGCAGCGCAGGATAGAAATGCGGGCCCCTCACCTGGTCCTGTGGTCCCAATAGTACTGCTAACGCTGCCATACATGCCTGGAGCAAAGTGGCTCCCTCAGTACAGCGGCAAGCCAGACACCCTGCCCGGGTTCAAGCGAAAAATATGCAGCATAATGGACATGTACCCTATGACAGAAAAGCAAAGAGTGCAGTAGTAGTGGGACAATTAACTGGTGCTGCTGAGAGAGAGGTAGAGACTTGGACCGCTGCAGACCAGGAGTCAGTGTTTGCAATTTTCTTAAAGCTACAGACTATCTTTGAGGACCGCACTGAAACAGATCTCCGGATGAGGTTTTATCAATGTTCCCAGAAATCAGATGACAGCATTAGGGACTATGCCTGCCGACTACAAGGGGCCCTGCGAGCTCTTAAACAAGTTAACCCTATAAGTGTCACCGACGAAAATAAAATGTTAAAGGAACAATTTGTACGGGGACTGAGGTCCCAAGCGGAAGGCAGGACTGTGCACTGGTGTTCCTTGGATCATCCTGATGCTACCTTTGATGCCCTTAAGGATATGGCTATAAAAGGACTGCGACCTCTGGAAACACCCGAGATGGCAACCCAGTGTCACCCGAGTGAAACCACCCTAAAGCCAGCAGCATCCACATTAATATCCACCTTTTCCCCGCTGGTTGCAGAAGCTAAAACGCAGGAGGCGTCCCCTACTGAGCTGGACTGTTTGCGCTCAGAAGTGCGCCAGCTGACCAAAAACCTGGCCACTGTAATGAGTGCCCTGCAACTGTCGACGAAAGAAGAAGGAAAGATCCTGCTGGCTGACTGCCCGGAGGATGTCCCTTGGATGCGCCGGAGGAGAGGGAGGACGTCGCCCCACCGGAGGAGGACAACGCCACCCCCAGGAAGGAACCGCGACCAGCATCATCCTCGCCGAGAGATCATCTGCTACCGCTGCCACAGGGAAGGCCACCCAGCACGTCTGTGTCCTTTAAACGAGCAAGTCCTGGGTCCGAGGGCCAAACCCCAGGAATAGACTCCTCAGGCCCTTCAGACTGGAACCTCAGGTTTGTGGGAGGAAGACCATACCTGTCCATCATACTGGATGGGATCGCAATCCCTGCCCTGCTGGATACTGGATCCCAGGTAACCATTATACCCGATGTTCTCTACAACAAGTACTGGTCCAGTGACATTCTCCAACCTCCAAACCCTGACTTTGCAGTATACGCCTCTAATGGTCTCCCTCTTGAATTACGGGGGGCTAAAGATGTAGACGTGAAAGTGGGGAGAGTGGAGCTAAAGAATCAGGGACTTTTTGTAGTAAAGACTGTTAATGAAGAAAATGGGTTGAACGTGGTCTTAGGCACTAACATTATTAGTAACTGTTTGGAGGAGGTTGTGTTTTTACTCCAACAGCTTGCCGAAATCGCCAGACCAAAGCAAAAGGGAAAGATCCGGAAGGAGATCCGAACCCTGATGTACCAGCAACAAGTGAAACTGACCGGTGGTGAGATTGGTAATGTACGGGTGACAGACCCGAACCCTATTGTGATACCCCCTATGAGTGAAATGCTTATTTGGTGTAGAGCAGCAATAGGTCTGAGAGGACAGAACTACCAAGCAGTAGTAGAGCCCCATTGCTCAGAACACAGACCTACACTCTTGACTGCCAGAGGGGGAGTGGATGTACATAATGGGAGGGTGCCAGTGCATCTTCTCAACTGGGGAGAGGATGAAGTCAAGTTACCACGTTATGCCACTGTTGCTAAGTTACATGCTGTGGATAATAACTCCATTCACCCGGCGGAGCCCTTAACCTCCCCACAACCAGTGGAAGATAACGGTCCGACCACCCAGGTGGAGGATTGGTGTCAGCAGCTCCATGTTGGGACAGACACCACTCCAACCCACCAGAAACAGGGAGTACTACGAGTAGTTCAGGAGTATACTCAGGTATTCAGCAAACACCCGCTCGACTTTGGGACAATTAAAGAGGTTCAGCATCATATCCCCACAGGCAATCATCCTCCCATCAAAGAACGGTACAGGCCTATACCACCAGCACACTACCAGAAAGCTAAGGAGATGTTACGTGATATGAAGGAAGCAGGGGTGATAAGGGATAGTTGCAGCCCCTGGGCAGCACCTCTAGTCTTGGTTAGGAAAAAGGATGGAAGCATGCGAATGTGTGTAGATTACTGACAAATAAATCGCATTACACATAAAGATGCATACCCATTACCACGCATTGAGGAATCCTTAGCTGCACTAAAAACTGCTAACTATTTCTCCACCCTTGACCTCACTAGTGGGTACTGGCAAGTAGCTGTGGCTGAGGAGGATCGGGAGAAGACGGCTTTCACCACCCCGATGGGACTCTGTGAGTTTGACAGAATGCCGTTTGGACTCAGCAGTGCCCCTGGCACGTTCCAGAGAGTGATGGAGAGTTGCCTGGGACATCTCAACTTCGAAACTGTGTTGCTGTACCTGGATGACGTCATCGTGTACTCCAAAACGTATGAAGACCATTTGAAGCACCTGGCGGAGTTATTCGAGTCACTGTCCAAGCATGGGATGAAACTGAAGCCTTCCAAGTGCCATCTGCTCAAACAGAAGGTACAGTATCTGGGACATATCGTCAGCTCTGAAGGAGTAGCGCCAGACCATGAGAAGATCACCGCCATCCAGAAATGGCCGGAGCCGAAAAATCTCAAGGAGGTGCAACAATTCCTAAGACTGACAGGATACTACCGGAGGTTTGTAAAAGATTACACTAAGAAAGCAGCTCCTCTGCAAGACCTCCTGGTGGGACAGTCCCTCAAAGGCAGAAATTCTCAATTCCATTGGGGTAAAGAACAGGCAGAAGCATTCAAGGAAATGAAGGAGATCCTGACAGGTGATGAGATCCTAGCTTACCCTGACTACAGCCAGCCGTTCCTGTTGTATACAGATGCCAGCAACGAAGGATTGGGAGAAGTCCTCAGTCAGAAGCAAAATGGCCTGGAGAAAGTCATCGCCTATGCTAGCAGGAAGCTCCGCCTGACCGAAAGGAACCCAGAGAACTATAGCAGCTTCAAGTTGGAGTTCCTGGCACTGGTCTGGGCCATCACGGAGAGGTTTAAACACTATTTGGCCTCCAGCAAATTCACTGCCTACACTGACAACAACCCTTGACGCATCTTGAAACAGCTAAACTGGGAGCCATGGAACAACGATGGATGGCTCGACTGTCAAATTATCAATTCACAATTAAGTACCGGGCGGGCCGCAAGAATGCCAATGCTGATGCCCTGTCCAGGATGCCTCATGAATCAGACACTGAAGAGGAAGTGGATGATCTGGAAGAGATTGAACTACCTGCCTTTCACCGGAATGGGGTGATCTACGAGCAACAAGCCAGCAGGAGATCGTGTGGTAAGACGTTGAATCCTTTACCTCACCACAGCTGGAAAGAGACTCAGGACAGCGATCCAGTGGTCAGCCGTATCAAGGAGCTGATAACCCAGGAAGGTTCCTCCTTGGAGAAAGATGCACCTCTACCAGCAAGGCAGCTGTGGAACGAGAGAAGCCGATTGTTCATTTACCGTGAGAAGCTGTGCAGGAGATACGTCAACCCAAGGACCCATGAAATGGTCTGGCAGATAGTAGTTCCCAAAGCAGACATCCAGATGGTGTTAGAAGCCTACCACGATCAAGCGGGACACTTTGGCTGGAAAAAGCTGGAGACCCTGTTGAAGTGTCGGTTCTACTGGGTAGGGATGCGCAGCTCCATCGAGAAGTGGTGCGGGAACTGTGGACCCTGTGGCCTCAGACGAAAAGACTACAGCAGTCAGAAGGCACCCCTGCAGCCCATCCAGACGACTCGCCCTTTGGAAATCGTGGCCCTGGACCATGTTAAGTTGTCACCCAGCCGGTCAGGATATTCCTATGCCCTGACTATGGTGGATCACTACTCCAGATTCCTGGTGGTCGCCCCTGTCAAAGATCTGACAGCAGAGACAGCAGCAAAGACCTTCCAAGCAAGTTTCTGCAGACCACACGGTTATCCGGAGCAGGTGCTAACTGATCAAGGCCCAGCCTTTGAGGCCGAATTATTCAAAGAGTTCTGTCACTTGTACGGGTGTAAGAAGATAAGAACAACACCGTACCACCCCCAAACCAATGGACTTTGTGAAAAGATGAATCACATCGTCATTGACTTACTGAAATCTGTACCACTGGAGGAAAGAAATCGGTGGCCAGACTTGTTACCTGACCTGATAGACATGTACAACCATATACCGGTGAGTTCCACCAACTGCACCCCAGCCTATCTCATGCGGTCAAGACCAGGAAAGCTGCCCATGGATCTAGAGCTTGGAGTTGTAGAACCAGAAGCGGATGTAACTACTGGAGACTGGGACACAAACAGACAGGAACAGTACAGAAAAGTACAGGCCTGTGTTGAGGAAAGTCTCAATCGATTCAGGGATAAACAAGCAGATCGTTACAATAAAAGTGCGCCAGCTGAACCTTTCGCACCTGGTGAAATCGTACTAAAAAGAAAGAGAAGATTACACAAACTCGACGATCAGTGGGAAAGAGAGCCTTACATCATACAGAGTTCGAGGTTTGATAACAAGAAGACGTGCATAATAAGCAAGGATGGAGGAAAAACGACTGCAGCTGTGTCTAGAGACCATCTAAAGTTGTGTCCGGACCCATTAAAACTTTGTGAGGAAGAACCTGTTGTCAATCAGGAAAAGAGTGATGAAGCAGTCATACATACAGATTTGGGAGATTTACCTGCAGATTGGCCCAGAATGGGAGAAGCTGTAATCATTCCTGTGCTTCAATTTTATCAACCGCAAGAAGAATCTCTAAATCCAATTGTACCAATTGTGCCAGTAGAGTCAGTTCCAGAAGGACCTGTTCCGACGGAACCTCAACCAGTGGAACCCCAAGAAGCGGCACCACAAGAAGCAGCACCACAGGAAGCGGAATCCCAAGAAATTGAATCTCAGGAAGAAGAGTCCCCTGGCGAAACGGCACCGCATCGCCCAGTCGCTGACATGCTTGCCAGATCCCTAGAGAGGTGGAGGCAGATTTATAGTTTGCCAGTACGCAGGACAGATAGGCTAGAGGCTACTATACCTGACACAACACCACGTAGGTCAGTACGTATGACAAAGGGGCAATTACCTGTTAGGTATAAAGAGTAAACCTAACTCATGTAAATAACTATCTATGACCACTGTACATAAATGTATAATGTATAATATTTTTTGCTAATAATATGCTGTATCATACCATTATTTATTAACCTGTTTTTCCCTTATAATCTTGGAACAAGAGGAATGGACATTATTTCTACTTGTTTCCTCACCCTTATTTGAGCATCCTTTCCAAAAGAGACTGGGACTTTTATGGTTGCTCAAAGTTCCTCAATCCCTCATTGTACATAATTGATCAGTTTTGTTTATGCAACGGTTTCAAGAGTGCCTTACCTCCGTAAAGGAAGAATTGTTTTTATATGTTATTGTTCTTTTACCTGTTTTTGTATTTCAGCCCCGGAGTGCTGAGTTCTACTAAGGGGAATGTGGAGCCCAGCTGTGACTGGATCCATAACTTCCAGAAGCATGCACTAGCGGAAGATCCCACTAGAGGTCACTACACGCACACACATCTCAGCTTACCTAAAAAAACCGGTTAGTTCCAGTTTTACCTCAGACAGATCAGAACAGCAGTTACCTCAGACAAGCTGTGAGGGACAGATAAATCTCCTCAGGACACGAGAGTGAAGAGGATTCCTGTCAGAGCTCAGTCAGAGCTAGAGACACACGGAGATTGAATTGATCCTAGTCAGAGCTGAATCTGAAGTGTAGCTCAGGAGGAAGCGTGCCGACGCTTAGAGAGCGGCGAAGAGGCAGCACATTAACTGCCAGCGTGTGTGATCTTAATAGGACCCAGGTAGGCCGAAAGCAAGTGGAATTGGAGGGTTCTGTGAGCATTAATAGCTCCCCTCAGCAACGAGTACCGGATGCCGGGTTCCGAGCCTATAAGGATCTCCACGACCTATTGGGAGAACCCCGGAGTTCCTGGAGGACTACAAGTCCCAGGAGTACCACAGTGTTGACACGTAACAGGATCAGGAGAACGGAGTCAGCCTGATCAGCCATAAAAAGACCCTGTTCTGCCAGATAGAAGGTCCACCACCAAGTCAGCCAGGTACAGGACAGAGACTAAGTTAGACCTAGCTACACGCAGGTCAGGACTTGATTATACAATGACAGAGGACAGGAGGCCATATACCTATCAGTGGAGGAGTCCGGATGTGCATCCTTCGCCCTGCCGTGCTCCGGGGAGTACCTGCCATTGCTACAGTAAAGGTACCAAACTGACTTCTGTGTGCGTCTCCCTTATTGTCCCTGGCGGAGGGATCCCCATCTGTCCTGCAACCACATATTCCTATCTACCCTGGAAGGACACTGTCTTACTTGTAGAAGACCCACCATCTAGCTGCCAATACCATCCCTTCCAGAGTATGTACAGAGCAGCGCTGGTTCCCCCTGACCAGATACTACAAGTGGCGTCACGACAAACCATATAAACATTCCATCATCCCCTGTAAATATCCCACATTACGGTGAGCGCCCAGGGCACGGACCGAGCTGTGCTACCCGTGACATCCCCCATAGACTTCCATGGGCTCGGTGCCGAGTACCCCTAAGCCCTGGTGCTGTGCGGCTCAATAACATAGGTTTATTATTTGTTATTTAATTGTGCACTTTTTTTTATCCCAGCTGCAATTATTACAACCTTGGCTAAGTTGTAAAAAGAACAATCCAGAAATTTCTATAGCAACATATCTATTAGATTATGGGGCCTCTGCACAGGGCCGCTCTTTATGTAGATGTTGTGAATTCACCAGTTGTAAAAGAAACTAAATCCAGCTCACCGTAAATGGCATCCTGAGGGTGTTCGAAGCTCGGAGACGCTGCATCAAGACACAGAAAATCACAAAATCAAAGCAATCTAGCTCAATAAAACATGACTACTTTATCATGATTAAAGGTTCATAGTCATCTGAAACGCATTGATGTCATGTAACTTGTACCGCTGACTTTGCACGTCCTTCTTGAGCACTCAATGTGAATAAAGTATTCACGTTTCGCTGAGCTGGATTCCTTTCATTTTGTGCACTCACCAGTTGCCATTAATTATATCACATTTACCCAGAAATTTCTATTAGACAAAGTTTTCTAATTTCTTAGGTTAGATTAAATCATAGAATGAAAGGTTGAATACAAGTATTAGAATACACTGATTTCTATATGAACAACTAATTGTCTGTCCCAATGAGTGTATCAGGAAATAGACTGAAGAGCAAAACAGTCATGAATCATTTTGTACTGCGAGAGGGGGAAAGAACCATGTACAGGCGTGTATCAAGGCTGTAATATTCATGTTTCCTCTGTCACATGGGGTGGACAAAAGCAATGCTAAAAACGTGAAAAAAAGCATATCTAATAAGAAACAAAACTCATTCAACCCATTTTGCGGAATTCTCAAATAAGAGAGACATCAAAATATTTTAGAACCATATAAAAGCTCAGAGATCACACTGTTAAATTTTACATTTGAATTTATATTGTGCTGTCCCTATTAATGAGAATCTTAACACTACTCAATTCTGTATAAAATAAATTGCACTGAGGACTTTGGTGGTACATGCATGTAAGGATTTTCATTAACAGATATGCGGCTTTTCACACATTCAGGGAAAAACCTCTCACATATTTTATGAAAATAGTGCTCCAGGTTTACATCGGTTAAACAATTATCTGATTTGTCAAATTTCATAAAGTGACTATTTTATGGAAGAGCAACATCATACGAGAGAATAAAACCACTGGACTTACAGACTGGAAGGAAAATATTACATCTCCATGTAAGAATATATTATAACATGCTATTGCTGACGTTTGACCTCTGTGTCTCCTGCCATAACAGATTGAGGTTCAAAAACTACATCCGAGCACTTAAAAAGGTTCATGCAGTTGGCCTCCTATGGATAAGGAAGTGCAGGCATTCTCGAAACATAACACATCACTTCCTATAGAGGGAAGAAACCTTAAAGGACTTGCACAAAGATTATAGGCTATTCTGTATCCATAGGATAGGGGATAAGTTATTTATTGATGGAAGTCCGACAGCTGAGACCCTTACCAATCCAAAAGAACGTGGTTTCCAAAAGGCCCACTTGAAGTGGGAGGTTGAGCATGCCCCTGTTTACATTCTTTTTCAATAGGGTGCAGCCAAGCACAGCGCTTTGGCTAACTCTGGTGGTCCAATTGAAAAGGAAAAAAAGTTTAATTTTTCATCTGTGAACATAGAAATGATGTGACTTTTATAAAAATTTTTTTCTCGACTGGTATGTCACTCTCCACAAGGAGAAACCTTACCCCTTTGACCCATCCGAGCCTCACCCAGCCCAAAAAAGATCACCCTACTTTGCACTGACGAGGACCCAAAAGCGAAAACGTGCTGCAAATGGAATACTGATTTTGGTTTTATTAATCATTTACAAGACTCGTTAAAAGGGGTTTATTGTGACTTGAGGATGCTATCCAAAAGGGGCGCTATAGAGTACAAGTCCCCTTTTTTTGAAGAGGCAATTTTCATATTAATTTTTTAGAGGAGCTTGCAGGCGAATAACCCCTTACCCCGAACTCCAAGGGGGATGTCATCTACAAAGGCCTTACCCTTTGAACCTAATAAGCAGACTGACTTATACAGTTTGTAGTTTCATTTGATGCAATCTCAAGAATGCCCTAGCTTCACATGTTCCCGTGTCAAAATTTTTTCAATATTTTTTTGGGGGCATCATTTTGGCCAGGGCCCTTTTCATTAGTTTGTTTTTTTAAAAAATTTGTTGGGCCACAAATTTAAAAAGCAATGTAATTAACTTAGTTGATTTCAGCAATTTAAATTGAAAATTTACTTTTGTCAGTGTTTAGTTATGTCGGCCACGTTTTTTTCTTACTTTACCGAAGACCAGAGAATACCAACAATTTTTTTCTAATTTCCTCTCCTTTCTTTTTCTCTCTCTTTCTCTCTCTCTCTTCTTCTCTCCCCCTCTCCCCCTCTTCTCTCTCTCCCCTCTCTGTTCCCCCTTTTAAAAT
>JARQOD010000001.1:150915148-151029785 GCA_033576555.1 Oophaga sylvatica
AGTGTAGCACGGGAGGAAGGGCCGGTTAGAGGCCAAAGAGGCACAATTAACCCCAGGTGGGGATTTTAAAAGGGGCCCGGGTGGGCCCAAAAGCAAGGGGAATTAGGGTTCTTGACTTTAATAGCTCCCCCGAAGGGTACCGGATGCCGGGTTCCGACCTAAAGGGCTCCCGACCTATGGGAGCCCCCCGGGGATTTCCCTGGGGATACAACCCCAGAGACCACAGTGTTGACACGAACGGGATCGGGGAGAACGGATGGGCCCGATCACGGGCCCGTTCTGCCAGATGAAGGTCCACCCCAAATCGCCGGGTACAGGACGAGACTAGTTAGACCTAGTACCGCAGGTCAGACTTGACTATAAAACGACAGGACAGGGGCAAAATCCTACATGAGAGCCCGGGATGTGCATCCTTCCCCCTGCCGTCCCCGGGGGAACCTGCCTTGCTACAGTAAAGGACCAAATGACTTCTTGTGGCCCCTTTAGGTCCGGCGGGGGGGCCCCCACTGCCTGAAACCACATTTTTTCCTATTACCCGGGAAACACTTCTTATTTTAAAGACCCACCATCTATTTGCCAATACCATCCCTCCGGTATGTACAAGCCGTGGTTCCCCTGACCAGATACTACAAGTGGCGTCACGACAAACCATATAAACATTCCATCATCCCCTGTAAATATCCCACATTACGGTGAGCGCCCAGGGCACGGACCGAGCTGTGCTACCCGTGACATCCCCATAGACTTCCATGGGCTCGGTGCCGAGTACCCTAAGCCCTGGTGCTGTGCGGCTCATCTAACTTGGCGTCACGAACAGGATTCTGAAGCTTGTGAAACGGAAGTCCTGTGTGCCTAAATTGACTGTTTTTGTGCTTAAGAACTGCCAAAATCATCAGAGACTGTATTTGCCATTTTTGTAAAACAACAACCGCCATTTTACTGCCATATTCGCGCCCTGAGGCGCTGGTGAAGAAGGTGGGCGTGCATCACCTTGTGGCGCGAAAAACTAGTGGACGTACTTGAAAAAGGCGCTGAGTCCTAAACACGCCCCCAGCGCTGACGCGGCGGCAGGTCCTGTGGAGAGCTTCAGTGAACGCCCTGACGTCAGAGCGCCAGCGACACAGGTCCTTTCTCCACTGCTGTGCCTGCAGAGCTGCAGCCTTCAGAGAAGGTAGGCCCACGATTAACTAAGGGGGCACAGATATGTCGCAGCAGCAAGCCGACAGCGCTGCCCAGGCCGACGACCCCAATGACTTACCACTTGGCGCTGCAGCGCAGGATAGAAATGCGGGCCCCTCACCTGGTCCTGTGGTCCCAATAGTACTGCTAACGCTGCCATACATGCCTGGAGCAAAGTGGCTCCCTCAGTACAGCGGCAAGCCAGACACCCTGCCCGGGTTCAAGCGAAAAATATGCAGCATAATGGACATGTACCCTATGACAGAAAAGCAAAGAGCTGCAGTAGTAGTGGGACAATTAACTGGTGCTGCTGAGAGAGAGGTAGAGACTTGGACCGCTGCAGACCAGGAGTCAGTGTTTGCAATTTTCTTAAAGCTACAGACTATCTTTGAGGACCGCACTGAAACAGATCTCCGGATGAGGTTTTATCAATGTTCCCAGAAATCAGATGACAGCATTAGGGACTATGCCTGCCGACTACAAGGGGCCCTGCGAGCTCTTAAACAAGTTAACCCTATAAGTGTCACCGACGAAAATAAAATGTTAAAGGAACAATTTGTACGGGGACTGAGGTCCCAAGCGGAAGGCAGGACTGTGCACTGGTGTTCCTTGGATCATCCTGATGCTACCTTTGATGCCCTTAAGGATATGGCTATAAAAGGACTGCGACCTCTGGAAACACCCGAGATGGCAACCAGTGTCACCCGAGTGAAACCACCCTAAAGCCAGCAGCATCCACATTAATATCCACCTTTTCCCCGCTGGTTGCAGAAGCTAAACGCAGGAGGCGTCCCCTACTGAGCTGGACTGTTTGCGCTCAGAAGTGCGCCAGCTGACCAAAAACCTGGCCACTGTAATGAGTGCCCTGCAACTGTCGACGAAAGAAGAAGGAAAGATCCTGCTGGCTGACTGCCCGGAGGATGTCCCTTGGATGCACCGGAGGAGAGGGAGGACGTCGCCCCCACGGGAGGACAACGCCACCCCCAGGAAGGAACCGCGACCAGCATCATCCTCGCCGAGAGATCATCTGCTACCGCTGCCACAGGGAAGGCCACCCAGCACGTCTGTGTCCTTTAAACGAGCAAGTCCTGGGTCCGAGGGCCAAACCCCAGGAATAGACTCCTCAGGCCCTTCAGACTGGAACCGCAGGTTTGTGGGAGGAAGACCATACCTGTCCATCATACTGGATGGGATCGCAATCCCTGCCCTGCTGGATACTGGATCCCAGGTAACCATTATACCCGATGTTCTCTACAACAAGTACTGGTCCAGTGACAGTCTCCAACCTCCAAACCCTGACTTTGCAGTATACGCCTCTAATGGTCTCCCTCTTGAATTACGGGGGGCTAAAGATGTAGACGTGAAAGTGGGGAGAGTGGAGCTAAAGAATCAGGGACTTTTTGTAGTAAAGACTGTTAATGAAGAAAATGGGTTGAACGTGGTCTTAGGCACTAACATTATTAGTAACTGTTTGGAGGAGGTTGTGTTTTTACTCCAACAGCTTGCCGAAATCGCCAGACCAAAGCAAAAGGGAAAGATCCGGAAGGAGATCCGAACCCTGATGTACCAGCAACAAGTGAAACTGACCGGTGGTGAGATTGGTAATGTACGGGTGACAGACCCGAACCCTATTGTGATACCCCCTATGAGTGAAATGCTTATTTGGTGTAGAGCAGCAATAGGTCTGAGAGGACAGAACTACCAAGCAGTAGTAGAGCCCCATTGCTCAGAACACAGACCTACACTCTTGACTGCCAGAGGGGTAGTGGATGTACATAATGGGAGGGTGCCAGTGCGTCTTCTCAACTGGGGAGAGGATGAAGTCAAGTTACCACGTTATGCCACTGTTGCTAAGTTACATGCTGTGGATAATAACTCCATTCACCCGGCGGAGCCCTTAACCTCCCCACAACCAGTGGAAGATAACGGTCCGACCACCCAGGTGGAGGATTGGTGTCAGCAGCTCCATGTTGGGACAGACACCACTCCAACCCACCAGAAACAGGGAGTACTACGAGTAGTTCAGGAGTATACTCAGGTATTCAGCAAAACACCCGCTCGACTTTGGGACAATTAAAGAGGTTCAGCATCATATCCCTACAGGCAATCATCCTCCCATCAAAGAATGGTACAGGCCTATACCACCAGCACACTACCAGAAAGCTAAGGAGATGTTACGTGATATGAAGGAAGCAGGGGTGATAAGGGATAGTTGCAGCCCCTTGGGCAGCACCTCTAGTCTTGGTTAGGAAAAAGGATGGAAGCATGCGAATGTGTGTAGATTACTGACAAATAAATCGCATTACACATAAAGATGCATACCCATTACCACGCATTGAGGAATCCTTAGCTGCACTAAAAACTGCTAACTATTTCTCCACCCTTGATCTCACTAGTGGGTACTGGCAAGTAGCTGTGGCTGAGGAGGATCGGGAGAAGACGGCTTTCACCACCCCGATGGGACTCTGTGAGTTTGACAGAATGCCGTTTGGACTCAGCAGTGCCCCTGGCACGTTCCAGAGAGTGATGGAGAGTTGCCTGGGACATCTCAACTTCGAAACTGTGTTGCTGTACCTGGACGACGTCATCGTGTACTCCAAAACGTATGAAGACCATTTGAAGCACCTGGCGGAGTTATTCGAGTCACTGTCCAAGCATGGGATGAAACTGAAGCCTTCCAAGTGCCATCTGCTCAAACAGAAGGTACAGTATCTGGGACATATCGTCAGCTCTGAAGGAGTAGCGCCAGACCCTGAGAAGATCACCGCCATCCAGAAATGGCCGGAGCCGAAAAATCTCAAGGAGGTGCAACAATTCCTAGGACTGACAGGATACTACCGGAGGTTTGTAAAAGATTACACTAAGAAAGCAGCTCCTCTGCAAGACCTCCTGGTGGGACAGTCCCTCAAAGGCAGAAATTCTCAATTCCATTGGGGTAAAGAACAGGCAGAAGCATTCAAGGAAATGAAGGAGATCCTGACAGGTGATGAGATCCTAGCTTACCCTGACTACAGCCAGCCGTTCCTGTTGTATACAGATGCCAGCAACGAAGGATTGGGAGAAGTCCTCAGTCAGAAGCAAAATGGCCTGGAGAAAGTCATCGCCTATGCTAGCAGGAAGCTCCGCCCGACCGAAAGGAACCCAGAGAACTATAGCAGCTTCAAGTTGGAGTTCCTGGCACTGGTCTGGGCCATCACGGAGAGGTTTAAACTAGTGTTGAGCATTCCGATACTGCAAATATCGGGTATCGGCCGATATTAGCTGTATCGGAATTCCGATTCCGAGTTCCGATATTTTCGTCTTATCGGATACCGGAATCGGGATTGTCACTGTCACTGTCAGTGTCCGTCGGTCGGGTCTGTCAGGAGTCAGCGGCACTTACCTGGCAGAAGATCTCCGGCGGTCACGTCCTGGACTGCTTCATGGCCGCCATCTTCTTTCCCCGGCGGTCACATGCAGTTTCTCGCAATAACTGCAGTGACTGCTGGGTAATCGCGGCCGTAAAGCAGTCAGTCCGATGACGTCACCGCCGGGGAAGCAGGTAATCAGCTGTGCTGCGTTGCAATGACAGGCTCTGCCTGTCATTGCGATGTAGCAGAGCTGGATCGTCGTGGGACTGTCGTTATGGACTGCGTCGGACAGGTGGTATACTGTTGGTTTGTTTTTTTCTTTTTTTACAGGAGATCGATGGCGTCGCAGGAATGAGAGTACAATAAAAAAATGAAAACTGTGTTGTCTCTTTTATTTCATTAAAGACTTTTTTCTTGCTTTGTCTTTTTTTTATACATTTAATAGCTTTGGGATTAATAATGGATCGGTGTCTTATTGACACCTCTCCATTATTAACCGGGCTTATTGTCACCGTGCATTCAACGGTGACATTAACCCCTTATTACCCCGCTTGCCACCGCTACAGGGCGAGTGGGAAGAGCCGGGTAAAGTGCCACAATTGGCACATCTTTTGATGCGCCAAATGTGGGGCTGCTGTAGCCTGGTATTATCAGGCTGTTGAGGGCCAAAATCCATGGGCCTTGACAGTCTTTTAATACCAGGCCGCAGCAGTCTGCATTTTACTTGGCTGGTTAACAAAAATAGGGGGGATCCCCACGCCGTTTTTTTTTCGAGGGGATCCCCTATTTTTGTTAACCAGCCAAGCTAAGCAGACTGCTGTGGCCTGGTATTATCAGGCTTGCAAGGTCCATGGATATTGGATCCTTACCAGCCTGAAAAACCAGGCCTCAGCGGTCTGCTTCATCTGGCTGGTTAACAAAAATAGGGGGGACCCCACGCCAATTTTTTTCGAGGGGATCCCCTATTTTTGTTAATCAGCCAAGATATGCAGACTGCTGTGGCCTGGTATTATCAGGCTGGCAAGGTCCATGGATCTTGGCTCCTTAACAGCCTGAAAATCCAGGCCTCAGCGGTCTGCTTCATCTGGCTGGTTAACAAAAATAGGGGGGACCCCACGCCAATTTTTTTTCGAGGGGATCCCCTATTTTTGTTAATCAGCCAAGATATGCAGACTGCTGTGGCCTGGTATTATCAGGCTGGCAAGGTCCATGGATCTTGGCTCCTTAACAGCCTGAAAATCCAGGCCTCAGCGGTCTGCTTCATCTGGCTGGTTAACAAAAATAGGGGGGACCCCACGCCAATTTTTTTCGAGGGGATCCCCTATTTTTGTTAATCAGCCAAGATATGCAGACTGCTGTGGCCTGGTATTATCAGGCTGGCAAGGTCCATGGATCTTGGCTCCTTAACAGCCTGAAAATCCAGGCCTCAGCGGTCTGCTTCATCTGGCTGGTTAACAAAAATAGGGGGGACCCCACGCCAATTTTTTTCGAGGGGATCCCCTATTTTTGTTAATCAGCCAAGATATGCAGACTGCTGTGGCCTGGTATTATCAGGCTGGCAAGGTCCATGGATCTTGGCTCCTTAACAGCCTGAAAATCCAGGCCTCAGCGGTCTGCTTCATCTGGCTGGTTAACAAAAATAGGGGGGACCCCACGCCATTTTTTTTTCGAAGGGAACCCCTATTTTTGTTAATCAGTTCCCTCTGACGTCACTGATTGTGTCCCTGGCTGACCTGAAGTGAAAGTGGAAAGCAATCAATTAAGCTTTCCACTTAAGGGCCCGTCTCACATAGCGATATCGCTACCGAGATCGCTGCTGAGTCACTAGTTTTGTGACGCAGCAGCGAGCTCACCAGCGATATCGCTGTGTGTGACATTCAGCGACGATCAGCCCCCCTGCCGGGTATCGCTGATCGTCGCTGAAATGTCAGGACCTTTGATCGCTGGTTTCCCGCTGACAGGCACACATCGCTGCGTGTGACAGGCGGGAGACCAGCGATCCGCTGGTAACCAAGGTACACAGCGGGTTTCCAGGCACGGGGCTGTGCCTAGAAACCCGCTGTGTACCTTGGATACCAGCGCCCTGATGCAGGGAGCTGGTATCCAAGGTACATAGCGGGTTTCCAAGCGCTGCGCGGTGCCTGGAAACCGCTGTGTACCTTGGTTACCAGCGGATCGCTGGTCTCCCGCCTGTCACACGCAGCGATGCGTGCCTGTCAGAGGGAAACCAGCGATCAAAAAAAGGTCCTGACATTTCTGCGACGATCAGCGATACCCGGCAGGGGGCTGATCGTCGCTGAATGTCACACACAGCGATATCGCTGGTGAGCTCGCTGCTGCGTCACAAAACTAGTGACTCAGCAGCGATCTCGGTAGCGATATCGCTATGTGAGACGGGCCCTTAAGCGATGTTACCCGCAGTGTCGCTGTCCCAGATCGCTGCCTGAGCTGCCTGTTTGGCAGCTCAGCAGCGATCATGTAGCGATACACCAGCGATCCTGACAAGTGCATATCGTTGTCGGGATCGCTGGTGTATCGTTATGTGACACCCAGCCTTTACTCTCCTGTCAGGCAGGAGAGGAACTCAATCATTTGGGGTTTACTGTGAGGCTGCAGCATTAGCTGCGGTCCCTGCAGTAAACATTAACCCTTTCTGAAGGATTACACCGTGGGACCTGACTGTGCATGGGATAGGTAAGAATAATTTTGCTTTTTTATTTTATTTTTATTACAGGAAATGGTTTTTGCAGTAAAATAAAAGATGGTCAAAAACATGTGTCTTTATTTCATTAAAATGATTTTTAATTAAAGTGTGTGTGTTTTATTTTTATTTCATGCAATAGGATTAATAATTGATAGTTGTCTAATTGACAGCTCTCAATTATTAACCTGGCTTAAGGTCACCTTTCAATAGCAAGGTGGCTTTAACCCCATATTAACCCATTCGCCACCGCTACAGGGCAATGGGAATAGACGGGCAAAGTGCCAGAAAGGGCGAATCTAATTATAGATTTGTCTTTCCTGGGGTGTCTGGGGGCAGATGTTAGTAGCCGGGGGGGGCAAAAATAATGGTCCCTCTCTGGGCTATTATTATCTGCCCCCACTCACTGGCTTTGTCTGTCTGGTTGCGAAAATAGGGCGGGAGCCCACGCATTTTTTTTCAGCAATTTTACACCTCATATATATATATACATGTCATTGAATTTGTGACACATATATATATATATTTATATTTGTAGTTCATACACTTCTACATAGTATAATAGCCGCTAATTCAATTGCCGGCTTTTGTGAAAATGCAGAACCCGACATGAAATGACACTTGGTGTACATAGGGTTAACCATGTCTTTTCATGTCCTTTGCTATCTAATTTGCACAAACAATTAAATCAGACTATGTGTGCAAAATTTCACACCTGTAGGGGTTAATTAAAGGTGTAAATTCGTAGCAAAAAAGTCCGTTTTTTTTACAACGAATTTACACCTTTAATTAACCCCTACAGGTGTGAAATTTTGCACACATAGTCTGATTTAATTGTTTGTGCAAATTAGATAGCAAAGGACATGAAAAGACATGGTTAACCCTATGTACACCAAGTGTCATTTCATGTCGGGTGACCCGACATGAAATGACACTTGGTGTACATAGGGTTAACCATGTCTTTTCATGTCCTTTGCTATCTAAGGCCGGAGTCACACTGGCGACAAAATCGGACGACTGCAATGCGATGAAATATCGCATTGCAGTCGGACCTATGTTAATCTATGGAGCAGCTCCCAGTATCAGATTTTTTGTGGTCCGTTTTAAACGTCCGTGTACAATCGCAGCATGCTGCGATTGTCACCGATTGTCGGTCGACAATCGCCAATGCAAGTCTATGGGAGCGATGAAAAATCTGATTACAAACGGACCACACTGTGTGACTTGCGATGAAATCGCATCGGTGTCCTTTAGAAAAGCCGGCAATTCATCCCCGCCTATACTGTAAAATCACACTGACAGCTTTAATAAAGACTAGAAAGAATAGATATATACACATAGAACACATACATATATATATACATGTCATTGTGACATGTATATATACATATATTTATAGTTCCTAGACTTCTACATACTGTAATAGCCGCTAATTCAATTGCGGGTTTTGTGAAATCACAGAAGCCGACATGAAATGATACATTGTTTCCACACATTTAACCATGTAATTTCATGTATTTTTATATATGTTTGAAACATACAATTACATGAGTGTATTTGTGCAAAATTTCAGACATGTAGGGGTTAATTAAAGGTGTAATTTCGTTGAAAAAAAATGCGTGGGCTCCCGCTGTATTTTCTCCACCAGACAGACAAAGCAAAGCGAGTGGGGGCAGATAATAATAGCCCAGGGAAGGTGCATTTTTTTGTGCCCCCCTGGCTACTAACATCTGCCCCAGACACCCCAGAAAGGGCAAATCTATAATTAGATTCGCCCTTTCTGGCACTTTGCCCGTCTATTCCCATTGCCCTGTAGCGGTGGCGAATGGGTTAATCTCACCTTACTGTCACCTTGCAATTGAAAGGTGACCTTAAGGCAGGTTAATGATTGATAGCTGTCAATTAGACAACTATCAATTATTAATCCTATTGAAGTAAATAAAAAAACACACACACTTTAAGAATAAATAATTTTAATGAAATAAAAACACATTTTTTTGACCATATTTTATTTTACACTAAATCCGTGCGAAGCCATTGATCTCCTAAAATAAAGAAAAAGAAATAAAACAACATTATTCTTACCTATTCCGCCGATCTGTCACGTCCCACGCTGTAATCCTTCACAAAGGGTTAACTAGCTTTGAGCCAAGCAGTGCAAGTAATCCTGCATGCTCAGCTCAAAGCTCATGAATGAATAAGTTCCTCTCCTGGCGACAGGAGAGGATGTGTTTCATGAATGAAGCTTAATTGATTGTGTCCACTTTCCCTTTAGGTCAGGTCACTACAGTTAAATTGGCAAGAAATCAATTAAGCTCCATTCATGAATCTATTCCTCTACTTTCGCTGGGAGAGGAATTATTCATTCAGGGGAATACAGGTCTGAGACAGCATTATTAGCTCTCTGCGACCTGTAACCTGTTAACCCTTTCTGATGGATTACACCGTGGGACCTGACTGTACATCGGATTGGTAAGTATAATTTTGCTTTTTTATTTTATTTTTATTACAGGAAATGGTTTTAGCAGGAAAATAAAATATGGTCAAAAACTGTGTGATTATTTAATTAAACTTATTTTTTATTAAAGTGTGTGTGTTTGATTTTTCTTTCATACAATAGGATTAATAATTGATAGTTGCCTAATTGACAGCTATCAATTATTAACCTGGCTTAAAGTGACCTTTCAATTGCAAGGTCATTTTAACCCCTTATTAACCCATTCGCCACCGCTACAGGGCAATGGGAATAGATGGGCAAAGTGCCAGAAAGGGCGAATCTAATTATAGATTTGCCCTTTCGGGGTGTCTGGGGGCAGATGTTAGTAGCCAGGGGGGCACAAAAAAAATGTACCCTCCCTAGGCTATTATTATCTGCCCCCACTCGCTTGCTTTGTCTGTCTGGTGGAGAAAATACAGCGGGAGCCCACGCATTTTTTTTAACGAATTTACACCTTTAATTAACCCCTACATGTCTGAAATTTAGCACACATATACTCATGTAATTGTATGTTTCAAACATATATAAAAATACATGAAATTACATGGTTAAATGTGTGGAAACAATGTATCATTTCATGTCGGCTTCTGTGATTTCACTGAAGCCGGCAATTGAATTAGCGGCTATAACAGTATGTAGAAGTGTAAGAACTATAAATATATGTATATATATATATGTCACAATGACATATATATATATATATATATATATATATATATATATATGTGCTCTATGTGTATATATCTATTCTTTCTTTTGGCATTTAAATACTATTCTTTTGGATCCATTATATGTCAGTTTTGCAAGCCTGCGAGAAAATCTCGCAAGTCGGATGAAAATCGGATGTTACAAGGTACACACACATGCGATTAAATCGCATCTTTGAAGGAAAATCGGATGCCAGAAGGATGTGTGATGTTTTTATTTTGATCCGATTGTCGACCGTCTAAAACGGACCGATTTTTTGTGGTTGTGTGTGACTCCAGCCTAATTTGCACAAACAATTAAATCAGACTATGTGTGCAAAATTTCACACCTGTAGGGGTTAATTAAAGGTGTAAATTCGTAGCAAAAAAAGTCCGTTTTTTTTACAACGAATTTACACCTTTAATTAACCCCTACAGGTGTGAAATTTTGCACACATAGTCTGATTTAATTGTTTGTGCAAATCAGATAGCAAACGACATGAAAAGACATGGTTAACCCTATGTACACCAAGTGTCATTTCATGTCGGGTGCTTCTGTCTTTTCACTGAAGCCGGCTTTACCCGGCAATTGAATGAGAGGATATTTTACTATGTAGAAGTGTATAAACTATACATATATGTATATATATATGTCACAATGACATGTATATATATATATATGTATTCTATGTGTGTATATTTAGTGTTTACAAGGAAAGAATGGGTTTTTTTTAGTTGCGATATTTTGTTCCCATAGACTTACATGGGACTTCCGGTATCGGTATCGGGTATCGCCGATATTTTAGTGATATCGGCGATACCATTCCGATTCCGATACTTTAGGATATCGGAAAGTATCGCTCAACTCTAGTTTAAACACTATTTGGCCTCCAGCAAATTCACTGCCTACACTGACAACAACCCCTTGACGCATCTTGAAACAGCTAAACTGGGAGCCATGGAACAACGATGGATGGCTCGACTGTCAAATTATCAATTCACAATTAAGTACCGGGCGGGCCGCAAGAATGCCAATGCTGATGCCCTGTCCAGGATGCCTCATGAATCAGACACTGAAGAGGAAGTGGATGATCTGGAAGAGATTGAACTACCTGCCTTTCACCGGAATGGGGTGATCTACGAGCAACAAGCCAGCAGGAGATCGTGTGGTAAGACGTTGAATCCTTTACCTCACCACAGCTGGAAAGAGACTCAGGACAGCGATCCAGTGGTCAGCCGTATCAAGGAGCTGATAACCCAGGAAGGTTCCTCCTTGGAGAAAGATGCACCTCTACCAGCAAGGCAGCTGTGGAACGAGAGAAGCCGATTGTTCATTTACCGTGAGAAGCTGTGCAGGAGATACGTCAACCCAAGGACCCATGAAATGGTCTGGCAGATAGTAGTTCCCAAAGCAGACATCCAGATGGTGTTAGAAGCCTACCACGATCAAGCGGGACACTTTGGCTGGAAAAAGCTGGAGACCCTGTTGAAGTGTCGGTTCTACTGGGTAGGGATGCGCAGCTCCATCGAGAAGTGGTGCGGGAACTGTGGACCCTGTGGCCTCAGACGAAAAGACTACAGCAGTCAGAAGGCACCCCTGCAGCCCATCCAGACGACTCGCCCTTTGGAAATCGTGGCCCTGGACCATGTTAAGTTGTCACCCAGCCGGTCAGGATATTCCTATGCCCTGACTATGGTGGATCACTACTCCAGATTCCTGGTGGTCGCCCCTGTCAAAGATCTGACAGCAGAGACAGCAGCAAAGACCTTCCAAGCAAGTTTCTGCAGACCACACGGTTATCCGGAGCAGGTGCTAACTGATCAAGGCCCAGCCTTTGAGGCCGAATTATTCAAAGAGTTCTGTCACTTGTACGGGTGTAAGAAGATAAGAACAACACCGTACCACCCCCAAACCAATGGACTTTGTGAAAAGATGAATCACATCGTCATTGACTTACTGAAATCTGTACCACTGGAGGAAAGAAATCGGTGGCCAGACTTGTTACCTGACCTGATAGACATGTACAACCATATACCGGTGAGTTCCACCAACTGCACCCCAGCCTATCTCATGCGGTCAAGACCAGGAAAGCTGCCCATGGATCTAGAGCTTGGAGTTGTAGAACCAGAAGCGGATGTAACTACTGGAGACTGGGACACAAACAGACAGGAACAGTACAGAAAAGTACAGGCCTGTGTTGAGGAAAGTCTCAATCGATTCAGGGATAAACAAGCAGATCGTTACAATAAAAGTGCGCCAGCTGAACCTTTCGCACCTGGTGAAATCGTACTAAAAAGAAAGAGAAGATTACACAAACTCGACGATCAGTGGGAAAGAGAGCCTTACATCATACAGAGTTCGAGGTTTGATAACAAGAAGACGTGCATAATAAGCAAGGATGGAGGAAAAACGACTGCAGCTGTGTCTAGAGACCATCTAAAGTTGTGTCCGGACCCATTAAAACTTTGTGAGGAAGAACCTGTTGTCAATCAGGAAAAGAGTGATGAAGCAGTCATACATACAGATTTGGGAGATTTACCTGCAGATTGGCCCAGAATGGGAGAAGCTGTAATCATTCCTGTGCTTCAATTTTATCAACCGCAAGAAGAATCTCTAAATCCAATTGTACCAATTGTGCCAGTAGAGTCAGTTCCAGAAGGACCTGTTCCGACGGAACCTCAACCAGTGGAACCCCAAGAAGCGGCACCACAAGAAGCAGCACCACAGGAAGCGGAATCCCAAGAAATTGAATCTCAGGAAGAAGAGTCCCCTGGCGAAACGGCACCGCATCGCCCAGTCGCTGACATGCTTGCCAGATCCCTAGAGAGGTGGAGGCAGATTTATAGTTTGCCAGTACGCAGGACAGATAGGCTAGAGGCTACTATACCTGACACAACACCACGTAGGTCAGTACGTATGACAAAGGGGCAATTACCTGTTAGGTATAAAGAGTAAAACCTAACTCATGTAAATAACTATCTATGACCACTGTACATAAATGTATAATGTATATATTTTTTGCTAATAATATGCTGTATCATACCATTATTTATTAACCTGTTTTTCCCTTATAATCTTGGAACAAGAGGAATGGACATTATTTCTACTTGTTTCCTCACCCTTATTTGAGCATCCTTTCCAAAAGAGACTGGGACTTTTATGGTTGCTCAAAGTTCCTCAATCCCTCATTGTACATAATTGATCAGTTTTGTTTATGCAACGGTTCAAGAGTGCCTTACCTCCGTAAAGGAAGAATTGTTTTTATATGTTATTGTTCTTTTACCTGTTTTTGTATTTCAGCCCCGGAGTGCTGAGTTCTACTAAGGGGGAATGTGGAGCCCAGCTGTGACTGGATCCATAACTTCCAGAAGCATGCACTAGCGGAAGATCCCACTAGAGGTCACTACACGCACACACATCTCAGCTTACCTAAAAAAACCGGTTAGTTCCAGTTTTACCTCAGACAGATCAGAACAGCAGTTACCTCAGACAAGCTGTGAGGGACAGATAAATCTCCTCAGGACACGAGAGTGAAGAGGATTCCTGTCAGAGCTCAGTCAGAGCTAGAGACACACGGAGATTGAATTGATCCTAGTCAGAGCTGAATCTGAAGTGTAGCTCAGGAGGAAGCGTGCCGACGCTTAGAGAGCGGCGAAGAGGCAGCACATTAACTGCCAGCGTGTGTGATCTTAATAGGACCCAGGTAGGCCGAAAGCAAGTGGAATTGGAGGGTTCTGTGAGCATTAATAGCTCCCCTCAGCAACGAGTACCGGATGCCGGGTTCCGAGCCTATAAGGATCTCCACGACCTATTGGGAGAACCCCGGAGTTCCTGGAGGACTACAAGTCCCAGGAGTACCACAGTGTTGACACGTAACAGGATCAGGGAGAACGGAGTCAGCCTGATCAGCCATAAAAAGACCCTGTTCTGCCAGATAGAAGGTCCACCACCAAGTCAGCCAGGTACAGGACAGAGACTAAGTTAGATCTAGCTACACGCAGGTCAGGACTTGATTATACAATGACAGAGGACAGGAGGCCATATACCTATCAGTGGAGGAGTCCGGATGTGCATCCTTCGCCCTGCCGTGCTCCGGGGAGTGCCTGCCATTGCTACAGTAAAGGTACCAAACTGACTTCTGTGTGCGTCTCCCTTATTGTCCCTGGCGGAGGGATCCCCATCTGTCCTGCAACCACATATTCCTATCTACCCTGGAAGGACACTGTCTTACTTGTAGAAGACCCACCATCTAGCTGCCAATACCATCCCTTCCAGAGTATGTACAGAGCAGCGCTGGTTCCCCCTGACCAGATACTACAAGTGGCGTCACGACAAACCATATAAACATTCCATCATCCCCTGTAAATATCCCACATTACGGTGAGCGCCCAGGGCACGGACCGAGCTGTGCTACCCGTGACATCCCCCATAGACTTCCATGGGCTCGGTGCCGAGTACCCCTAAGCCCTGGGCTGTGCGGCTCAATAACATAGGTTTATTATTTGTTATTTAATTGTGCACTTTTTTTTTATCCCAGCTGCAATTATTACAACCTTGGCTAAGTTGTAAAAAGAACAATCCAGAAATTTCTATAGCAACATATCTATTAGATTATGGGGCCTCTGCACAGGGCCGCTCTTTATGTAGATGTTGTGAATTCACCAGTTGTAAAAGAAACTAAATCCAGCTCACCGTAAATGGCATCCTGAGGGTGTTCGAAGCTCGGAGACGCTGCATCAAGACACAGAAAATCACAAAATCAAAGCAATCTAGCTCAATAAAACATGACTACTTTATCATGATTAAAGGTTCATAGTCATCTGAAACGCATTGATGTCATGTAACTTGTACCGCTGACTTTGCACGTCCTTCTTGAGCACTCAATGTGAATAAAGTATTCACGTTTCGCTGAGCTGGATTCCTTTCATTTTGTGCACTCACCAGTTGCCATTAATTATATCACATTTACCCAGAAATTTCTATTAGACAAAGTTTTCTAATTTCTTAGGTTAGATTAAATCATAGAATGAAAGGTTGAATACAAGTATTAGAATACACTGATTTCTATATGAACAACTAATTGTCTGTCCCAATGAGTGTATCAGGAAATAGACTGAAGAGCAAAACAGTCATGAATCATTTTGTACTGCGAGAGGGGGAAAGAACCATGTACAGGCGTGTATCAAGGCTGTAATATTCATGTTTCCTCTGTCACATGGGGTGGACAAAAGCAATGCTAAAAACGTGAAAAAAAGCATATCTAATAAGAAACAAAACTCATTCAACCCATTTTGCGGAATTCTCAAATAAGAGAGACATCAAAATATTTTAGAACCATATAAAAGCTCAGAGATCACACTGTTAAATTTTACATTTGAATTTATATTGTGCTGTCCCTATTAATGAGAATCTTAACACTACTCAATTCTGTATAAAATAAATTGCACTGAGGACTTTGGTGGTACATGCATGTAAGGATTTTCATTATCAGATATGCGGCTTTCACACATTCAGGGAAAAACCTCTCACATATTTTATGAAAATAGTGCTCCAGGTTTACATCGGTTAAACAATTATCTGATTTGTCAAATTTCATAAAGTGACTATTTTATGGAAGAGCAACATCATACGAGAGAATAAAACCACTGGACTTACAGACTGGAAGGAAAATATTACATCTCCATGTAAGAATATATTATAACATGCTATTGCTGACGTTTTGACCTCTGTGTCTCCTGCCATAACAGATTGAGGTTCAAAAACTACATCCGAGCACTTAAAAAGGTTCATGCAGTTGGCCTCCTATGGATAAGGAAGTGCAGGCATTCTCGAAACATAACACATCACTTCCTATAGAGGGAAGAAACCTTAAAGGACTTGCACAAAGATTATAGGCTATTCTGTATCCATAGGATAGGGGATAAGTTATTTATTGATGGAAGTCCGACAGCTGAGACCCTTACCAATCCAAAAGAACGTGGTTCCAAAAGGCCCCATCTTGAAGTAAGTGGAGGTTGAGCATGCACACCTGTGTTACATTCATTCTCAATAGGAGTGCTAGCCAAGCACAGCGCTTGGCTAACTCTGGCTGGTCCAATTGAGAACGGAAGAAGTTTAATTTTTCATCTGTGAACATAGAACTGATGTGACTTTCATAAAAGTTTTGTCTCGAGCTGGTATGTCACTCTCCACAAGGAGAAACCTTACCCCTTAGACCCTAGTCCAGAGCCTCTCACCCAGCCAAATCAGATCACTCCTACTTTGCACTGACGAGGACCAATAGTCCGAAACACCGTGTCTGCAAATGGAGATACTGATTTGGCTTTTATCCTAAGTCATATTACAAGACTCGTTAAAGGGTTGATTGTGACTTGTAGGATCGCTACTTCCAATAGGTGGCGCTATAGAGTACAAGTCCTCTTTTTTTGAAGAGGCAATTTGCATATTAAATTTTCCAGAGGAGCATTGCACGGCGAATAAGCCTCCTTACCTCGACACTCCAGAGCTGGTATGTCACTCTCCACAAGGACCTTACCCCTTAGAACCTAAATAAGCAGACTGACTTATTACTAGTTTGTAGTTACATTTGATGCTAATCTCAAGACATGCCCTAGCTTCACATGTTCCTGTGGTCAAATTATTTTCAATATTTTCTAGGGTACTATCATTTTGGTCCAGGCCATTTACATTAGTTTGTTTTTTTAATAAAATTCTGTTGGGCCACAATTCAAAAGCAATGCCTAATTAACATTAGTTGATATTCAGCAAATTTAAATTGAAAATTACTTTTGTCAGTGTTTAGTTATGTCAGGACCACTGTATTTTTTCTTACTTTACCAGAAGACCAGAAGAATACCAACAATTTTGTCCTAATTATCCATCTCTCTTTCTTTTTCTCTCTTCTTTCTCTCTCTCTCTCTCTCTCTCTCTCTCTCTCTCTCTCTCTCTCTCCTGTTCTCCCTCTTCCTATATACAGTACTTATGTTACAGGTTATAGATTGCCATCTTGTGGTAGAAAAATATTTAGACTTGAGAGTCCTCAGTAGTTGATACCTTTTAATGGCTAACTGAAAAGATGGTAACAAATTGCAAGCTTTCGAGACTACTCAGGTCTCTTCATCAGGCAAAGACTAAAACAAAAACTGAAGAATCACATATTTATACACAAGAGGACACAGGAATAATGCAATAGGTAAGACAAGTGACGTGAAGCAGAACTGTCATTATGGCAGAGGGATGAACATAAATGTACATCATCTTGTGGTAGACATTTGATTTTCAGTGTATACATTCATGTCAAGGTGTTTTCTCATGATCTATGTATTCTTGTGATGTTGTTTTTTCTCTGTATTAATGTCATCTGTGTATTTTATTTTTGATGTATTAACCCCTTCACGACATGCACCATACAGTACAGACCAAAAGTTTGGACACACCTTCTCATTCAAAGATTTTTCTGTATTTTCATGACTATGAAATTTGTAAATTCACACTGAAGGCATCAAAACTATGAATTAACACGTGTGGAATTATATACTTAAAAAAAAGTGTGAAACAACTGAAAATATGTCTTATATTCTAGGTTCTTCAAAGTAGCCACCTTTTGCTTTGATTACTGCTTTGCACACTCTTGATACAGGAAAGATGTATATCTTAGTACCGTGTTAGCCAGTAGATAGAAAAATATTTAGAATTGAGAGTCCTCAGGTCTTTGTCTGATGAACAGACCTGAGTAGTCTCGAAAGCTTGCAATTTGTTACCATCTTTTCAGTTAGCCATTAAAAGTATCAACCACTGGAGACTCTCAATTCTAAATATTTTGCACACTCTTGGCATTCTCTTGATGAGCTTCAAGAGGTAGTCACCGGAAATGGTCTTCCAACAGTCTTGAAGAAGTTTCCAGAGATTCTTAGCACTTGTTGGCCCTTTTGCCTTCACTCTGCGGTCCAGCTCACCCCAAACCATCTCGATTGGGTCAGGTCTGGTGACTGTGGAGGCAAGGTCATCTGGCGTAGCACCCCATCACTCTCCTTCTTGGTCAAATAGCCCTTACACAGCCTGGAGGTGTGTTTGGGGTCATTGTCCTGTAGAAAAATAAATGATGGTCCAACTAAACGCAAACCGGATGGAATAGCATGCCGCTGCAAGATGCTGTGGTAGCCATGCTAGTTCAGTATGCCTTCAATTTTGAATAAATCCCCAACAATGTCACAAGCAAAGCACTCCCACACCATCACACCTCCTCCTCCATGCTTCACGGTGGGAACCAGGCATGTAGAGTCCATCCGTTCACCAGACACGGTGGTTGGAACCAAAGATCCCAGATTTGGACTCATCAGACCAAAGCACAGATTTCCACTGGTCTAATGTCCATTCCTTGTGTTCTTTAGCCCAAACAAGTCTCTTCTGCTTGTTGCCTGTCCTTAGCAGTGGTTTCCTAGTAGCTATTTTACCTTGAAGGCCTGCTGCACAAAGTCTCCTCTTAACAGTTGTTGTAGAGATGTGTCTGCTGCTAGAACTCTGTGTGGCATTGACCTGGTCTCTAATCTGAGCTGCTGTTAACCTGCGATTTCTGAGGCTGGTGACTCGGATAAACTTATCCTCAGAAGCAGAGGTGACTCTTGGTCTTCCTTTCCTGGGGTGATCCTCATGTGAGACAGTTTTTTTTGTAGCACTTGATGGTTTTTGCAACTGCACTTGGGGACACTTTCAAAGTTTTCCCAATTTTTCGTACTGACTGACCTTCATTTCTTAAAGTAATGATGGCCACTCGTTTTTCTTTACTTTTTTCTTGCCATAATACAAATTCTAACAGTCTATTCAGTAGGACTATCAGCTGTGTATCCACCAGACTTCTGCACAACACAATTGATGGTCCCAACCCCATTTATAAGGCCTGAAATCCCACTTATTAACCCTGACAGGGCACACCTGTGAAGTGAAAACCATTTCCGGTGATTACCTCTTAAGCTCATCAAGAGAATGCCAAAAGTGTGCAAAGCAGTAATCAAAGCAAAAGGTGGCTATTTTGAAGAACCTAGAATATAAGACATATTTTCAGTTGTTACACACTTTTTTGTTAAGTATATAATTCCACATGTGTTAATTCATAGTTTTGATGCCTTCAGTGTGAATGTACAATTTTCATAGTCATGAAAATACAAAAAAATATTTGAATGAGAAGGTGTGTCCAAACTTTTGGTCTGTACTGTATATGTACACTGTACAAACCGTAAGCGGGTGTTTTGAGCGGGCTCACGCAGCGAGCCCGGCAGGCGATGGCTGTGTATTTTAGCCAAGACTTACCACCAACAATCATGATGGAGCGGAGCCCGCGATTGTTAACCTGTTAAATGCTGCTGTTAATCTCTGATGAGCACCTGTAAAGTGATCTTGGGTCACCGATGGATTGTCATGACAGCGGGGGGTCAACTGCTGACCCCGGGAGTGTCCTTACACAGGCCTGTAGCTGGACTTCATTGGAGACTGTGATATCTGCTGAAGCATCGCTGCATATAGCATGAGGGATTGGATGATCGCATCTTTGGGCCAACAAAATCAGTGAAAAGTAAAAATAAGTATTAAAAAATATGAAAAAAAAAATAAAAATAAAAGTTCAGATCACCCTCCTTTCCTCCCAGTGAAAATAAAAATATGACAAAAATAAAAAATACACATATTTGGTATCGCCGTATTCAAAAAAGTCTGATCTATCAAAATATAACACAAATAACTCGGTCAATAAAAACAAAAATATTCAAGAACACCAAAATTATGCTTTTTTGGTAGTCACAATCCCAGAAAAAATGCAGTAACAAGCGATCAAAAAGTCTCAACTATCCCAAAATGGTATTATTAAAAATATTGTCTTGCCCTGCAAAAAATAAGCTATCAAACAGCTCCACTGGACAAGAAATAAAAATGTTATGGGTCTCAGAAAATGGACACAATTTTTTTTTGCAAACTTCAGATTTTTTTATGATGAGGAGAATCTTACTACATGGTCATTTTTACCACAAAATGTACATCTTAAAAATAATTCCCTGAAAATAATGTCAGAATTGTATTTTTTCTACAATTTAACCTCACTTGTAACTTTTTTCCGGTTTTCGAGTACATTATGTGGTAAACTGAATGGTGGCTTTCAAAAGTACAACTCGTCCTGCAAAAAGTCCTCACATGTCTATGTGGACAGAAAAATAAAAGAGTTATGGCTCTGGGAAGAAGGGAAATATAAAACGGAAGTGAAAAAAACAAAATGGGCTGAGGTGAAAGGGTTAAATGGAATCTGTCCACAGGCTTTTGTTATAGAATCTGAGAGGGGCAGAGAGCTTGATTCCAGTGATGTATAATTCACTGGACTGCCTGATGCAGTTTTGATAAAATCCCTCTTTTCTCTGCTGTAAATGTAGCAGTGGTCAGAATACTGAGCTGTGTATAACCCCGCCCACACCCCTGATTGGCAGTTTCCTGTGTGCACTGTGCATAGTCAGCAAGCTGACAATCAATGGTGGGAGCGGGGTTACAGAGAATGTGTTTGACACCTACCCGGCAGCGATAATCTTCTGCTGCTAAAACTCTGACTGTACTGAAACTATACCAAGTTGCTGAGCAAGTGACAGATCACTAGAATAAGGCTCTCTGCCTCTACATTATGCTGATATCAGATTAAATAGCAAAAGCCTGCTGAGAAATTCCCTTTAATGAACATGTAGTTTTATGTAAGATATTTGCCTTACTCTTCCTAATTTTGATATGTGTTGCCTTTTATAGCGCTGTAGGCTGGTACTATACATATAGGTGCACTGTATAGTAGTCTGCCTCTTTTCTGGAATGTAACATTAAATTATGCATTTTTTGGCACTACTGCTAAATTTACCCAACAATTCTAAGAAAATGTTCTTACACAGTTTTAATGTCAATCAAACTGTAATACTAGATGTAAAACCAATGTGTTCAGTCTTTTTAATTGTTATTTTTTTTCAATTGTTTTTTAATAGGTGAAACATTGTCAAATGCTTATTACAAAATATGCAGAATAGTATACAAAATATTGGAATATTAAAGGGCATCTGTCAGTAGTATCAACCCTTCTAAGCTGTCTACATTGGCATACAGGACATAGAAAGTTGAATAAAATGATATTTTGATGTTTGCAATCCAATGTCACATTCCAGAGAAATCAATGTTTTTCTTATATGTAAATGAGCTGTTAAGATCTATGGGCCGGACATGGATCTCCCTGAGAATCTGCCTCCAGAGATTATTTTAAATGAAATGGGCATTACCAGTGTGATATGTACTGACTGCCAGTCTCTTCTTATAATCACACACAACTCTGCCATGAGATCAAAACTAACTCAGTCTGTTGGGGTGACACAGGCCAGCAGAAGTGAACCTTGTCTCATAGCAAACACATTTGCAGCTGCAGTTATTTTCTGTTAGTGCTTTAGCTTCCATCTCACAGGCAACCAGTGTGGGGGGAAGGGCAGCACAGCAGAGCTGACATCACTGTGAATATATACCTGCATATGGGTCTGCTGTACTGCATCTACTCTACTGTACTGTTAGCTCTGCTGCCCTGTGTCAGATCTGCTGTAAAGTGTCAGCTCTGCCGAACTGCGTCAGCTCTGCTGGACTGCGATAGTTGTGATTTTACTGCAGAGCTTTGTGTGGTTAATAGAGTAGAAATATCACATGGTCATAAGTATTCAGACCCTTTGCTCAGTATTGAGTAGAAGCACCCTTTTGGACTAGTACAACCATGAGTCTTCTTGGGAATGATGCAACAAGTTTTTCACACCTGGATTTGGGGATCCTCTGCCATTCTTCCTTGCAGATCCTCTCCAGTTTCATCAGGTTGGATGGTGAACGTTGGTGGACAGCCATTTTCATGTCTCTCCAGAGAAGCTCAATTGGGTTTAGGTCAGGGCTCTGGCTGGGCCTGTCAAGAATGGTCACAGAGTTGTTCTGAAGCCACTTTTTTGTTAATTTAGCTGTGTACTTGGGGTCATTGTCTTGTTGGAAGGTGAACCTTCAGCCAAGTCTGAGGCCCAGAGCACTCTGGGAGAGGTTTTCTTCCAAGATAACTCTGCCACATTCATGTTTACTTTAATTGCAACCAGTTGTCTTGTCCCTGCAGCTGAAAAACACCCCCATAGCATGATACTGCCACCACCATGTTTCACTGTTGGGATAGTATTGGGCAGGTGATGAGCAGTGCCTGGTTTTCGCCACACATGCTTTAAATTATCACCAAAAAGTTCTATCTTTGTCTCATCAGACCAGAAAATCTTATTTCTCATAGTAGTCTGTGAGTCCATATGTTTTTTTAGCAAACTCTATGTGGGCGTTCATATGTCTGGCACTGAGGAGAGGCTTCCGTCGGGCTACTCTGCCATAAAGGCCAGACTGGTGGAGGGCTGCAGTGATAGTTGACTTTGAGGAACTTTCTCCCATCTCCTACTGCATCTGTGGAGCTCAGCCACAGTGATCTTGGGGTTCTTCTTTATATCTCTCACCAAGGCTCTTCTCCCATGATTGCTCAGATTGGCTGGACCGCCAGGTCTAGGAAGACTTCTGGTGGTCCCAAACTTCTTCCATTTAGGGATTATGGAGGCCACTATGCTCTTAGGAAACTTGAGTACTGCAGAAATTCTTTTGTAACCTTGGCCAAATCTGTGCCTTGCCACAATTATGTCTCTGAGCTCCTTGGCCAGTTCCTTTGAACTCATGATTCTCATGTGGTCTGACATGCACTGTGAGGTCTTAGGCTGGGTTCACTCCGTTTAACACATGCGTTGAACGAACTGCCCTAATGCAATGTGAACCCAGCCTTATATAGACAGGTGTGTGCCTTTATAAATCAAGTCCTTTCAGTTTAATTAAACACAGCTGGACTCCAATGAAGGAGTAGAACCATCTCAAGGAGGATCACAAGGAAATGGACAGCATGTGACTTAAATATGAGTGTCTGAGCAAAGGATCTGAATACTTATGACCATGTGATATTTCAGTTTTTCTTTTTTAATAAATTTACAAAAATTTCAACATTTCTGTTTTTTTTAGTCAAGATGGGGTGCAGAGTGTTCATTAATGAGAAAAAAAATAACTTTTATGAATTTATCAAATGACTGCAATGAAACAAAGAGTGAAAAATTTAATGCAGTCTGAATACCTTCCGTACCCACTGTTTCAAGGTATCATTTTATTCAATTTTTCATGTCCTTATAGATGTCTTAGGAGGGTTGATGCTACTGATTTCTTTAAAAAGAATTTCATATTGCACAAGCTGGTAGCTCAGCTATCTAACCATATCTTGTTGAAAACATGAGGATATATGAGGATTACTGGACTATATCACCCAGATGATAAAAATTCATTAAAAGTGCCTGTCCCACAAATGGAAAAACTATAGGAGAATCATCACACATCTCCACGCTCAGTGCCTTCCATCATGAAACCTAAATAACGTTCTTTTGTCATAGTCTTTTGTAGGTCTCCTCTCCAGCCTCAAGATACTCAAATCCCTGATCAATTCTTCTGCAGAGTACCACTCAGTGTACCAAAATAGGCTGACTAAATATTACATCTCCTCCTTCTGTAGTGGATTTCAACACTGTTTCCAGTTTTTAAAGAATTTACTTATATCTCCTTCTTTATATCTCTGTTATACAGTTTGAGCAAATCTAATAGGATGTGGGTTATGCATTTACTTAAAAGGGTTGTCATGAGCATAAAACACTAATGATCTATCTTGGACAGGTCATCAATATCAGATCAATGGGGGTCTGACACCATGCTCCCCACCGATCATCTATTATTAACTTCGGCAGCTGCCCAATGTCAGCATTAAGTGGAGGTGAGCAGCACGGCTTATGTCAATGTATATCTGGCGCTGCCAAGAATTACGGTTCAACTTCTATTCAATATTCTATGCCTGGACAGCCCCTTTAATGTACATATTATTCTTACACATATTTATTTACTGCATTGACTATCCCAAAGCAGAGTAAATTGTCTTTAAGGTAACCTATAGTTCAAACAACTCTGTAAGATAACATTAGACATTTTGATTATGTGATGACAAGTATGAAGACTTTCTCCAACCGCTTAAATGAAGGGGGCAGAGGTTGGGGGCTGTGTATCTTTGGCTGTGATTGACTTTTTCAAAGAGGATGAGTTAGTTGTGTGCAGAGTCTTACTTTTAATTAAGACAATGTTCTCTTTAAATCGTCATTCTAGACTCTTTGGGCCCAATTCATCAAAGCTTTTAAGCCAGAATTCTGAGCTATAAAGCTTTGGAAAGTTGACAAATTTTGGCTGCCCTACAGTTTCATGAATTTTGGTACTCTCATACTACGATTGCCTTGCTCTGATAAAGTGATGAGAGCTGTAGTGTTACAGGGACGTGACAACCTACGAGCGTCAAATTCATGACAAGTGACCATGTTTCTTACGCTACAAATCTTATTCCAAACCCTAAACGGAGCAGGATTTCTGGCGACATGAACATGGAGGTGCATGCCACTTGTCTGATGGTTCTGATTCATTAAGAGGCATGTGCCTCTTTATAAATCTGAGGTGTATGACTCTAGCACTTTCCATCTTCAAGACCGGCATGAATAACATCAGTCCTGATGATTTGGGTGCCTTTGTTTCCACAACCATTACGCATCTCCGAACTGTGACTCAACAAAAGTTCTAAGATGTCAAATATTTTATAGAGCAAGAGTTGTACTTTAAGGAATAAGTTGTTTCTTTTTTTTTACAAATGGCAGTTCCATAATGATGTAGTAGTAGAAGCGTTTTTTTTAGCTTCATGTTACTCTGTTAATCTGCAAATACTAATAGTGAAGAATGGGGTATTTCAAGGCCAGGACAATGAACAATGTGTCAAAGTATCGAAATGTCTCTCTACATGGTATTGAACACTAGAGTTGAGCCAAACAGGTCGGTCAGATTCATAAGTCGCCGACTTTCGCCAAAGTCGAGTTTCGCCAAACGAAACCCGACCATAGCGTGAAGTCAGCCATGCGGTCGTTGACTCGAGCGCCAAAGTCGGTTTTCCCATAATGCTTGCAGGCGCCTTTTTTCAGCCAATGAGCAAGGACGTACACTGTGGGCAACGAGATGACATGGGCAATGTCCACCACCATCTCAGAGAAGGGCATTGCAGTGATTGGCTTGCTTTGGGGGGCGTCATAGTGTCTATAAAAGCCCTGACCGCCGACTGCCATTTTACTTCTGCCGGTCTTAACAGTAGGAAGAGGTTGCTGACGCTGTTTATCAGCAGGGAGAGAGTTAGGGCTGAAAAGAGAAGTTCTTATGTACTTGTGCTGATAGCAATTGTGCTGTACAGTTAGTGTGCAGTGACAGGGGAGGATTTTCTTGTGTGCAGCAGAGCTGGTTATTAGGCTGCCTGATAGCTGTATTGCTGTGTGTACACTGCAGTGCAGACTGCTTTTAACACAGCACTAATACTTATATTCATTTTTTCTGCACAGTTACCGAGTGTTCATTTTTTCCCACACCGTATAGAGCTGTACGGTCTTCACACACTAACGTGTACCGGCTGGTATCACGGACAAATACATGCTGACTATCTGTGTGTGACTCGGGAAAAATATAAGAAGATTTAAATTTTCCTCTAAACAATATACAACTGGTATCTTCTGAAACAGTACCTTTTTTTCTGACTTTTGTATTACGGTCAAATCCATACTAAGAGAGCGTCTGTGTGTGACTCCGGATATCTACTGTATATACGGAGATTTAAATTTTACCCTATAATATATACACCTGGTATCTTTTGATACAGTACCTTTTTTCTGGATATTGTATTCTGGTCAAATCCATACTGAGTGAGCGTCTGTGTGCGACTACGGAAATATATACGGAGATTTAAATTTTACCCTATACTATATACACTGTTATGAATGTGCTAGAGATGGTTTCTGAGCAGAGGCTCCCTCTGGTGGTTACAGACAGTATTGAACCTTCCAGCGAGAAATGGCAATCTGGGATCTCTGACTGGACTGATATAAGGGAAGCTCCCTCCCATGATGGTTGCCGGTGATCAATTGTTCTTGTCTCAATTGTGGTTCCTGGTTCATTTGGAAGTTTGCTGAGACTTGCCTGCATCTTCTGCTTTCATATAAGATATTTTCTGCTTTTTTTGTGCTTGCTTTTTGCATAGTTCTCTGCACTTTTGTGGAGGTCAGCCGGGTCCCTCCTGGGGCCTGTGCTCCTCTCAGTTTATCTTTAGCCACTGTTATTTGTTCATTTGCTTTTTCCTGTTTTTTTCAGTGGCTGCGGCTTAGTTTTGTTACACCAGAGATCTGATTTAGGTGGTAGAGATCGTGTGATCTCAGGTGTTTTTGCAATCAGAAGAGTTGGTATTTTTTAGGGGTTTTTTTTGGATTGCAGTAAGAATCCTTTCCTGTACTTTTCTGTCTAGACAGATTGGGCCCCAGCGTTTGCTCTTTCTATTTTCTATCTGTGTCCGTGCTTCTTCTTGTCTAACCGCCATTACATGTTTGGGGGCTTCCTATTTTCTTTGGGGATCTGCTCCGGGGCAGATAGCTTTCCTCTTTCTGCTTTTAGGTGTAGTTATCTCTCAGGCTGTGACGAGGCGTCTAGGATCAACGTAGGAACGCTCCACGGCTACCTCTAGTTGTGTGGTTAGTTCAGGTTACTGCAATCCAATAGGTTCCAGCCTCTCTGGTGTATTGCCGTTTTTGCTTTTTCTCCTCAGCTACCTAAACACAACAATACACCTGGTATCTTCTGATACAAAAGGCAGAAAAAAGGTACTGTATCAGAAGATACCAGGTGTATATAGTATAGAGCAAAATTTAAATCTCCGTATATATTTCCGGAGTCACACAGATGCTCACTCAGTATGGATTTGATCCTACTACAAAAGGCAGAAAAAAAGTACTGTATTATAGTCAAATCTGTTTGTGACTCCTGAAATATATACAGAGATTTAATTTTACCTATACTATATACATTTTGGTATCTTCTGATACAGTACCTTTTTTCTGCTTTTTGTATTACTGGTCAAATCCTACTGAGTGAGCGTCTGTGTGTGACTCCGGAATTATATACTGAGATTTAAATTTTACCTATACTATATACTTCTGGTTCTTCTGTACAGTACCTTTTTTGCCTTTTGTATTATGGTCAAATCCATACTGAGAGTGCGTTTGTGTGTGACTCCGGAAATATGTAAGGAGATTTAAATTTTATCCCTATACTATTACACTGGATCTTCTGATACCGTACTTTTTTCTGCCTTTTGTATACGGCAAATCCATACTGATGAGGCGTCTGTGTGTGACTCCGGAAATATATACGAGATTTAAATTTTACCCTATACTATATACACTGGTATCTTCTGATACAGTACCTTTTTCTGCTTTTTGTATTCTGGTCAAATCCATACTGAGTGAGCGTCTGTGTGTGACTCCAGGAATATATACGGAGATTTAAATACAACTATACTATTACACCTGGTATCTTCTGATACAGTACCTTTTTTCTGCCTTTTGTATTACGGTCAAATCCATACTGAGAGGGCATTTGTGTGTGACTCCGGATATATATGTATATAGGAGATTTAAATTTTACCCTATACTATTTACACCTGGTATCTTCTGACACAGTACCTTTTTTCTGCTTTTTGTATTCTGGTCAAATCCATACTGAGTGAGCGTCTGTGTGTGACTCCGGAAATATATACGGAGATTTAAATTTTACCCTATACTATATACACCTGTGTATTTCTGATACATGTACCTTTTTTCGCCTTTTGTATTACGGTCAAATCCATACTGAGTGAGCGTCTGTGTGTGACTCCGGAAATATATACGAGATTAAATTTTACCCTATACTATATACACCTGGTATCTTCTGATACAGTACCTTATTTCTGCTTTTTGTATTCTGGTCAAATCCATACTGAGTGAGCGTCTGTGTGTGACTCCAGGAATATATACGGAGATTTAAATACAACCCTATACTATTTACACCTGGTATCTTCTGATACAGTACCTTTTTTCTGCCTTTTGTATTACGGTCAAATCCATACTGAGAGGGCATTTGTGTGTGACTCCGGATATATACTGTATATACGGAGATTTAAATTTTACCCTATACTATTTACACCTGGTATCTTCTGACACAGTACCTTTTTTCTGCTTTTTGTATTCTGGTCAAATCCATACTGAGTGAGCGTCTGTGTGTGACTCCGGAAATATATACGGAGATTTAAATTTTACCCTATACTATATACACCTGGTATCTTCTGATACAGTACCTTTTTTCTGCCTTTTGTATTACTGTCAAATCCATACTGAGAGAGCGTTTGTGTGTGATGTTAGGGTCTGCAGAACGCACCAAATAAATATAAATAAAGGGTGTGTTCGCAGCCCGGGGTCCACGGTGCAGGCAAAGCCTGCTGCTAGTAAGATGACAGGATATGGCGTTATAAGCGAGCTCTGTTACTTTACAGAGTCGCAAACATAGACGCTGTGGCACTATGTGGCGGTATGAGCGAACTCTGTTACACCACAGAGTCGCTGACATAGACGCTGAGATATAGACTATGTCCTGTTAACACCACAGGAGTACACAGATAACTGCTGTGCGGATAGCAGTCAGTGGTCATTCAGTCAGCAACGCAAACAAGCAGCTCCTCACCGGAGTAATAGGTATTTTAGATGCTATTTCAGCCAAGCCCTGAACACGTGCATACAAAACTCCTCACCGGAGGTGCCGGTATTTTAGGGGCTTATTTCAGCCAAGCCCTAACCGCATGCGTGCATGATCACACTGGCGCAAAGCACATAACACAATTGATACTAGCGCATGGCGGTGCGGCCATGCAACCCTTTTATAGCAGCAACTACAAGACCTTCCAGAAAAGAACCATGAGAAACTGTTTCAGAACCTCAGCAGTTTCAGGACCTTCCTGGCGGACCAATAGGAATTGCTGCAGCACCTGAGCATGTGACCCCTGATCTCCAATGAGAGATCTTACCCTGGGCATGCTCAGAAGGGGAAACGCAGGACTTAGTCCCAAAGAGGTCTGCTCGCCACTGACCAGTACTGGCTACAATAGCAGAACCTGGAGAGGCAGCAGTAATCCTCTGCATAGTGTTAGACTGGGCGAGACACTGGGACCGACGTCTCTACTGAGCAGGCTCCACTGCGGCCGGAGATGGATGGGGGACCGCAGCGGGACTGGTTCAAGATTCCCCTTGTGCAGCAGCGGGAACTCGATCCCTAACATGTGACTCGAGAAATATATACGGAGATTTAAATTTTACCCTATACTATATACCTGGTATCTTCTGATACAGTACCATTTTTCTGCCTTTTGTATTACCGTCAAATCCATACTGAGAAAGCGTTTGTGTGTGACTCCAGAAATATATACTGAGATTTAAATTTTACCCTACACTATATACACCTGGTATCTTCTGATACAGTACCATTTTTCTGCCTTTTGTATTACGGTCAAATCCATACTGAGGGAGCATCTGATTGTGACTCCGGAAATATATACAGAGATTTAAATTTTACCCTACACTGTATACAGCTGTACATTTTCCCAAACGTGAGGAATTATGGTGGAAGAGGCCGCGGACATGGGCAGGGGGGCCAGCTGGTACTGATGGTGGTGGTGGTGCATCTGCTGGTAGTGCCAAAAGCACAGCACCTAAGGCAGGAGGTCTTGAGCCTGAGTCATTGTCTGGCTCCAGAAGGCCGGGAAGGATCTCTTTTCCGGGAGTAGGTAAACCGCTTTTAAAGCTGGAGCATCAGGAACAGGTTTTGTCTTACATTGCCGAAACAGCCTCAAGCTCTATCGCCTCCTCTTCTGAAGTTTCAAAAACTGAAAGCACTGAGTCGTCAGTGCAGGCTCCTGGTCAGGAATGATACCTTTCCTTGTGTCCTTCACAGCCAACAAAAGTGAAGGATGTGGCAGGCCACACTTCAGATTACTCCCTGGAGCTCTTTTCACATACCATGCCTGGGTTTTCAAGTGAAATCCTAAATTCCCCAGTCCAAGAGGAATATGACATGGAGTGCACTGATGCACAGCCACTTCTAGATGATTCTGCTGGTACATTCACACAGAGCACTGCATTGCACTCACAGTCTACTGAGCCAGATTCTGACCCTGATGAAACTCAGGTGCCCCTTCCCGCATACTCTACCACCTTACACGGTGACACAGAGGAAGGTGCAGATGAAATTGAATAGGAGGTGATGGATGACCCAGTTGTTGACCGTATTGCATCCATTGGGGAAGAGGGGCCGCTGGCAATAGCTCAGAAGAGGAGGAGGATCCGCAGCAGGCATCGACATCGCACCTGCGGTTATCTGACAGCCCCGTAGCAGTCCAAAAACGTGTTAAAAAATCAAAAAGAGTTGCAGGACAGCTTGCCAGACGGTCAAATTAGCACAGCGTGCAAGCCCTGAAAATTTATCCCATAGTAGGAAGAGTGCAGTGTGGCACTTTTTGACCAAAATCCTATTGATGAGGCAAAGGTTATCTGTAGGAAGCGCGGAAAGACCTTTAGCCGAGGGAAAAACCTCAGACATTTGAATACCAGTTGCATGCTTAGACATTTAAACACCATGCACTTGCAAGCGTGGACGGACTACAAAACCTCAGGTAGCACATGTGCACCTGCTCCAACTGAAGGTAGCCAGCAACGCTTCATCGCTTCCCCCACTGTAAGCCCACCGGTTAGCACACCTCTAGCAAGAAATGTTGAGGTGTCGTCGCAAGGCCAAAGCAGTCTGGGAATCACAATGTTTTTCCAATGAAAGAATGAATCTAGGCCATCACCACAACTACCACCATCACCATCACCAACCCCCTCTATGTCTGTCATGTCCACTGCTAGTTCCCCATATGCAGATCTCAAGTCCAGCTCACCCTAGTACTCATCCTCTCATCCGCGTACACTGGTTTGAATGCCTACTTTGCCAAACTGATCTCATTAGAGATGATGCCCTTCCGTTTGGTTGAAAGCGCAGCGTTCCGAGAGCTCATGGCCTACTCTGTCCCACACTATGACCTACCCAGTCGGCACTTCTTTTCTAGAAAAGCCATTTCTGCCCTCCATCTGCATGTGAAAGACCGCATTGTCCATGCATTCAAACAATCAGTGAGTGGAAAGGTGCACCTCACAACAGATGCATGGGCCAGTAGGCATGGCCAGGGCCATTACGTGTCCATCACTGCACACTGGGTTAATGTGGTGGATGCAGGGTCCACAGGGGACAGTGGAGGTGGGACAGTGCTGCCTAGTCCACGGTATAGGCAACAGTTGGCTGTAGGCATTCGACCCTCCTCCTCCTTCTCCTCCAGAAGCGAAAGCTCAGCGACAGAGCGCAGTAGCATGAGCACTCCATCCGCAGCTGACAGTGTTGCACACGAAGTGTCCCACCATCGAACAGCTAGTGGTAAGCATCAGCAGGCTGTTTCAAAGATGATATCTTTGGGTGACAATAGACACACCACGGAGGTACTGGCCGACTACTTGCAGCGAGAAACTGAGTCATGGCTGGGCAGTCTACATCTTGAGCCAGGCAAGGTAGTCAGTGATAACGGCCGTAATTTTGTGGCGGCCATAGCCCTGGCAAAACTCAGACACATACCTTGCCTGGCTCACACCTTGAACCTGATGATGCAGTGCTTCATAAATAATTATCAGGAGTTAACAGCCTTGCTCCATAAAGTGCGAAGACTGTGCTCGCACATCCATCGCTCGCCCGTAGACTCCAGTCGTATGCAGAGGCTGCAGCGATCGCTCCACCTCCCCAAGCATCGCCTAATCATAGACGTTGCAACAAGGTGGAACTCCACCATGCACAAGGTTGAGAGGCTGTGCAAACAGAGGCAGGCTGTAATGCATTTGTGGGAGGCAGGCAGGCAGTTTGAGGGCAGACATGGAGTTGTTGGGTGTGCAGTGACAAAGCTGAAAGACCTCTGTAAAGTCCTTCAGTGTTTTGAGGAATGCACACGGCTGGTAAGCGCAGACGACGCCATCATAAGCATGAGCATCCCACTTATGCGTCTGCTCATGCAAATTTTGACGCACATTAAGGATCAGGCGTCTGCAGCAGAGGAGGAAGAGGAGGAGGAGGAGGGAAGCCTTGATGACCATCAGGCATTGTCTGCTCAGGGAACTGTACTGGACGAGGTGGAGGAAGAAGAGGAAGAGGAGGAGGAGGATGAGGGGGATGATTATTTTTGGGGAGGAGGATGCTTCTCAGGGGGCAAGAGAAAATGTTGGCTTGCCAGGGTCAGGTACAGGGTTTGTGCGTGACTGGAGGGATGTGGATTTGGCAGAAAGTTCTCCTCCACCCACCACTGTCAGTGCATTATTGACACCTAGCATTGGCCCACATGTGTGATTATCTCTTGGGGATCCTAAAAAGGGACCGTCGCATTGTCAAAATTATGAAGGATGACGAATACTGGTTGGCCAGCATCCTCGATCCACGCTATAAAGGCAAATTACAGAACATCATGCCACAGGAGAACCTAGAGCTAATATTGGCAAACAAACAACTCTGGTAAACCGTTTGTTAGAGGCATTCCCAGCACACAGCAGCGGTGCAGGTTCTACAACGAGCAGTACTGGGCCAAATGGAAGAGGTGTTCGTGGTGCACACAGCCGAAGTGGCATTGGAAAAAGGGGTTTCATGACCATGTTGTGGACTGATTTCTTGAATAACGCTCACATGACGGGTAATACTGAATCGATTGCAACAGACAGAAGACAGCAGTTGTCAACTATGGTTCAAAAATACCTCTCGTCCCCTATCGATGTTCTCCCTCACAGTTTATTCCCCTTTGACTACTGGGCCTGTAAACTGGACACCTGGCCTGAATTGGCACAATATGCCTTACAGGAGCTCGCTTGCCCTGCTGGTAGTGTGCTATCAGAAAGAGTCTTCAGTGCTGCTGGATCAATCTTGACAGAAAGAAGGACCCGGCTGTCAACCCAAAATGTTGGTGATCTCATCTTCATTAAAATGAACTATGCCTGGGTTTTAAAAGATTTTGTACCACCTTCCCTGATGACACATAGGTTGCCAGCAAAATGGCTCGCTTTGTCCTCCTCTTCCTCCGACTTCTCCAATTCCTCCATTTGCAGCTGCTGGACGTCCAGCCTACACCTCAACATATGCCAGTTTTTCCACCTCCCGAACTGGGCTGTACCCACTCGCCGTCAGAGACACCGGCGTACTATGAGGGGCCCTGTGCCAGTGCCGTCGCCCACGAGTGGGCCCCCCCTTCTTGCTCAGGGCCCCAGCACTTGCAATACTTACCTCTCCCTGCTCCACCGCTGTGACGTCTTCCGCGTTTCCTGACAGTGACATTCAGTCGGAGAGCGCAATGACGTCACGTCTGTGCGCCCTCTGCCTGAACAGTCACAGTGCAGAGAGCTGAAAGATGGCGAAGCTGATGAGTCCAGAGTAGAGCAGTGCCCAGCGAGGAGAGGTATTTCATTTTTTTAATGTTTGGTGCAATATATGGGGAGCATTATACACTGGAGAATTATATGTGGGGCCCATCATACACTTCAGCATTACAGATAGGGCCCATTATACACTGGAGCATTATAAATGGGGCACATCATGCACTTTAGCATTATAAATGGGGCCCATCATACAATGGAGCATCATACACGGGGCCCATTATACACTGGAGCATCATATGGTGCCCATTATATAAGAGCATTATATAGGCCATCATACACTGGAGCATCATCCATGGGGCCCATCATACACTGGAGCATCATATGGGGCCCATTTTATATGGAGCATTATATAGGCCCATCATACACTGGAGCATTATAAATGGGGCCCATCATACACTTGAGCATCATATATGGAGCCCATTATACACTGGAGCATCATATGGGGCCCATTATATATGGAGCATTATATTGGCCCATCATACACTGGAGCATCATCCATGGGGCCCATCATATACTGGAGCATCATATGGGGCCCATTATATATGGAGCATTATATAAGCCCATCATACACTGGAGCATCAGCCATGGGGCCCATCATATACTGGAGCATCTTAAGGGGTCCATTATATATGGAGCATTATATAGGCCCATGATACACTGGAGCATCAGCCATGGGGCCCATCATATACTGGAGCATCATATGGGGCCCATTATATATGGAGCATTATATAGACCCATCATACACTGGAGCATCAGCCATGGGGCCCATCATATACTGAAGCATCATATGGGGCCCATTATATATGGAGCATTATATAGGCCCATCATACACTAGAGCATCAGCCATGGGGCCCATCATTTACTGGAGCATCATTTGGGGCCCATTATATATGGAGCATTATATAGGCCCATCATACACTGGAGCATCAGCCATGGGGCCCTTCATATACTGGAGCATCATATGGGGCCCATTAAATATGGAGCATTATATAGGCTCATCATACACTGGAGCATCATCCATGGGGCCCATCATATACTGGAGCTTCATATGGTGCCCATTATATATGGAGCATTTTATAGGCCCATCATACACTGGAGCATCAGCCATGGGGCCCATCATATACTGGAGCATCATATGGGGCCCATTATATATGGAGCATTATATAGGCCCATAAATACACTGGAGCATCATCCATGGGGCCCATCATATACTGGAGCTTCATATGGGGCCCATTATATATGGAGCATTTTATAGGCCCATCATACACTGGAGCATCAGTCATGGGGCCCATCATATACTGGAGCATCATATGGGGCCCATTATATATGGAGCATTATATAGACACATCATACACTGGAGCATCATCCATGGGTCCCATCATATACTAGAGCATCATATGGGGTTCATTATTTATGGGGCATCATATAGGGTATGGAGCATCATCTGGAGCACATATGGGGCCTATTCTGTATGGAGCATTATATGGGGCCCATTCTGTATGGAGCAATATATGGGGCCCATCATATACTGTATGGAGCTTTATATGCGACTCATTATACTGTATGGAGCAATATGTGGAGCTCATTATACTCTATGGGGACCGTCCTATACTCTATGGCACATTATATGGGGACCAGCATATACTGTAGCATTATGTGGAGCTCATCATATACTGTATGGAACATTATATGGTACCAATTTTTTATGGAGCAATATATGGGGCTCATTATTCTGTATGGCGCACTATGTGGTGGCCATAATACTGTATGGAGGAATATACTGTCCGGTTTTTAAGCTATTGTAGAATTTAAAATAGATATCACTCATGTAATGTAAGAAGTGAAGTATTTGGCATTGTACTATATGTGGTATGTGCTAAAGGGGCCCACTGAGACTCTTTGGCCCGGGGCCCACAAAACCTGGAGCCAGCCCTGCCCCCCCCAACTTTAGCCAAATATCCCCCAGTTTTCAATGCGTTACTATTATTATAAAGTAAATTTAGGTTGACAAGCTTAAGTAATAAGAATTGATGTCGTTGGCATTGAAATGGACACTGTAGGTGTGTTTACTGTCCTCCACTCCCTGCCAGCTTTTCATCCCCATTGACTTGCATTGGGGTCATTTCTTGTTTCAGTTGGACCTTCGATTTTTTCCGATAGTCGGACGATTTCGTTCAACTCGACTTTTGTGAAAGTCGGGTGGTCCGAAACCCAACTCGACCCTCCCGGAGGCAAAGTGGTCATCTCTATTGAACACTCTTTCTGAGCATTTGGTGTTTATTATATACACATTTAGAAATCAAATCCACAGACATAACATATATTTTCTTTTGACTGAATTCAAGGGCTTCCAGGGCTGCCGAGCGGAGATGGAAGAGAACCCATTCTACCGAGCACCTCAACGCATACAAGCAGTGCCTCGCCAGCTTCAAGTCTACGCTGTCTGCCGCAAAACAAACTTACTTCGCATCTCTCATATCCTCCCTGTCTCACAACCCTAAACAGCTCTTCAACACTTTCAATTCTCTACTCCGTCCCCCAGCACCTCCTCCCTCTCCTCTCATTTCTGCTGAAGACTTTGCCTCCTTTAAGCAAAAGATTGATATGATCAGAGTAAGCTTTGGCCTGCAGCCGCCAATGCCCCTCTTAGCCACTCAGCCCTGTTCTTCCAAAACCAGCTTCACCACCATGACAGAAGATCAGCTCTCCACTCTCCTGTCACGATCACACCTCACCACTTGCGCGCTTGACCCACTCCCATCCCATCTCATCCCTAACTTTGCCACAGTCTTCATCCCTACTCTCACACACCTCTTTAACCTTTCACTTACAAATGGTGTCTTTCCTTCATCCTTCAAACATGCCTCAATCACTCCCATCCTCAAAAAGCCCTCCCTCGACCCATCCTCTGTGTCTAACTATCGCCCGATATCTCTTCTCCCCTACGCCTCAAAACTACTGGAACAGCATGTATATCTCGAACTGTCCTCCCACCTCTCCTCCTGTTCCCTCTTTGACCGTTTACAATCCGGCTTCCGACCGCATCACTCAACTGAAACTGCCCTAACTAAAGTCACTAACGACCTACTAACCGCCAAGAGCAAGCGACACTACTCTGTCCTCCTTCTCCTGGACCTGTCTTCTGCCTTCGACACCGTGGACCATTCCCTCCTGCTACAGATTCTCTCATCTCTTGGCATCACAGACTTGGCCCTATCCTGGATCTCATCATACCTAACAGACCGAACATTCAGTGTCTCCCTCTCACACACCACCTCCTCACCTCGCCCCCTGTCTGTCGGTGTTCCTCAAGGCTCAGTCCTAGGACCCCTACTCTTCTCCATCTATACCTTCGGCCTGGGACAGCTCATAGAATCCCACGGCTTGCAGTATCACCTCTACGCCGATGACACGCAGATCTACCTATCTGGACCTGACCTCACCTCCCTACTGACCAAAATCCCACAGTGTCTGTCTGCTATCTCAGCCTTCTTTTCTGCTCGCTTTCTCAAACTGAACATGGACAAAACAGAATTCATCATCTTTCCCCCACCTCATTCTTCCCTCCACCAGACCTATCCATCAATGTCAATGGCTGCTCGCCTTCCCCAGTCCCGCATGCTCGGTGCCTTGGGGTGATCCTCGACTCTGCCCTCTCTTTCAAACCACACATCCAAGCCCTCGCCACCTCCTGCCGCCTCAAAATCAAAAATATTTCCCGGATCCGCTCATTCCTCAACCATGAAACCACAAAAACACTAGTGCACGCCCTTATCATCTCCCGCCTCGACTACTGCAACCTCCTACTGTCTGGCCTCCCCTCTAGCACTCTGGCACCACTCCAGTCCATCCTACACTCTGCTGCCTGACTAATCCACCTGTCTCCCCGATATTCTCCAGCCTCCCCCCTATGCCAGGCCCTTCACTGGCTTCCTATTGCCCAGAGGCTTCAGTTCAAAACCCTAACCATGACATACAAAGCTCATCCCCAACCTTTCTCCTCCATACATCTGTGACATGGTCTCCCGCTACCTACCCACACGCAACCTTCGATCCTCTCAAGATCTCCTTCTCGACTCCCCCCTCTTCTTCCCACAACCGCATACAAGACTTCTCCCGGGCTTCCCCCATACTCTGGAACTCCCTGCCGCAAAACATCAGACTTTCACCAACAACGGAAACCTTCAAGAAGAACCTGAATACCCACCTGTTCCGACAAACCTACAGCCTACAATGATCCTCAGTCTACTGAACCATTGCACGACCAGCTCTACCCTTTCCTAGTGTATCCTCACCCATCCCTGTAGACTGTGAGCCCTCGCGGGCAGGGTCCTCTCTCCTTCTGTATTTGTGTGTCCCTTGTCAGCACACGTTTATTGTACCTGTCTATATTTTCCCTTTTCATATGTAAAGCGCCATGGAATAAATGGTGCTATATAAATGTGTAATAATAATAATAATTCCAGCGGAAAGCTGTGAGATAACTAACTGTCCATTCAACAGTCATTGTGGTAAAGTTTTGGTGCTGAACGATGGATTCTGAAATCATTGCCTTTAACAGTAAAAAAACTGACATATTGTGTGCCTGAAACACCATTTTCATCAACATTGCACAGTTACTTGGTTCTATATTGCACATTTTGCACATTTTTAGAATAATTATAATAACATAATAAAGACAAAACTTGACTTCAATGTGAACATTAAAGAGCAGTCCGCTCAGGTAATGCAGAATATAGTTTTCTACAGAGACAGCTGCTCAAGGTAAGTGAAGTGTCTGTGTCAGAAACAATTAGAAATGAACAAGAGAAAAGACCTAAGAGGACTTTGAAGATGTGCTGTGAAGCAGAAAGTCAGAGGGTATAGTCTGCTGGGAAGGATGAAAATGACAGTGAATTAATTCAGTTTGCTCCGTGTAGGTTGTAGAGAGCATATATCATGTAAGCATTTTAAATTAAAGTAAAACACCGAGATATTAAACCCATCATAGAGACCAGGTAAGACATGCAGACTGATCTGTGTAGATTCTGGGACTGAAAATTCATTTTAGAGTCTGAGAACAGCTGCAAATAATTAATTTTAAAGAATTTCTTTTTGTAGGCAGCAAGATCAAAACCAAACTCCAGACTTAGCCGTTAGCATTTTTTAGAGTTTTCTTTCATCTTCACTATGTATATATTTAGCATAGCATCTGAATTCAGTGTAGAAATAAAACATAATGAGAATACAAGATCTAGGCTCAAATCATTGTTGTTTGTCGCATACTTGTAAATTCTTTCTAAAAATGCAGTTACAGCTGAAAATGAGATTTTATCTTTTTTTCTCTCATATGATTAGTTTAAAGGAAACCCTCCTAAGCCGTCTATATGGGCATGTAGCTCATAGAAAGCTAAATAAAATGATACCTTGTTATCTGTGATCCGTTTTTTTATTCCAGAGAAATCTATTTTTTCTTATATGTAAATGATTTGTTAAGAAATATGGACACGAATATGATCTGCATGAGAATCTGCCTCCAGAGATTATTTTAAATAAAAGGTAAAGTTACCAGTGTGAGACATGTAATAAAAACACAAGATAGTAGAACTAAACTTTGTCTTCTTAAAAAACCCATTTGCTGCAGCTTTCACAGCTCTGCTGTATTACAGCCCTGTTTGCCTGTGAGCTGGAAGCTGAAGCTGCGAGGAACCAGATATAATCACACATAGCCCGGCCCCTGCAGTGAGATAAGGAGAGCAGAGAGCGGCCATCACACATCACACTGGTAACCATTACGTCTCACACAGCTAATGCCCCCTCTGATCTATAATAATCTATAATCATGCAGATCAGTGTCCAGCCCATAGTCTGGAACAGCTCATCTGTATATGATGAAAAATGTGCATTTCCCTGGAATAAGACATCGGATTGTATGTATTAAAGTTTCATTTTATTCAACTTTCTATGACCTACATGCCCATATAGACTGCTTAAGAGGGTTGATCCTACTGACAGATTGCCTTTAATTTTGCGACTAACAAGGGTAAAAGTACAGGATGTATATACTATTATATTTGTTAAAATACACAATATAACCAAACGTAAGGTTATGGGTACTAAATTTTTCAATGCAACGTTGACTTCAAGAACTTGTCTGATTACTGTATGTGGAATTAGGAAGAAATATGTCGCCTAAGAATGGGCAAATATCAGCTGCCTCGTGGAGTTTTTACTTTCCTCTAGGTCTGTGGTCCGCAACCTTTCTAACCTTGAGAGCCACATTTAGCTTTGAGAAAAGGTCGCAAGCCACATTAAGGTCTAAGACAGAGTCGAGAGCCACATCCAACGCTCGCTTTCCTCATAGTGGTGACACATATACCCTATTGCTGGTATAACGACAGCCAAAGCTTTTCCACAGAAATTCCACAGTATACCAAGATCTAGAGGTTCCCACAATACACAATACCTCCATTCAGTATTCTTGAATCAATCACTCCAACAGTATGCAATTACAAGAAGAAAAGCAGCGAGTACCGTATTTTTTTGGACCATAAGACGCACTTTTTTTCCTCCAAATTTGAAAGGAAAGTGTGGGGTGCGTGTTATGGTCCGAATGTAACATGTGGGGAGGGGGCAGAGGCGGAATGGGATCACACTCGAAGGAAGCAAGAAAATGTCACCACTGCAGGAATCCTTCACTGGGGAAGCCATATGGTCCCGATGCTTAAAGTGAAGAAATATTCATTAGCCGCTTCCCCGCCCACCTGTCAGCGGTGAGCAGTGGGTGGGGAGCAGCAAATGAATATTCCTTCACTTAAACAGCAGACCCACATGGTTTCCCAGTGCCAGATACCTGCAACAGCTGGGGAGATCCTGTGTCCGGTGGAGAAGGAGATGGCAGGAGCTGGGTGCCACAGGAGAGATTGCAGAATACCTGACAGCGCAGCTCGGGCTGTGCTGATACTGAGTGCTTTCATATAGGACCAGTGGGAGGTAATGAAGAGGGCGGGCTGGAGCATCACATGACAGAACAGAGCCCTCTCTTCATGATGTCATCACAGGTCCTGCAGACACTGCACTAGAAACAATACAGCTTCCTTTGACACAACCTGTGGTGCGGTAATAAGAGGGATGGCTCTGTGCGGTCATGTGGTGCTCCAGCCCTTCTTTACGTCACCACAGCTCCTGTAAGCTGTAGAGAGCAGAACCTTCACTGAGCACAGTGAGCACAGCCTGTACAAGTAAGAATTAATAAAAAGTTTAGAAATAACACATAAAAATGCACTCTGCCACTCCTGTGGTGAACTATAACTCCCAGCATGCCATAGGATCTCCAGGACATGCTGGGAGCTATAGTTCTCCCATGGGATCTTAAAGCAGCACTCCAGTGTTATTTTTCAGTGTTGGAGTGGTGCTTTAACCCCTTCACCCCCAAGGGTGGTTTGCACGTTAATGACCGGGCCAATTTTTACAATTCTGACCACTTTCTCTTTTTGAGGCTATAAATCTGGAACGCTTCAACGGATATTCGCAATTCTGAGATTGTTTTCTCGTGACATATTGTACTTCACGTTAGAAGTAAAATTTCTTCGATATAACTTGCGTTTATTTTTGAAAAAAATGCAAATATGGCGAAAATTTTTAAAACTTTGCAATTTTCAAACTTTGAATTTTTATTCCCTTAAAACAGAGAAATATATCACACACAATAGTTAAGAAATAACATTTTCCACATGTCTACTTTACATCAGCACAATTTTGGAACCAAAATTTTTTTTTGTTAGGAAGTTATAAGGGTTAAAAGTTGACCAGCGATTTCTCATTTTTACAACAAAATTTACAAAGCCATTTTTTTTAGGTACCACCTCACATTTGAAGTCACTTTGAGGGGTCTATATGGCAGAAAATACCCAAAAGTGAAACCATTCTAAAAACTGCACCCCTCAAGGTACTCAAAACCACATTCAAGAAGTTTATTAACCCTTCAGGTGCTTCACAGGAACTTAAGCAACGTGGAAGGAAAAAATGAATATTTAACTTTTTAGCCACAAAAATGATCTTTTACAAACTTTTTTTTTATTTTCACAAGGGTAAAAGGAGAAAATGGACAGATAAGGTTGTTATGCAATTTCTCCTGAGTATGCCAATACCCAATATGTGGGGGAAAACCACTGTTTGGGCACACGGCAGAGCTCGTAAGGGAAGGAGCGCCGTTTGACTTTTTCAAACTAAAATTGGCTGGAATTGAGATTGGACGCCATGTCGCGTTAGGAGAACCTCTGATGCGCCTAAACAGTGGAAACCCCCACAAGTGATACCATTTTGGAAACTAGACCCCCTAAGGTACTTATCTAGATCTGTTGTGAGCACTTTGAACCCCCAAGTGTTTCACAAAAGTTTATAATGCCTGGGTGTGAAAAAAAAAAAAACAATTTTCCACAAAAATGATTTTTTAGACCTAAATTTTTGAATTTTCCCACGGAAATTGGACCCCAAAAGTTGTTGTCCAATTTGTCCTGAGTATGCTGATACCCCATATGTGGGGGGGAAACTGTTTGGGCGCACGGCAGGGCTTGGAATGAAGTAGTAACGTTTTGGAATGCAGACGTTGATGGGGGTCATGTTCCATTTGCAGTGCCCAGATGAGCCTAAACAGTGGAAACCCCCAACAAGTGACCCCATTTTGGAAGCTAGACCCCCTAAGGAACTTATCTAGATTTTTGGTGAGCACTTTGAACCCCCAAGTGCTTCACACGAGTTTATAATGCCCGGGCATGAAAATAAAAAATCCTATTTTTTTCCCACAAAAATTATCTTTTAGTCACTAATTTTTTATTTTCCCAAGGGTAACAGGAGAAATTGGACCACAAATGTTGTTGTCCAATTTGTTCTGAGTAGGCTGATACCCCATATGTGGGGGGAACCACTGTTTGGGCGCACGGCAGAGCTCGGAAGGGAAGGAGCACCATTTGACTTTTTCCAACCAAAATTGGATGGAATTGAGATTGGATGCCATGTTGCATTTGGAGAGCCCCTGATGTGCCTAAACAGTGGAAACCCCCCACAAATGACCCCATTTGGGAAACTAGACCCCCTAAGGAACTTATCTAGATCTTTGGTGAGCAATTTGAACCCCCAAGTGCTTCACACAAGTTTATAACGTATAGCCGTAAAATTTAAAAATCATATTTTTTCCACAAAAATGATCTTTTCACCCCAATTTTTATTTTTCCAAGGGTAACAAGACTCCAAAAGTTATTGTGCAATTTGTCCTGAGTGCGCTGATACCCCATATGTGGGAGTAAACACTGTTTGGGTGCATGGCAGAGTTTGGAAGGGAAGGAGCGCCGTCTGACTTTTTCAACGCAGAATTGGCTAGACGCCATGTCGTGTTTGGAGAGCTCCTGATCTGCCTAAACAGTGGAAACCACCATAAATGACACCATTTTGGAAACTAGACCCCTCAAGGAACTTATCTAGATGTGTGGTGAGAACTTTGAACCCCCAGGTGTTTCACTAAAGTTTATAACGTACAGCCGTAAAATAAAAAATCTTTTTTTTTTTTACAAAAATGATTTTTTTCGCCCCCAATATTTTATTTTCACAAGGGTAACAGGAGAAATTGGACCCCAAAAGTTGTTGTCCAATTTGTGCTGAGTACGCTGATACCCAATATGTGGGCAAAAACTACTGTATGGGCACACGTCGGGGCTCGGAAGGGAAGTAGTGACGTTTTGGATTGCAGACTTTGATGGAATGGTCTGGGGGCATCATGTCGCATTTGGAGAGCCCCTGATGCACCTAAACAGTGGAAAACCCCACAAGTGACCCCATTTTGGCAAATAGACCCCAAAAGGAACTTATTTAGATGTGTGGTGAACACTTTGAACCCCGAAGTGCTTCACAGAAGTTTATAACGTACAGCCGTAAAAATAAAAAATCCTTTTTTTTTTACAAAAATGATTTTTTCGCCCCCAATATTTTATTTTCACAAGGGTAACAGGAGAAATTGGACCCCAAAAGTTGTTGTCCAAATTGTCCTGAGTACGCTGATACCCAATATGTGGGAGAAAAATACTGTATGGGCGCACGTCAGGGCTCGGAAGGGAAGTAGTGACGTTTTGGATTGCAGACTTTGATGGAATGGTCTGGGGGCGTCATGTCGCATTTGGAGAGCCCCTGATGCGCCTAAACAGTGGAAATCCCCAACAAGTGACCCCATTTGGGAAAATAGACCCCACAAGGAACTTATCTAGATGTGTGGTGAGCGCTATGAAGCCCCAAGTGCTTCACAGAAGTTTATAATGTACAGCCGTAAAAACAAAAAAATCATTTTTTTTTACAAAAATGATATTTTCGCCCCCAGTTTTTTATTTTCCCAAGGGTAACAGAAGAAATAGGACAAATTGCACAATAACGCTTGGGGTCCAGAGTACGCTGATACCCCATATGTGGGAATAAACTACTGTTTGGACGCATGGCAGAGCTCAGAAGTGAAGGAGCACCGTTTGACTTTTTCAACGCAGAATTGGCTGGAATTGATATCAGACGCCATGTCACATTTGGAGAGCCCCTGATGTGCCTCAACAGCGGAAACCCCCCAATTCTAACTCCAACCCTAACCCCAACACACCCCTAACCCTAGTCCCAACCCTAACCACAAACCTAACCCTAACACACCCCTAATCCCAACCCTAACCCTAATCCTGACTTTAGCGCCAACCCTAACCCTAACTTTAGCCGCAATCCTAACCCTAACCCTAATGGGAAAATGGAAATAAATACATTTTTTTTATTTTATTATTTTTCCCTAACTAAGGGGGTGATAAAGGGGGGTTTGATTTACCATTTATAGCGGGTTTTTATGATTGGCAGCTGTCACGCTAAAAGACGCTTTTTATTGCAAAAAATAGTTTTTGCATTGCCACATTTTGAGAGCTATAATTTTTGCATATTTTGGCCCACAGAGTCATGTGAGGTCTTATTTTTTGCAGTACGAGTTGACGTTTTTATTGGTACCATTTTTGAGCATGTGACATTTTTTGATCGCTTTTTATTTCGATTTTTGGGAGGTTAGAATGAACAAAAATCAGCAATTCATGAATTTCTTTTGGGGGAGGCGTTTTTATCGTTCCGCGTGTGGTAAAATTGATAAAGCAGTTTTATTCTTCGGGTCAGTACGATTATGGCGATACCTAATTTATATCATTTTTTTATGTTTTGGCGCTTTTATAGAATAAAAACAATTTTATATGAAAAATAATTATTTTTGCATCGCTTTATTCTGCGAGCTATAACTTTTTTATTTTTTCGCTGATGATGCTGTATTGCGGCTCGTTTTTTGCAGGACAAGATGACGTTTTCAGCGGTACCATGTTTATTTATATCGGTCTTTTTGATCGCGTGTTATTCCACTTTTTGTTCAGCGGTATGATGATAAAGCATTGATTTTTTGCTTTTTTTTTTTTAAGGGGTTCACTAAAGGGGTTAACTAGTGGGACAGTTTTATAGGGGGGTCGTTACGGACACGGCGATACTAAATATGTGTACTTTTATTGTTTTGTTTTTTTTATTTATAGGAAGAAATGAATATATTGGGGAATATTTTTTTATTTTTATTTATTTTGGATTTTTTTTTTAAAACATGTTTATTTTTATTTTTTTTACTTTTTTACTTTGTCCCAGGGTGGGACATCACTGTATTTTATCAGATCGCTGGTGTGACAGTGTGCAAAGCACACTGTCACACCAGCGATCGAACAGGCAGTGCAGCAGGCTTCTCAGTGCCTGCTCTCAGCAGCACTGAGGAAGCCGCCTCCCTCCAGGACCCCGGCGCCATCTTGGATCCGGGTCCTGGGAGGGAGGAAGCCCTCAGAACAGCGCTATCACATCGCGCTGGTCTGAGGGTCTCAGGGGGGCGCGCAGGGAGCCCCCTCCCTGCGCGATGCTTCCCTGTGCCCCCAGTACACCGCGATCATGTTTGATCGCGGTGTGCTAGGGTTAATGTGCCGGGAGCGGTCCGTGACCGCTCCTGACACACAGTCACGGGTGTCAGCTGTGATAATCAGCTGACACCTGGCGGCGATTAGCTGCGCTCCCTCCAGGAGCGCAGCTAATCGCCTATGACGTACTATCCCATCCATGGTCAGATTGGCACGGGTTTCATGGATGGGATAGTACGTCTAATGTCAGAGAGGGGTTAAATATAAGCCCTGTGCCCCTATTCTTATACTCACCCTCCAGCGTCTTCACATAGTACTTTACAGACACCACACTGGTCCCGCAGCACCATCTCCTACCCATAGCTTCCAACACAATAACATACTATTATATATAATAACATCACTTATAATAGTATGTTATTTATGTTATAAAATATTTTGCCACATGTTTTGCTTCAAATATTTTTTTCCCTATTTTACGCCTCTAAAACCTGGGTGCGTCTTATAGTCCGAAAAATAAAGTAAATCCACTTGTATAAGGTAAAATCACTTCTTTATTGAAGTTCCATTAAAAATTTGTTCAGACTATTCAAACTCTCATCTCTGCCGTTGCCGCCCCAAATGATTAGGATGTTTCTGATGAAAGTAAATTTAAAGAAGAGTGCAACAATATCAGTGATAGACTATTAAAAAGAGGAAACAATACAAATAATATATTGAAATCACATGACAACGTATCAATTAAACCGCTAACAAAATTATTATCCAATAAACCAAAAAACAAAGACAATCTCTAAAATAATCTTACTTTTACAGCTCCATATAGTACGCAATTTAAAAAATGAAAACAAATAATTAATAAATATCTGCTAATATAGTATCAAGATAACACATTAAATAACATTTTCAAAAATGGATTTATAATGGTAGGAAAGAGGGGATTGTCTCTGGGAAATATGTTATCACCAAGTTTACAGTGGGTACGGAAAGTATTCGGACCCCTTTAAATTTTTCACTCTTTGTTTCATTGCAGCCATTTAGTAAATTCAAAAAAAGTTCATTTTTTTCTCATAAATGTACACTCTGCACCCCATCTTGACTGAAAAAAACTGAAATATAGACATTTTTGCAAATTTATTAAAAAAGAAAAGCTGAAAGATCACATGGTCATAAGTATTCAGACCTTTTGCTCAGACACTCATATTTAAGTCACATGCTGTCCATTTCCTTGTGATCCTCCTTAAGATGGTTCTACTCCTTCATTGGAGTCCATCTGTGTTTAATTAAACTGATAGGAAGATGGTGGCTGGAGCAGTGCTTGTGCAGATAGAGATCTCGGCTGGGCCAAGACACCAGTCTGCGAATGCCCTGCATCCGGCGGCCCACAGCTTCAGGAAAATAGTCGCTTGGAAGGCAATGCACTCTGCTCTGCCTCACCCCTGACAACGGGCCTGCAGCATTGCACCGCTGGGACACCCATATCACCCACCCAGGGCCAACAGCATTGTCCAACTTCTGCCAGACACCCCATCTTAAAAAAAATATTTTTTTCCCTGTTTTACTCCCCAAAATTTGGTGTGCGTCTTATGGTCTGGTGTGTCTTATAGTGCGAAAAAAGGGTAGATAAGGGTAACTTCACATATTCAGAAGCAGCAAAGCACTTTGTTGAAATACATAAAAATAATCATTTTAATTTCGTATGCTATGGAATTGAAAAAGTTACAGGTCCAATACAGGGGTAGGGGGACAACTGGAGAAAAAAACGTTCTCAAATGAAAAATAAAGATTTCTCATCATCATTAGGCTTTAGCCTTTTGCTTTTATTTTTAGTTTATTAGCATAATTTTGTATCACTCCCTCTTTTCTGTTTCCCTTCTTTCCCTCCTGCACCTTTTTCACTATAATAACTATGTGCGTTTAAAACAGCCTTTCATCTACCTCCATCATGGATATTCAACGTCTTTAGCACTCCTCCTCCCATCAAAGTTTTTATCCTCTTAATATATTTCAATATTCATATTATATGGCATGGTGTACTTACAATTGTTCATTTTGCCTTTCAGCTCAGCAAATTCTTCTCTTTTCTCTCTTTTCTGCCCTATGTAGAGACAGGAAGTCTCTTTTACCTGCATGAGTTATTCCTTTCTTCAACTCCTGGCCGAACTGCTCCACTCCTCCCCCTCCAAGGGACATTGCAGTGATGACTTATTCAGGGAAAATAGACTTTCTGTTTCTACATAGAGCAGAAAAGAAAATAATTAACTGGTTAGAAAGACAAAATAAGCAGGGTATGCCACACTAAACAAGATCGTTAACGAGATCGCTAAAATACGTCACTACTTAGCGATCTCGTTAGCGACGTAGTTGTGTGTGGTATGTAGCAACGACGTGGCCCCTGCTGTGATCTCGTTGATCGTTCACTAGAGTTCTGGACCGTATTTTGATCGTTGGCGTCCCGCTGGTGAGCCTGAATCGCTGTGTTTGGCACCTTTTGTGAACGATGTGCGACCTCGCTGACGACGTAATAGTCAGCGGCGCAGGCGGGACTTTGTTTTCTTTCGTTAACGCCCTACAGCTCCGATTGGTGACCACAACATCACCTCAGCTATGATAACTGCGCCCTCATCCATTGTTTCCAGAGCACTTTATGGGTCTCTTTGTGCGTTGTTGCGAGGATTCGCTAGAGCACCATCCATCCCCATTTGGATTTGTATCTTCGGGATATTTGGATTCAAGGTAAATATTGTTTGTGATGTTGTTTGATAATGGTTTTTAACCTTATTTTTTTTTTTTTCGTCTGCTTTATTTATTTTACACCCCTGACCTTATTTTTTTTTTTCGTCTGCTTTATTTATTTTACACCCCTGACCTTATTTTTTTTTATTTTTTCGTCTGCTTTATTTATTTTACACCCCTGACCTTATTTTTTTTTTTTTTATTTTCCGTCTGCTTTATTTATTTTACACCCCTGACCTTATTTTTTTTTTCGTCTGCTTTATTTATTTTACACCCCTGACCTTATTTTTTTTAAATTTTTTCGTCTGCTTTATTTATTTTACACCCCTGACCTTATTTTTTTTTTTTTTAGTCTGCTTTATATATTTTACACCCCCCCACCATTTTAGACATTTGTAAACTGTATATTAAATGTTAACTGAAAAGTTTAATTTATATTTTTTTATATATTTTTTATTTTATTCTTTATTTTATTTTGTTTAAACACTTTATTAATAGTAATTAATTGGTAATTAACTTTTCTCTTCTTTACCGTACAGGTTGCACATAATGAACCTGTCCACCGCGGAGCGTATGATTGTGGCAGTTGCACTGTCAATGGAGGCAGATCGTCAGGAAGAGGCGCGGGTGGAAGAGAGGCGCTCCAAGCGAAAGCGTCGCATGTGGACCAGGGAATGGCTGGACCAGAGGTCCAAATTCTCCCACATGCATCTAGTGAGGGAATTGCAGGAGAAGAATCCGCAGGATTTCCGGAATTATCTACGGATGTCGGAGGATTCATTCAAGCTCCTACTGGAAGCTGTGAGGCCACTCATTGAACGGCAGGATACACGGATGCGTGCAGCTGTTTCAGCAGAGGAACGTTTGGCAGTAACGCTGCGATTTCTGGCAACCGGACGTTCAATGAAGGATTTGCAATATTCTGCTGCAATTTCTCGGTCGCTGCTTGGAGAACTAATTCCGGAGACATGCAACGCCATCGTCCGCAGTTTACGAGCTGCATGCCTTTTCCCAAATCAGTGGCGGAATGGCAAATTATTGCCTCTGATTTTGAAAGGATTTGGCAGTTCCCAAATTGTGGTGGTGCCTTGGATGGCAAACATGTGCGGATCACGCAACCAGCCAACAGCGGATCCTTTTTTCATAATTACAAGGGCTACTTCAGCGTGATCCTCATGGCCCTTGTTAATGCCAATTATGAATTTATTGACGTTGATGTTGGCATGAACGGAAGGGTTTCTGACGGTGGCGTTTTGGAGCACACAAGTTTTGGTGAACGGTTGTTTAATAATAAACTTAAGTTGCCAACCAACATGGACACCACCGCCAACCTAAACTTTGTGTTTGTGGGCGATGAAGCCTTCCCCCTTCATGCGCATCTTGTGAAACCATATCCACAAAAGACTTTGACAGGGGAAAGGCGGATTTTTAATTACAGACTGTCTAGGGCACGGCGCGTTGTGGAGAATGCCTTCGGCATAATGGCCAACCGCTTCAGGGTTTTCCACACTCCAATCAACATGAAGCTGGAATCCATAGACTCTGTGGTGTTGGCCTGTTGTGTGCTGCACAATTTTCAACGCAAACGCGATGCTGGTACTTACAGTCCGCCAGGCTTCATGGACTCGGACAGCAATGGTGACGTGGTGCTCGGAGAATGATCCCGCTACTGCAGGCCTTCAACCTGTCAATCAAGGCAGGAGCAAGGACGATGCGAAGGCCGGCCGAGACAAGTACTGCCATTACTTTACTGGGCCTGGTGCAGTGAGTTGGCAGCATCAGGTCTAGTTTGATTTTGATAATGTTTGACTTTTGCCTTTTTTTAACAATGTTTTTATAATAAAAAAATTTATTTTAAAAATGCATTTGTGTTTTTTTTCAATTATTTTACCTATATGGGAGAAGGGCTAATGATGGGTGAGATGTGGGGAGGGAGTAATGGGGATGGCAACGAGACATGTTACCAGCAGCTGCAGTTTTTAAAATCTTTTCAAAGGCTTTTTAGTTGTCTATTTTTTGTTTTACATTGTATCTACTTGTCACACACGGGGTCATGGGAGTACCATCAGTCATAGGAGTTAATTGTTAAAAAAATAAAGAAAAAAGTTTCAAATATTTACAATTATTTTAAGGGCCTATGGTCTAATTAGCGTTCAAACATTATAATTAAATATAACAGATAATACACCACAGCTGCATATATAAAGTTTAAATATATAATATATATATATTTTAGTCATATATGAAAGATTAAAAAATTGTTATAAATATATTTGAAAATTCTTGTGAGGTAAAGGTCAACATTCACCAGGGAATCACAGCTATTCACAGATATGCGACGCCATTGTGATCGCAATGTGAGTATTGTCACGAGCTCCAGCTATACAGATATGCATACAGATATGCAAAAAGCCATTGTGATTGCAAAGGTGAAGATTCCCGAGCCCCAACCATACAGATATGCGACGCCATTGTGATCGCAATGTGAGTATTGTCACGAGCTCCAGCTATACAGATATGCATACAGATATGCAAAAAGCCATTGTGATTGCAAAGGTGAAGATTCTCGAGCCCCAACCATACAGATATGCGACGCCATTGTGATCGCAATGTGAGTATTGTCACGAGCTCCAGCTATATAGATATGCATACAGATATGCAAAAGCCATTGTGATTGCAAAGGTGAAGATTCTCGAGCCCAATCATACAGATATGCGACGCCATTGTGATCGCAATGTGAGTATTGTCACGACTCCAGCTATACAATATGCATACAGATATGCAAGCCATTGCGATTGCAAGTAAAGATCTCGAGCCCCACCATAAGATATGAGACGCATTGTGACGCCTAGCTTGGAACCGTTGTTTTGCGATCGCAACAGCATCTCATATCTGTGCTTGGCTGGGCGTATGACTGCTGCGGTCACTTTGCAATCGCAATACCGTTTTGCGTCGCGAATGCGGCCGCACGTAACGTGCGCACGCTGTGACGTCATGGCGCTGGCGTTGCCCAATGTGTTGTTGTTTGTAATGGCGGCAATGGCGGCGGCGAGACAGCGCGGGCCTAAATGATCAGATGAAGAGGTCCGTTATCTAATTAAGAAAACGGACCTCTGGGATTACCACTGCAGGCTACCTGTGGCGCATCCAATGCGCCACAAAAGGGTATGCCTGCAGATAATCCGGCGGGGCCTGCAGAGGCGATTCAATGTGCGGTGCACAAGAGCACAGATCCGCAAGAAGCTGGCGGACCTGCGATACCGCTCACTGCGATAGGGTCGCCAGCATCCGGCCCAGCTCCGCAGGCCTCTGAGTGAGTATTGATGAGAGTATCTGGAGAGGTTATGTTTTGTGGGGTAGGCTACTTTCACACTTGGTTTTTTTAGCGCTTGCGTTTCGAGCGCACAAGAAGCGCATTAAAAAAACGCATGCAAACGCTTGTAAACGCTGCGATATTTAGTTGCATCAGCATGCGCATTTCGACAAAAAAACCTCCACTCCGCAGCGTTTGTCTGCGATTTCATGCGTTTTTGCATGCGTTTGCGTTTTTTGGCGCATGCGTTGTCTATGTGTCACATTTCTATCATCTGTGCTCCATCATCTCTGGCTCTATCATCTCTGTCTCCATCATCTCTGGCTCTATCATCTGTCTCCATCATCTCTGTCTCAATCATCTCTGTCTTTTTGACCGGAAAAAAAAATGCAACATATAGCGTCTAGCGCGTATGGGCGCACACCGGGAAAATGTGCAGCGCCACACAAACGCACATGAACGCGTGCAAGCGCTAGACCCTGCGCCCACCATGTTAAAGATAGGGTAACATTGCGCATGCGTCCGATAGCGCAAGTTGCGCTGCGCAAAAAAACGCAAGTGTGAAAGTAGCCTTATCTACTATATCAATGCACCCCGTGAGGGAGTACCTGGCAGTGATGGGGCAAGGCAGTGAAGGGAGTACCAGTCGTGAAGGGTTTACAGGCATAGATGGAAGTACTGGCAGTAACGGGTTAGTAGAAGGATTATTATGGAACTGAATTGATAATTTATACTCGTAACACCACCTTCACCACTCTCCTGGCTCCACCGTCCCCAGTACCTCTCCAACCTCCATCATCCTACCACTCTCCACCTCCATCACCTACCCTCACCTCCATCCTCTCCGTTCCTGTCTACCCCTTCCCTGGCAGCAACCCCCCCTCCACAGTTGGGGTCATCTAGCAACTCACCATCCAATGGCTTCTCTCCAGTGTCACCCGTGACACGGATGCAGGCTCCCCATCAGGTAATTTACGCACATTATATAAGCTTCAGACAAGTTTGAGAACTTTGTTAGGTCTTATGTGTAATGGCTGTTGTGATATAATTTTTTTTTTCTGTGTTTCCCTAGCCGGCGGAGCATCAGGTTCTGGGTGGGCGTCAGCGGTCGTCTGACGAAAACCGTAAGTGTTAATAACATAACATGTACATGTTGATGTTGCAACAGAATTCACTATTAACTGTTACCTTTACCTCCACAGAAATCCCAACTGCCCAGGACCTGTTGCTGTCCCACCGCCGGCTGATGGCGTCCATGAGCAGCGCTTTGGCAGCGATGCAAACTGCCATGGGAGATCTGCATCACCACGGGGTGATGCTGGAGAGGGCAGTGGCTGGAATGCGTGGCCCACGCCCACAGTAATTTTTTTTTTTTTTAATTATTTTGTAAATATTTTGTTAATAATTTTTTATTTTATTATTATGGTATGTATTTTATTTAATTTTTATTTACAAAACAAAAAATATACATATATATGAAAAAAATATATATTATATATTTAACGTTTATCTACGCAGGTGTGTTGTATTATTTTTTAGTATAAGGTTTTAGCGCTAGTGTGACACGGGGCCTTTAAAAGATATGTTTGTAATTTTTGAAATGTTATTTTTTGAAATTTTTTTCATTTCATTTTTTCCCTATGATGGAACTACTAGGACAGCTGGTATTACCATGACCCCGTGTGTGAAAAGTAGATGTAATAAAAATACACATTTTTAATAGTTGCCATCACATAAGAATAATAAAAGACCACAATTCATTAGATAAATAAGATTTTTATTAAAAAAGGTAACAATGTAAAAAAAAAATTGACAACAAAAAAAACTTTTGTAAAACATTTTAAAAACTACAACTGCTGGTAAGATGGATCGTTGCCATTACCACGCTGCCTCTGCGGTGTATAAAAATAAGGGGGAGCACCAACGTTTGGGTTTGCAGGATTTAGCCCAATTGGGTTCGGCACAGGATTGTTGGGCCATGAGTAGTCCGGGTACTGCGGTCTTGGCATGACGACATATCTGTTATCCAGGTTTCCAAAAGACGCTTGAGTCAGTACCTCAAACATGAGTCTCTCTGCATGAAGCCGCTGAACAGGATCCAGTGTAGGGAGCTTCTCATTAGCGAAGTATGCAAAGCCAGTTATTTTAGTTTGGTCTTTTTCAGCCGTAAGCACTTTTTTCGCAATTTCCACCAATTCAGGAGTAGCCGAGGTGGTAGCCGAGGTGGGAGCCTTCCTTTTCCTTCCTGAAAGTGAAAGCCGGCACCGCACAGATGAGGATGGTGGCTCTTCTTCATCTTGGATCAACGCCGTGCTGTCTTGTTCAGTTGCAGGTGTTGTGTCCTGCATGAACAAAAAACAAATGGTAAATCACAAAGACAAAGAAATTAATCTTCTCACTATAACATCCATATACAGCAAAAATGTGAAAACGACACTTGTAAAGACAAAGAAATTTATCTTCACACTATAACACCCGTATACAGCAAAAATGTGAAAACGACACTTGTAAATGGATAGGCCTCAACCGTTGAGCTAGATAAATTATCAGTACATGAAGGGATATATTCTGCCATTTTATCTACATTTCACAATTATATTTTTTAAATTTAAGTCCACTTTGGCATGTACATTAAAATATGTTGTAATACAAAGGTACTTACATGTATGACAGGGGTGTCCGGCTGGATCACCGGGTCTAGATCCAACATGGATGTCCCTTGTCTGGGTACTTCTTGGTCCCTTGTGAAAGCGAACAGATCAAAGTACCACAGTTGGGGGACATAAACATCTTCTGCCCCAGCTCCAGATTTGGTTGAATTTATAACTTTATTGAGCTCTTTTTTGTACACTGTGCGGAGGGCCTGAATGCATTTTTTCACCGATGACTCATCCGCCGGTTCATCTGGGTAACGGTTCTTGCAGAGCTCCACCAGTTTTTGGTATGCGTCCTTCTTTTTAAGCCTGTTACAGTAATCAGCCGACTTTATTTTCCACAGGCACGGCATTGAGCGGTACAGCTCGATAAACTCCCGCAAAAATTCCTGCTTATCAGCCATCTGTAATAAAAAAAATGATTATGTGAGAACGCCAGAACGGTTAAATAAAATGCTTACATAGCCTACAACATAGAACACAGCAGGGATCATAAAATGGTGGTTGTGGGCGCAGCTGGAGTAAACATTGACAGAGCTGGGATCATAAAATGGTGGTGGTGGGCGTGCCAGAACAAAACAATGGCAAAAAAAAATAAAAAAATCATAGATGAAAAATTACGCAAAAAACAGCAAAAAACAACAGGGATCACAAAATGGTGGTTGTGGGCGCAGCAGGAGCAAACATTGACAGAGCTGGGATCATAAAATGTTGGGCGTGCCTGAACAAAACAATGGCATAAAAAAAAAATTGATGGACGACAATGGTTAACAACAGCAGAGATCTAAAATGGATCTGTAAAATTAAAGAAAAAATAAAAATTAAATGTGACAAAAAAAAATCCCTACCTTACAAAACTTGTTTGTGATTCTGAATAAAAAAGAAAATAGGGAAACTAAATAGCGTCACAAACTGGATCGCAGAGGATATAACGCCACAGACTGGATCGCAAAAACCCCACCGCCGTAGACTGGAACGCAGCAACCGCAATAGTGGCACAAACTGGATCGCAGTAGTAGATACAAAGGGCAGGACACACTGGAACGATGCTGGAGATTTGAAAGAACCGCTTCTGCTCGAGAGCAATGGAGAGGAGTGCTGATACATCGTCTTTTATGACGCGATCATCCAATCACAAAGCGGGAGAGCTGTGATAAATATCTATGAGATAAATAGTGACCACCAATCTGTGATGAGGGGCGTGCAAAAAGTCACGCCTATCAAGGTCGTGATCTTTCACAGTACATGCAGTGTGGCACGTCCCAACGACCGCCAAAGTCGTTAAAAAGATCGCTAACCGCTGATGCGTCGTTAATGAGATCGTCCAGTTTGGCCGCTACTAGCGACCTTAAAACGATCACACCAACGATAGCGTCGTTATCGTGATCGTTAGCGGGAACGTTTAGTGTGGCAGTACCTTAAGCAATTGTAAGTTCACCGTGACTTTTAACCCTTTTTTTATTTTCTGTTTTCCTCTCCTTTTTCCAAGAGCCATAAAATGTTTATATTTCCACTCACATAGGCATATGAGGACTTATTTTTTGTGGACCAAGTTGTACTTTTGAATGACACCATTCATATATATAATGTACTGAAAAATATTAAATAAATTCCACATGAGGTGAAATTGTGAAAAAAAAATGCAATTACACATTTGTTTTTTTAGATTGGTATTTATGGCATTCATTGTGGTGTAAAAATGACCAGGAAATGCAATTATCAAGATCAAGTATACGGATCAAGATCAATGTGCTCATCACACTTCTAGATCAGTTCCCTTACGGGGCTAGTTTCCAAAATGGTATTATTTGTGGGGGATTTTCACTGTTTAGGCACATCAAGTGCTCTCCAAATGCGACATGGCGTCCACTAATCATTTTTTAGGGACCACCTGAAATGTGAGGTGGTCTCTAAAAAAAATGGTTTTGTAAATTTTGTTGGAAAAAGGAGAAATCGCTGGTCAACTTTTAACCCTTATAAAAAATTTTGCTTCAAAAATTGTGCTGATGTAAAGTAGACATGTGGGAAATGTTATTTATTAACTATTTTGTGTGACAAAGCTTTCTGATTTAAGGGCATAAGAATTCAAAGTTCAAAAATTGCAAAATGTTTCAAATTTTCGTAAAATTTACGTTTTTTTCACAAATAAATGCCAGTTATATTGAAGAAATTGTACCCCTATCATGAAGTACAATATGTCATGAGAAAATCTCAGAATCAGTGGGATCTGTTGAAGTGTTCCAGAGTTATGATCTCATGAAGTGACACTGGTCAGAATTGTAAAAATTGACTTCGTCATTAGCGTGCAAATCAGTGGTTAAGTAGTTAATCAGCCCTAATTGGTTGCAAAACTGTCTAAGGCCAATACCTCTGGGTGTTAACTGTTATGTACAGCTGTCACCTGTTGGAATTTCGCCCGTGGGACAGCACTATTTGATTATTTTACACTGTTTGAAAATGTCGATGAGGGAATAAGACTCCTTAACCACTTTCTGTCATCGGACGTACTATCCAGTCCATGTGCCCTGGGACTTAATTCCCAGGGACGGGATAGTACGTCCTAGGCGATCAGCTGCGCTCCCGGGGGGAGCGCAGCTGATCGCAGCTGGGTGTCAGCTGATTATCACAGCTGACACCCGGCACTATGTGCCAGGAGCGGTCACGGACTACTTCCAGCACATAAACCCCTGGCACACCGCGATCAAACATGATCGTGGTGTACCGGGTACACAGGGAAGCATCGCGCAGGGAGGGTGCTCCCTGCGTGCTCCCCTGAGACCCTCAGAACAGTGCGATGTGATCGCGCTGTTCTGAGGCCTTCCTCCCTGCAAGGCCCCCGATCCAAGATGGCCGCAGGGTCCTGCAGGGAGGCGGCTTCCTCAGTGCCTGCTGAGAGCACGCGATGAGGAAGCTCTCAGCAGGCAAAAAATATTCCCCAATAAATTCATTTCTTCCTGTAAATAAAAAAAAACAAACAATAAAAGTACACATATTTGGAATCGCCGCGTCCGTAACGATCCTATAGAACTGTCCCACTATTTAACCTTTTAGTGAATCCCTTAAAAAAAAAAAACAAAGCAAAAAATCAATGCTGTATCATCATACCACCAAACAAAAAGTGGAATAACACGAGATCAAAAAGACCGATACAAATAAACATGGTACCGCTGAAAGCATCATCTTGTTCCGCAAAAAACGAGCTGCCATACAGCATCATCAGCGAAAAAATAAAAAAGTTATAGCTCGCAGAATAAAGCAATGCAAAAATAATTATTTTTTATATAAAATTGTTTTTATTGTATAAAACCACCAAAACATAAAAAAATTATATAAATGAGGTATCACCATAATCATACTAACCCGAAGAATAAAACTGCTTTATCAATTTTACCACACGCGGAATGGTATAAAGGCCCCCCAAAAGAAATTGATGAATTGCTAATTTTTGTTCATTCTAACCTCCCAAAAATCGAAATAAAAAGTGATCAAAAAAGTCATGTGCTCAAGAATGGTACGAATAAAAACATCACCTAGTACCGCAAAAAATAAGACCTCAAATGACTCTGTGGGCCAAAATATGTAAAAATTATAGCTCTCAAAATGTGGTGAGGCAAAAACTATTTTTTGCAATAAAAAGCGTCTTTTAGCGTGACAGCTGCAAGTCACAAAAAACCCGCTATAGTAGTAAAGTAGTAAATCAAACCCCCTTTATCACCCCCTTAGTTAGGGAAAAATAATAAAATTTAAAAAATTTATCTATTTCCATTTTCCCATTAGGGTTAGGGTTGCGGCAAAAGTTAGGGTTAGAGTTGGGCTAAAGTTAGGATTAGGGTTAGTGTTGGGATTAGGGTAAGGGGTGTGTTAGGGTTATGGTTAGGGTTGGGACTAGGGTTAGGGGTGTGTTGGGGTTAGGGTTGGAGTTAGAATTGGGGGGTTTCCACTGTTTAAGCACATTAGGGGCTCTCCAAATGTGACATGGCGTCTGATCTCAATTCCAGCCAATTCTGCGTTGAAAAAGTCAAACGGTGCTCCTTCCCTTCTGAGCTCTGCCATGCGCCCAAACAGTAGTTTACCCCCACATATGGGGTATCAGCATACTCAGGACAAATTGCACAATAACTCTTGGGTTCCAATTTCTTCTGTTACCCTTGGGAAAATAAAAAAATTGGGGCGAAAATATCATTTTTGTAAAAAAAAAAATGATTTTTTTGTTTTTATGGCTGTACGTCATAAACTTCTGTGAAGCACTTGGGGCTTCATAGAGCTCACCACACTTCTAGATAAGTTCCTTGTGGGGTCTATTTTCCAAAATTGGGTAACTTGTGGGGGGTTTCCACTGTTTAGGCACATCAGGGGCTCTCCAAATGCAACATGACGCCCGCAGACCATTCCATCAAAGTCTGCAATCCAAAATGTCACTACTTCCCTTCCGAGCCCCGACGTGTGCCCATACAATAGTTTTCTCCCACATATTGGGTATCAGCGCACTCAGGACAAATTGGACAACTTTTGGGGTCCATTTTCTCCAGTTACTCTTGTGAAAATAAAATATTGGGGGCGAAAAAAAATCATTTTTGTAAAAAAAAAAGGATTTTTTATTTTTACGGCTGTACGTTATAAACTTCTGTGAAGCACTTTGGGGTTCAAAGTGCTCACCACACATCTAGCTAAGTTCCTTAAGGGGTCTATTTTACAAAATGGGGTCACTTGTGGGGGGTTTCCACTGTTTAGACACATCAGGGGCTCTCCAAATGCGACATGATGCCCGCAGACTATTCCATCAAAGTCTACAATCCAAAACGTCACTTCTTCCCTTCCGAGCCCCAACGTGTGCCCATACAGTAGTTTTCTTCCATATATTGTGTATCAGCGTACTCAAGACAAATTGGACAACAACTTTTGGGGTTCAATATCTCCTTTTACCATTATGAAAATAAAATATTGGGGGAGAAAATATCATTTTTGTAAAAAAAAATTTTTTTTATTTTTATTGGCTGTACGTTATAAACTTCTGTGAAGCACTTTGGGGTTCAGAGTGCTCATCACACATCTAGATAAGTTCCTTGGGGGGGGTGTATTTTCCAAAATGGGGTTACTTGTGGGGGGTTTCTACTGTCTAGGCACATCAGGGGCTCTCCAAACACGACTTGACGCCCGGAGACCATTCCATCAAAGTCTGCAATCCAAAACGTCACTATTATTATTATTATTATTTATTTATATAGCACCATTAATTCCATGGTGCTGTACATGAGAGGGGTTACATACAAAGTTATAGATATCGTTTTCAGTAAACAAATTTACAATGAAAGACTGGTACAGAGGGGAGAGGACCCTGTCCTTGCGGACTTACATTCTATGGGATAATGGGGGAGAAACAGAAGGTCGGGAGTGCGGCAGCTCTGGTGGTGGCGAGGCGGCAGCTCTGGTAGTGGTGGCGGCGAGGCGGCAGCTCTGGTGGTGGCAGCTCGGGTGGTGGCAGCGAGGCGGAAGCTCGGGTTGTGGCGGCGAGGCGAAATGGTTATTGCAGGCTGTAAGCTTTCCTGAAGAGATGGGTTTTCAGGTTCCGTTTGAAGGATCCAAGGGTGGTGGATAATCGTACATATTGAGGCGTGGAATTCCAGAGGATGGGGGATATTCGGGAGAAATCTTGGAGGCGGTTGTGTGAGGAACGAATAAGTGTGGAGGATAGTAGGAGGTCTTGGGAGGATCGAAGATTGCGTGAAGGAAGATATTGGGAGATTAGTTCAGAGATATAGGGAGGAGACAGGTTGTGGACGGCTTTGTAAGTCAGTGTTAGTAGTTTGAACTGGATTCGTTGGGGAATTGGGAGCCAGGGATTTGCAGAAGGGAGAAGCAGGGGAGTAGCGAGGGGATAGGAGGATTAGTCGGGCAGCAGAGTTGAGGACAGACTGGAGTGGTGCAAGAGAGTTGACGGGGAGGCCACAGAGGAGGATGTTGCAGTAATCGAGGCAGGAGATGATGAGGGCATGCACAAGAGTTTTAGTAGATTGAGGGCTGAGGAAGGGACGGATTCTGGAAATGTTTTTAAGTTGGAGGCGACAGGAGGTGGAAAGAGTTTGGATGTGTGGTTTGAAGGACAGGGCAGAGTCGAGAGTTACTCCGAGGAAGCGGATTTCAGGTGCAGGAGAGATCGTGATGCCATTTACCATAATAGATAGATCGGGTAGGGAAGATACATGAGATGGAGGAAAGATGATGAGTTCGGTTTTGTCAACATTGAGTTTTAGGAAGCGAGAGGTGAAGAAGGAGGATATGGCTGATAGACACTCCGGGATTCTGGACAGCAGAGAGGTGACATCTGGGCCAGAGAGGTAGATCTGAGTGTCGTCTGCATACAGGTGGTACTGGAAGCCATGGGACTTTATGAGTTGTCCTAGGCCAAGGGTATAGATGGAAAAAAGTAGGGGCCCCAGGACAGAGCCTTGAGGGACTCCAACAGAGAGAGGGCGGGATGAGGAGGTAGTGTGGGAGTGGGAGACGCTAAATGTGCGGTCGGAAAGGTAGGAGGCTATCCAGGACAGGGCAAGGTCTTTGATGCCAAGGGAAGAAAGAATCTGTAGCAGTAGGCAGTGGTCGACTGTGTCAAAGGCAGATGACAGGTCAAGGAGGAGGAGGATGGAGAACTGTCTGTTAGCTTTAGCTGTGAGTAAGTCATTAGTAATTTTGGTCAGGGCAGTTTCAGTGGAATGGTGGGGGCGGAAGCCAGATTGGAGGTTGTCAAGGAGAGAGTTAGATGAGAGGTGGGAGGAAAGTTGAGCGTGGACATGCTGCTCAAGGAGTTTGGAAGCAAACGGGAGCAATGATATTGGGCGATAGCTGGGCATAGCAGTTGGGTCAAGGTTTGTTTTTTTGAGGATGGGTGTGATGGTGGCATGTTTGAAGGCAGAGGGAAAGGTACCAGAAGATAGCGATAGGTTGAAGAGATGGGTTAGGCCTGGGATGAGCGTGTTAGTGAGGTTGGGGAGCAGGTGGGAAGGGATGGGGTCAAGTGCACAGGTGGTGAGGTGAGATTTGAAAAGGAGGTGAGTAAGCTATCCTTCAGTGATGTTGGAGAGGGAGGTTAGTAGGGAAGGACAGAGGTCTGGTATATGGACTGGTTGGGGTGGTGGAACAGTAAAGGTTTGCCTTGTTTGGTCGATCTTATTTTTGAAGTAGGTGGCAAAGTCCTCGGCAGAGATGAGGGGAGTTGGAGGTGGCAGTGGTGGACGGAGGAGAGAGTTGAATGTGCTGAACAGTTGTTTTGGGTTGTAGGATAATGAAGATACAAGGTTTGCAAAATAGGTCTGTTTAGCAGAGGTGAGGGCTATTTTGAAGGCAAGTGTAGCTTGTTTGAAAGCAGTGAAGTCGTCTGGCAGGCGTGTTTTTTTCCAATGCCGCTCCGCGACCCTGGATGATTGTCGAAGTTTTTTGGTGAGATTGTTGTGCCAGGGTTGCCTATTGATTCGTCGCACTTTGCCGTGCATGAGAGGGGCGACTGAGTCTATGGCAGATGTGAGGGTGGTGTTATAGAAAGTGGTGGCGCTGTCTGTGTCGTGGAGTGAAGATATGGAGGACAGAGGTAGGAGAGAGTCTGAGAGTCTGTGAATGTCTAGGTGTGCGAGGTTTCTGCGAGGATGTGCCAGTGGCTGGACATAGGGGGCAGGTGAAGAGGACAGGGATGAGAAGGTGAGTAGGTGGTGGTCTGATAGGGGAAGGTGTTATGTTTCGGTAGCTGAGGAGTGCAGGCAAAAAAGGCAATACACCAGAGCAGTTGGAATCTATGAGATTGCAGTACCCTGACTAACCACAACAACTAGAGGCAGCCGTGGAGCGTTCCTACGTTGGTCCTAGACGCCTCGTCACAGCCTGAGAAACTAACTACACCTAAAGATAGAAATAGGAAAGCTATCTGCCCCGGAGCAGAACCCCAAAGATAATAGAAAGCCCCCAAACATGTAATGGCGGTTAGACAAGAAGAAATACAGACACAGACAGAAAATAGTATGAGCAAACGTTGGGGCCCAAACTAACTAAATAGAAAAGGATAGGAAGGGTACTTACTGCAATCCCAGAAAACCCTGAAAAGCACCAACTCTACTAATTTCAAAAACACCTGAGATCACACGACCTCTACCACCTAAATTAGTTCTCTGGTGTAACAAAATCAAAACAGCAGCCACTGAAAAAACTGGAAAAAGCAAAGGTACAAACATCAGTGGCTGAACTAAACTGAGAGGGCAAAAGCCCCCGGAGGGGACCCTGAAGGCCCCCACAGAAGTGCAGGACAAAATGCAAAAATCAAGCACAAAAACAAAAAGAAGAAAATGTCTTATCTGTTAGCAGGAGATGCAGACACGACACAGCAGGCTACAAAGGAAACAGGAATCAAGGATTCAGACCAGAACAATTGGTCACCGGCAACCCTGATGGGAAGGTGACTCCCTTATATAAGACCAGTCAGTAACACCTGATTCCCAATCCTCACAATCTTCACAATCTTCACTGGACAGACCAGCACCGCTTGTAACCACCAGAGGGAGCCTTTGCTCAGAACTCATCCCAAGCCCACTCACAACAGGAAGGGGAGAGATTGTGAGATTAGATAGGGAACAGAGGCGAGTGAAAATGAGGTCTAATGTATGTCCGTCTGTGTGGGTGGCTGTGGAGGACCACTGAGTAAGTCCAAAGGATGAAGTAAGTGACAGGAGCTTGGAGGCCGCTGGCTGGCGGGTGTCAATAGGGATGTTAAAGTCACCCATGATAATGGTGGGGATGTCAGCAGAGAGAAAGTGAAGAAGCCAGCTGGAGAATTGGTCAATGAAGGCAGTGGCTGAGCCCGGTGGTCGGTATATGACGGCCATTTGGAGATTAGAGGGAGAGTAGATACGGACCGAGTGGACCTCAAAGGAAGGGAGGATGAGGGAGGATGGGGTTTGGATACGGTTGAAGGAGCAGTTATTAGAAAGAAGGAAACCCACGCCTCCACCATGTCTGTTGCCAGAGCGAGGAGTGTGGGTGAAGTGGAGGCCGCCGTAACTCAGTGCGGCAGGGGAGGCCGTGTAAGCGGGCGTCAGCCAGGTCTCAGTGAGGGCCAGGAAGGAGAGGTTGCGGGAGGTAAAGAGATCGTGGATCACGTGGAGCTTGTTGCAGACAGAGCGGGCGTTCCAGAGTGCTCCAGAGAGAGAAAGCTGGGGGGTAGGGGTCAGTGGCACAGGTTTTAAGTGTGAGGGATTGCGGTAGTTTCTCTTACTGTGAGAAGTATAGGGGTGAGGATTAGTGGGATGTATGAGGCAGGGGGGCCAGGACTGGGGGATATGTCACCAGCAGTGAGAAGAAGCAGAGAAAGGTAAAGCAGATGGGTGAAGGAGAGTGAGCGGCTTACGTTATATTTTAGTGGGAGAGGTCTGAGGTTAAGAAGCAGGTCTGCAGATGAGGCGATGTGGGGGGGTAGGAGAGAGGGGGAAACAGTTATTAGGTTGGAGCTTGCAGGGGTTTGGGGATAGCGAAGGAGAGTGAAGATTAGTGGAGCAAAAACGGTGAGGGCAAATGTGAACATGGTTAAAGAACAGGGTAAAAGAAAGACAAGTAAAATTAGAAGACTGGGATTATTCTTACCTTCTGACCGATTTCTGGACTATTTCTGGATATATTTCTGATGTAACACTTTAAAGATGTCACACTTAAAATGATGTCACATCTGACCAAGGCCATATCTGACCTGCTCCATTCAACTTATACCATTCAAATGTCCAAGAAATGAAGCCAGGTGAGAGAGAGAGAGGGGAGGAGAAAGGAACAGGAGGAGAGTTCACAGCAGGGAGCAATTAACAGATTGCAGTTAATAGAACATTTGCCTAGCATCACAGATGAAGAAAGACAGATTAAGATGGAGGTATAGGCTTATGAGTGAGGGTCACAGACAAATCAATATGTATTCAGTAAATTTGAAGGATGCTACATGGAATTAAAATCAGGGAAAAAGCAGCAGCGTACCAGTTACAACAGAAAAAAGGAGTACATAGGATTCTGGGGTGCAGTGGGTATTCTGGATAGGAGGTGGTTCAGACGTACCAGTTACAACAGAAAAAAGGAGTACATAGGATTGTGGGGTGCAGTGGGTATTCTGGATAGGAGGTGGTTCAGACGTACCAGTTACAACAGAAAAAAGGAGTACATAGGATTCTGGGTGCAGTGGGTATTCTGGATAGGAGGTGGTTCAGACGTACCAGTTACAACAGAAAAAAGGAGTACATAGGATTCTGGGGTGCAGTGGGTATTCTGGATAGGAGGTTGTTCAGACGTACCAGTTACAACAGAAAAAAGGAGTACATAGGATTTGGGGTGCAGTGGGTATTCTGGATAGGAGGTGGTTCAGACGTACCAGTTACAACAGAAAAAAGGAGTACATAGGATTCTGGGGTGCAGTGGGTATTCTGGATAGGAGGTGGTTCAGACGTACCAGTTACAAAAAGAAAAAAGGAGTACATAGGATTGTGGGGTGCAGTGGGTATTCTGGATAGGAGGTGGTTCAGACGTACCAGTTACAACAGAAAAAAGGAGTACATAGGATTCTGGGGTGCAGTGGGTATTCTGGATAGGAGGTGGTTCAGACGTACCAGTTACAACAGAAAAAAGGAGTACATAGGATTCTGGGGTGCAGTGGGTATTCTGGATAGGAGGTTGTTCAGACGTACCAGTTACAACAGAAAAAAGGAGTACATAGGATTCTGGGGTGCAGTGGGTATTCTGGATAGGAGGTGGTTCAGACGTACCAGTTACAACAGAAAAAAGGAGTACATAGGATTCTGGGGTGCAGTGGGTATTCTGGATAAGAGGTGGTTCAGACGTACCAGTTACAACAGAAAAAAGGAGTACATAGGATTCTGGGGTGCAGTGGGTATTCTGGATAGGAGGTGGTTCAGACGTACCAGTTACAACAGAAAAAAGTAGTACATAGGATTCTGGGGTGCAGTGGGTATTCTGGATAGGAGGTGGTTCAGACGTACCAGTTACAACAGAAAAAAGGAGTACATAGGATTCTGGGGTGCAGTGGGTATTCTGAATAGGAGGTGGTTCAGACGTACCAGTTACAACAGAAAAAAGGAGTACATAGGATTCTGGGGTGCAGTGGGTATTCTGGATAGGAGGTGGTTCAGACGTACCAGTTACAACAGAAAAAAGGAGTACATAGGATTGTGGGGTGCAGTGGGTATTCTGGATAGGAGGTGGTTCAGACGTACCAGTTACAACAGAAAAAAGGAGTACATAGGATTGTGGGGTGCAGTGGGTATTCTGGATAGGAGGTGGTTCAGACGTACCAGTTACAACAGAAAAAAGGAGTACATAGGATTCTGGGGTGCAGTGGGTATTCTGGATAGGAGGTGGTTCAGACGTACCAGTTACAACAGAAAAAAGGAGTACATAGGATTCTGGGGTGCAGTGGGTATTCTGGATAGGAGGTGGTTCAGACGTACCAGTTACAACAGAAAAAAGGAGTACATAGGATTCTGGGGTGCAGTGGGTATTCTGGATAGGAGGTGGTTCAGACGTACCAGTTACAACAGAAAAAAGGAGTACATAGGATTCTGGGGTGCAGGGGGTATTCTGGATAGGAGGTGGTTCAGACGTACCAGTTACAACAGAAAAAAGGAGTACATAGGATTCTGGGGTGCAGTGGGTATTTTGGATAGGAGGTGGTTCAGACGTACCAGTTACAACAGAAAAAAGGAGTACATAGGATTCTGGGGTGCAGTGGGTATTCTGGATAGGAGGTGGTTCAGACATACCAGTTACAACAGAAAAAAGGAGTACATAGGATTCTGGGGTGCAGTGGGTATTCTGGATAGGAGGTGGTTCAGACGTACCAGTTACAACAGAAAAAAGGAGTACATAGGATTCTGGAGTGCAGTGGGTATTCTGGATAGGAGGTGGTTCAGACGTACCTGTGGATGAAAGTAGATGGATCAAGGACACAACAGCATGAAGGGGAATATACCATGCGCTATCATTCTGGATATATTTCTGATGTAACACTTCAAAGATGTCACACTTAAAATGATGTCACATCTGACCAAGGCCATATCTGACCTGCTCCATTCAACTTATACCATTCAAATGTCCAAGAAAAATCTACTTCCCTTCCGAGCCCTGACGTGTGCCCATACAGTAGTTTTCTCCCACATGTGGGGTATTAGCGTACTCAGGACAAATTGTACAACTTTTGGGGTCCAATTTCTCCTGTTACCCTTGGGAAAATAAAAAGTTGGGGACTAAAAGATCATGTTTGTGGAAAAAATATGATTTTTTTATTTTCATGCTCGGGCGTTATAAACTTTAGTGAAACACCTGGGGGTTCAAAGTTCTCACCACACATCTAAATAAGTTCCTTGAGGAGTCTAGTTTCCAAAATGGTGTCATTTGTTGGGGGTTTCCACTGTTTGGGCAGATCAGGAGCTCTCCAAACACGACATGGCATCCAGCCAATTCTGCGTTGAAAAAGTCAAACGGGGCTCCTTCCCTTCCGAGCTCTGCCATGCACCCAAACAGTGGTTTACCCCCACATAAGGGGTATCAGCGTACTCAGGACAAATTGCACAATAACTTTTGGGGTCTTTTTACCTTTGGGAAAATAAAAATTGGGTGAAAAGATCATTTTTGTTGAAAACATATGATTTTTTAACTTTACGGCTCTACGTTATAAACTTGTGTGAAGCACTTGGGGGTTCAAATTGCTCACCACAGATTTAGATAAGTTCCTTAGGGGGTCTAGTTTCCAAAATGGGGTCACTTGTGGGGGTTTCCACTGTTTAGGCGCATCAGGGGCTCTCCAAATGCAACATGGCGTCCAATCTCAATTCCAGCCAATTTTGGCTGGAAAAACTCAAATGGTGCTCCTTTCATTCCGAGCTCAAACAGTGGTTCCCCCCCACATATGGGGTATCTGCGTACTCAGTACAAATTGGACAACAACATTTGTGGTCCAATTTCTCCTGTTACCCTTGGGAAAATAAAAAATTGGTGACTAAAAGATAATTTTTGTGGGAAAAAAATAGGATTTTTTATTTTCATGCCCTGACATTATAAACTTGTGTGAAGCACTTGGGGGTTCAGAGTGCTCACCACAGATCTAGATAAGTTCCTTGGGAACTTAACGAAAATTTTGGGTTCAGTTCCTTTCTATAGGGTTTGGTATCTTTTATGTGGGTTTGGGTGGGGTTTATGGATTCTTTATACTTTATAGGGATTATTATAATTTTTCACTAGTTTTGTTTTTAATTTTACACATTTTTTCATAGGTTTACTTACCTTTTCAGGAAAGCAGTTCTCTTTGGGAGTGTTCTCTTTGAGCCATCCCGGTGACGGAGGTCCAGTAGGATGTATTGGGATTCCTGAACCTCTACTTGGAGATGAACTCTGTTTAAAATTTTGTCATGTCCATGGACGCTTTTTTGTTAATATTATAGTATATTTATTTATGCACTATCACTGTATTTATTATTATTATTCTTATTATGCATTCTTATTTGCACTCAATTTATTTTTTATTTAGCACAACAATATCTGTCTATTAATTTATGCTGAATTTTATTTATCCTTGTTAACATGTGTGTTGATTAGGTTATTATGTATCATTATTATATAGTTCATCATTATATTTTTGTAAACTATTCATAACACTAGTCGCCTTAAAATGTCTTTGTTATATTTTAGCATATAATACACAAAATTTGTACATTATAACATTGGATGTTTACTCACATATTTTTACACATATGCACTAGCCACTTTATTAAGCGTCCTTTTTTATGGCCACTGTCTGAACCCATTTCTAATATGCATTGTTTTTTTGTGGTATGATGCATGTGGAGCTGCAGAAGCCATCGGCGTTCTGGTTAACGGGCACAGGGAGCAGGACGCATGCGCCGACTATCAGACGGCCCATTCGAGCCTGTGTCCCACGGCCGTAACCCAGGACGCCAGAGAGAGGGCTGACGTCAGCAGCACATGCGCAAATGAACACCACCACTAAATGGCACATATGACTCCCTGTAATTAACATATTGAAACTAAAATTCTTATTGGCTGCTTTCCCTATTTAATGCACACACCCCTTCCTCCCTACGTTCGCCTCCTTACGAAGGGACGAAACGCGCGTTGGGGCGCCTTGGGAATACCACGCAGCACTGACCACCACCAATGTAAGTGTCCTGAACATCATGATGTTTTATTTCAGCCGCTGAGGCACACTGTTGCGAACGCAGCTGTAAGCGCTGATTAATTATTCACTCAGTGGCTGTTTCTGTTATGTTACCAACATATGGGCGTTACGTACATGGTATGTAGGTTAGATACACCTGTGGTCTTATCCCCAATTTTAATATTGGTTTGGTAGTTACCTTGTTTTCAATGTTCATTTATTCTGACAATTTGATTATTTAAACAATTTTCTTTAATTGTATTATTGTTAATAAAGTATTATTTTTTAAATAGCACTGTATACTGGCTCTTTTTGGTATAGTCAAGTTCCTTAGGGGGTCTAGTTTCCAAAATGTGGTCACTTGTGGGGGGTTTCCACTGTTTAGGTGCATCTGGGGCACTGCAAACGGAACATGACACCATCAACGTCTGCATTCCAAAACGTTATTATTTCCTTTCCAAGCCCTGCCGTGCGCCCAAACAGTTCCCCCCCCACATATTTGGTATCATGGCACTCAGGACAAATTGGACAACAACTTTTTGGGTCCAATTTCCTTGGGAAAAATCAAAAATTTGGGACTAAAAAATCATTTTTGTGGAAAATTGTTTTTTTTTTTTTCACACCCAGGCATTATAAACTTTTGTGAAACACTTGGGGGTTCAAAGTGCTCACAACTAGTGTTGAGCGATATTGCTCGATATCTAAAAATATCGTATCGAAATTGTATCGCCGATAGCACTAAATATCGTCGATATCCGATTTCGATAGCGGAAGTCCCATGTAAGTCTATGGGAACAAAATATCGAAATTAAAAAAAAACATTCTTGCCTTGTTGGTTAATTGTACATGAAGGAAAACAACAAAGACTAATGTAGAATGTATTGGGGGAGGTTGAGTAGACAATAAAGGCATACATGTTTAACCCAATGCATTGGAATAGCATTAATACATATTTTTTTGGAAATACGTTTGGATTGACTAACAAATTGACAATGTTGTTAACCTTTTCTCTATTTTGGCAAATATGTATGTTTCACAACTTCCATGCTCTTCACCTTTTTAACTTTTGCCAGTGCCACACTTTCTCCTTCATAATCTTCAGCAGCAGCATCATCTTTCTCATCAAATTATTCTTCATCTTCACCTTCTTAATCTTCTTCTTAACCCCTTAACGACCGCCGATACGCCTTTTAACGGCGGTCATTAAGGGTACTTAAACCACAGCGCCGTTAATTAACGGCGCTGTGGAAAAAGTGAATAGCGCCCCCCAGAGGCGCATTTTCTCCGGGTCTCGGCTACCGGGGTAGCCAAGACCCCAGAGAACATGAATCGGGTCGGTTTTTACCGACACCGATGTTGCGATCGCCGTTATTAACCCTATAACGGCGACCGCAACAAAAAAAAAAAAAAGTTGTGTCATTTAATTTCTTTGTCCCTGATGTCATCGGACATCAGAGGACAGAGAAAAAGGGTCCCCGGGACCCCCATGGGGCCCCGATGTCCTGTATGTGGCCCCAGGGCCCTCCGGTGTCCCCCGGGGTCGGCGCGATGAAGAAAATGGCGGGCGCATGCTCAGTGCGCCCGCCGCTATGTGCCGCTGTGTCCTGGGGGGGATGGGCAAATATTCTCTGGGGTCTCGGCTACCGGGGTAGCCGAGACCCCAGAGAACATGATCCGGGTCGGTATTCACCGATCCCGGTGTTGCGATCGCATCTATGCAAGCATAGATGCGATCGCAAAAAAAAAAAAAATGATTTCTCTCCCCTCTGATGTGATCGCACATCAGAGGGGAGAAAATGAGGGTCCCCCGGTCTCCCGATCACCCCCCCGTATACTTACCGGTGTCCTCCGTCCTCCCGCAGGCCCCAGGATCCCGGCGTCTTCTTCCTGCAAAAAAAAAAATGGCGGGCGCATGCGCAGTGCGCCCGCCGATCTGCTTGGCGGCAGATTCAAAAATGATTTCATTCATTCTCATAAAAGTGCATTTTGATCACTGTGATAAACTATCACAGTGATCAAAATAAAAAAAACAGTACATAACCCCCCCATTTATCACCCCCTTAGTTAGGGACATATAATAAAAAATAGAAATTATATTTATTTTCATTTTTCTGTTAGGGTTAGGGTTATAATTAGGGTTAGGGTTATAATTAGGGTTAGGGTTAGCATTAGGGTTAGGGTTAGCATTGGGGTTAGGGTTATAATTAGCGTTAGGGTTAAGCTGGGTTCATACTGCGTTATGGCAGTCCGTTAGACGGACTGCGTTACACCGCGGTATAACGCGGTGTAACGCAGTCCGTTAACGCTGCCATTCACCCCCATTTGAGGGCGCATCGCGACGCATGCTGTAAAGCGGGATGCGTTTGCGACGTGCCATCATTCAGTGACGGAGCCTCGGACGCGGGCTGCAGCGTCTGGGCTCCGTCACCGCTAGCGCAGATGAATCATCTGCTGATTCCTCTGCGCTAGCGGGTATAGCATAACGCGATCGTGTTATGCTATACCGTTACCAGCCCGTCAACGCTATGTGTTTAACGGGCTGGTAAAACGCAAAATGAACCTAGCCTTAGGGTTAGGGTTATAATTAGGGTTATAATTAGGGTTAAGGTTACAATTAGGGTTAGGGTTAAAATTAGGGTTAGGGTTACAATTAAGGTTAGGGTTGGAATTAGGGTTGGGATTTAGGTTAGGATTAGGGTTGGGATTAGGGTTAGGGGTGTGTAGGGGTTAGGGTTGGAGCTAGAATTGAGGGATTTCACTATTTAGGCACATCAGGGGGTCTCCAAACACGACGTGGCGTTCAAAAAGTCAAATGGCGCTCCCTCCCTTCCGAGCCCTGCCGTGCGCCCAAACAGTGGTTTACCCCAACATATGGGGTATCAGCATACTCAGGACAAATTGCACACCAATTTTGGGGTTCTAATTTCTCCTGTTACCCTTGGGAAAATAAAAAATAGCTGGCTAAAAAAATCATTTTTGAGAAAAAAAATGATTTTTTATTTTCACAGCTCTGCGTTTATAAATTTCTGTGAAACACTTGGGGGTTCAAAGTGCTCACCACACATCTAGATAAGTTCCTTAAGGGGTCTAGTTTCCAAAATGGGGTCACTTGTGGGGGGTTTCCACTGTTTAGACACATCAGGGGGTCTCCAAACACGACGTGGCTTTCAAAAAGTCAAATGTCGCTCCCTCCCTTCCGAGCCCTGCCGTGCGCCCAAACAGTGGTTTACCCCAACATATGGGGTATCAGCATACTCAGGACAAATTGCACACCAATTTTGGGGTTCTAATTTCTCCTGTTACCCTTGGGAAAATAAAAAATAGCTGGCTAAAAAAACATTTTTGAGAAAAAAAATGATTTTTCATTTTCACGGCTCTGCGTTTATAAATTTCTGTGAAACACTTGGGGGTTCAAAGTGCTCACCACACATCTAGATAAGTTCCTTAAGGTGTCTAGTTTCCAAAATGGGGTCACTTGTGGGGGGTTTCCACTGTTTAGACACATCAGGGGGTCTCCAAATACGACGTGGCTTTCAAAAAGTCAAATGTCGCTCCCTCCCTTCCGAGCCCTGCCGTGCGCCCAAACAGTGGTTTACCCCAACATATGGGGTATCAGCGTACTCAGGACAAATTGCACACCAATTTTTGGATTCTAATTTCTCCTGTTACCCTTGGGAAAATAAAAAATAGCTGGCTAAATAAATATTTTTGAGAAAAAAAATGATTTTTCATTTTCACGGCTCTGCGTTTATAAATTTCTGTGAAGCACTTGGGGTTCAAAGTGCTCACCACACATCTAGATAAGCTCCTTTGGGGGTATAGTTTCCAAAATGGTGTCACTTGCAGGGGGTTTCTACTGTTTAGGTACATCAAGGGCTCTGCAAACACAACATGACGCCCGCAGAACATTCCATCAAAGTCTGCATTACAAAATGGCGCTCCTTCCCTTCCAAGCACTCCCATGCGCCCAAACAGTGGTTTCACCCCACATATGGGGTATCAGCGTACTCAGGAAAAATTGCACAACAACTTTTTGGGTCCAATTTCTCCTGTTACCCTTGGGAAAATAAAAAAAATAGCGGGCTAAAGAATCATTTTTGAGGAAAAAAATGATTTTTTATTTTCACGGCTCTACGTTTATTAATTTCTGTGAAGCACTTGGGGGTTCAAAGTGCTCACCACACATCTAGATAAGTTCCTTAAGGGGTCTAGTTTCCAAAATGGTGTGATTTGTGGGGGGTTTCGACTGTTTAGGCGTATCAGGGGCTCTCCAAACGCGACATGGCGTCCAATTTCAATTCCAGCCAATTTTGGTTTGAAACAGTCAAACGGCGCTCCTTCACTTCCAAGCCCTGCCGTGCGCCCAAACAGTGGTTTACCCCCACATATGGGGTATCGGCATGCTCAGGACAAATTGCACAAAAACTTTTGGGGTCTTGTTACCCTTGGGAAAATAAAAATTGGGGTAAACAGATCGTTTTTGTGGAAAAAATATGATTTTTTATTTTCACGGTTCTATGTTATAAACTTCTGTGAAGCACTTGGAGGTTCAAGGTTCTCACCACACATCTAGATAAGTTCCTTAGGGGGTCTAATTTCCAAAATGGGGTCACTTGTGGGGGGTTTCCACTGTTTAGACACATCAGGACCTCTACAAACACGACATGACGTCCAGACAATTCTGCGCTGAAAAAGTCAAACGGCGCTCCTTCCCTTCCAAGCTCTGCCTTGCACCCAAACAGTGGTTTACCCCCACATATGGGGTATCAGAATGCTCAGGACAAATTGCACAAAAACTTTTGGGGTCTTGTTACCCTTGGGAAAATAAAAATTGGGGTGAAAAGATTGTTTTTGTGGAAAAAATATGATTTTTTATTTTCACTGTTCTATGTTATAAACTTCTGTGAAGCACTTGGAGGTTCAAAGTGCTCACCACACATCTAGATAAGTTCCTTAGGGGGTCTAGTTTCCAAAATGGGGTTACTTGTGATGGGTTTCCACTGTTTAGACACATCAGGGCCTCTACAAACGCGACATGGCGTCCAGCCAATTCTGCGTTGAAAAAGTCAAATGTCGCTCCTTCCCTTGCAACCTCTGCCGTGCGCCCAAAAAGTGGTTTACCCCCACATATGGGGTATCAGAATGCTCAGGACAAATTGCACAAAAACTTTTGGGGTCTTGTTACCCTTGGGAAAATAAAAATTGGGGTGAAAAGATTGTTTTTGTGGAAAAAATATGATTTTTTATTTTCACTGTTCTATGTTATAAACTTCTGTGAAGCACTTGGAGGTTCAAAGTGCTCACCACACATCTAGATAAGTTCCTTAGGGGGTCTAGTTTCCAAAATGGGGTCACTTGTGATGGGTTTCCACTGTTTAGACACATCAGGGCCTCTACAAACGCGACATGGCGTCCAGCCAATTCTGCGTTGAAAAAGTCAAATGTCGCTCCTTCCCTTGCAACCTCTGCCGTGCGCCCAAAAAGTGGTTTACCCCCACATATGGGGTATCAGAATGCTCAGGACAAATTGCACAAAAACTTTTGGGGTCTTGTTACCCTTGGGAAAATAAAAATTGGGGTGAAAAGATTGTTTTTGTGGAAAAAATATGATTTTTTATTTTCACTGTTCTATGTTATAAACTTCTGTGAAGCACTTGGAGGTTCAAAGTGCTCACCACACATCTAGATAAGTTCCTTAGGGGGTCTAGTTTCCAAAATGGGGTCACTTGTGATGGGTTTCCACTGTTTAGACACATCAGGGCCTCTACAAACGCGACATGGCGTCCAGCCAATTCTGCGTTGAAAAAGTCAAATGTCGCTCCTTCCCTTGCAACCTCTGCCGTGCGCCCAAAAAGTGGTTTACCCCCACATATGGGGTATCGGCTTAATCAGGAGAAATTGCACAACAAATTTTGTGGTTCATTTTTTCTTTTAACAGTTGTGAAAATAAAAAAAATAGGTTCCGAATTAAAGTTTTTGCAAAAAAAGTTAAATGTTAATTTTTTCCTTCCACATTGCTTCAGTTCCTGTGAAGCACGTAAAGGGTTAATAAAGTTCTTGAATGTGGTTTTGAGCACCTTGAGGGGTGCAGTTTTTAGAATGGTGTCACTTTTGGCTATTTTATATCATATAGACCCCTCAAAGTGACTTCAAATGTGAGGTGGTCCCTAAAATAAAAATGGTGTTGTAAAAATGAGAAATCGCTGGTCAACTTTTAACCCTTATAACTTCGTAACAAATAAAAATTTTGGTCCCAAAATTGTGCTGATGTAAAGTAGACATGTGGGAAATGTTATTTATTAAGAAATTTGTGTGACATATCTCTCTGATTTAAGGGCATAAAAATTTAAAGTTTGAAAATTGTTAAATTTTCAAAATTTTCGCCATATTTCCGTTTTTTTCATAAATAAACACAAGTCATATCAAAGAAATTTTACCACTAACGTGAAGTACAATATGTCACGAAAAAACAATCTCAGAATCAGCGGGATTCGTTAAAGCGTTCCAGAGTTATAACCTCATAAAGTGACAGTGGTCAGAATTGTAAAAATTGGCCCGGTCATTAAGCTGCAAAATGGCTCTGTCACTAAGGGGTTAAACTTCTTGCTATTCATGTTTTTGTTTACATTACTCATATTGTTATTATTAAACTAATTAATCTTCTTCATATTCAAATTCTTCATCTTCTTCCTCTTCATCTTCTTCATCATATTCTTATTTGTGACAGAGATTCCTGTACTTGTAATCTGTAAAAGTATGAATTGTTCATCCTTCCGTTCTTGCTGTCACAAAAGATTTAAATTACAACAGTATTTGTCCGTGTTCAGTTTAGCCTGCAGCAGCAGGCATTTTCCAGGGCACCACGAGGAGGAACGGACTCACCCCCATACACTGCTTAGTCTTCTTCTGCTTAGAATTTAGAGCATATATTTTGCTCTTCATTTTGGTCTTATACTTCATGTTCTTCTGTTTTTTGATCTTTTGCTTATTGTTCTTCTGTCTCTTGTTCTGTATCTTGTAGTTTGTCTTAACCTTCTTTGTCCTGTTGGTGATCTTCTTCTGGGTAATCTTTTATTTTTTCTTTGTGATGGTGTTCAGGCTGGTTGGCTTCATGCTCGTCGTCCTTGTTGTCGTCATCTTCTTCTGGGTGGTCTTTAATGTCGTCTAATTTCCGAGAAACAGCTGACGTTACTGGAACCCTGACGGGTATCAGATGGAGCAAGAGACAATGGAAGTAACGAGGACCAGCTGACTGTGCTGGACCCCGGACGGGTAGCAGAAGGAAAAGAGGCAATGTCACAACCGAGTACCAGCTGACGTTACTGTGACACGGTTACTAAGCAGGAGGTACCTGTGCTCCAAAGCACTACCAAGGACCAGCAGACGTTGCTGGAACTCGGATACGGAGATGGAGGCACCTAGGCCAAAGGCACTGGGGAGAACCACTTGACGGTACTGGACCCCGGACGGGTAGCAGAAAGAAAAGAGGCAATGTCACAACCGAGTACCAGCTGACATTACTGTGACACGGTTACTAAGCAGGAGGTACCTGTGCTCCAAAGCACTACCAAGGACCAGCAGACGTTGCTGGAACTCGGATACGGAGATGGAGGCACCTAGGCCAAAGGCACTGGGGAGAACCACTTGACGGTACTGGACCCCGGACGGGTAGAAGAACGCACCCATGAAAATGTAAGTTGACAGGACGCAAGCCGTCCGCAGTTACCGAATCACACAGTCCTACAGTGGGTGCTTATCCTATTGTCACAATGGAAACCGCCTTTATTTACATATCCCACAGCACACATAGGAATCACCTAAACTGCAGGCACCATAGAGTCGGCTAACCCGAATGCAACACGACAGCACAACTTATTGGAGGATAATTGACGTTCACACTGCCAGGAAACAGCTGTCGTGCTGTAACCAGGCTGGCCAGGAGTCAGTACCCCTGCCAATTACTTACGAGCAACAAATGGCGGTGTTGTAGCCCAGGGAGTAGAGTTCAGGTGGTAGAAAGATGAACATAACAGGAGACATGGAAAACGTTGCCAAACAGTTATTTAATCTGAAAACGGACAGGCAAATTCAGGTGAGATCCATGCCTTGTTCATTTTCAGAAAAGTAAGCCGGTCTACATTCTCTGAGGATAGTCGCATGCGACGGTCTGTTACTACACCACCTGCAGCACTAAAGACACGCTCAGATAATACACTGGCAGCAGGGCAAGCCAGCACCTCCAATGCATACTGGCTAAGCTCTGGCCATGTATCCAACTTAGAGACCCAAAATTTGAAAGGGGAAGAGGCATCTGGGAGTACACTTAGAGGGAAAGCCAAGTAGTCTGTCACCATCTTACAGAAACGTTTCTTCCTGGTGACTGGAGCCGTCTCGGATGGTGTAGACCTTGCTGGCGCTGTCACAAAACTTTGCCACATTTGTAACATACAGTTCTTGCCCTGTGCAGAGGCACTGCTTCTGCTCCCTCTTGTTGTAGAGGTGTCTACACTGCCTCGACGCACAGAGCTGCTTTGTAAAGCAGCAGCAGTAGCAGCAGCAGCTCTCTCGGCTGGAATGTACAACAGTATGGATTGCACCAGTGTGTCTTGGTACTCCTGCATTTTACGGTCCCGGTTCACCGGTGTGATGAGGGTTTGTAAGTTGTCCCGGTAGCGAGGGTCTAGGAGGGTGTACACCCAATAATCTGACGTGCTGAGAATGTGGGCGATGCGGCGGTCGTTTCTCAGGCACTGAAGCATGAAATCAACCATGTGCTGCAGACTCCCAACTGGCCAACAAAGGCTGTCCTCTGGAAGAGGCGTTATCTCTGTCTCCTCTGCATCACCCCACCCTCGCTCTACATACTGAGTAGAGCGTTGTGTACCTCCCTCTGTAGGGATTTCTTCCTCCTCCATTGACTCCTCCTCCTCCTCCTCCTCATCCTCCTCACAAAGTGAGCCCTGCCCAGCCCTTTGTGAGGAACCACGTTGCGCTGACTGTCCTGAAGGTAATTGAATTTGTGACTCCTCATCCTCCACCTCTTTCAAAACCTCTTCCTTTAGTGCTTTCAGTGATTTCTGAAGCAGGCAGATAAGGGGTACAGTCATGCTGACTAGTGCATCATCTGCACTCGCCATCCGCGTTGAGACATCAAACGCACGCAAAACGTCGCAGATGTCGTTCATAGAGGCCCACTCAGTAGTGGTAAAGTGTGAACGGCGCAAATTGCGAGTTGATTGCGCCTGTTGCAGCTGATACTCCATTACTGCTGGCTGCTGCTCACACAACCGCTCCAACATATGCAACGTGGAATTCCACCTGGTGGGTACGTCACATATGATGCGATGTTCAGGAAGGCGAAATCTGACTTGCAGAGCTGCAATGCGCGATCTGGCCATGCTGGAACGTCGCAAGTGAGCGCACTCTAGGCGGACCTTGTGCAGCAGTGCATCAACATCCGGATAGTCCCTCAAAAAACTCTGCACGACCAAGTTGAGCACATGTGCCAGACATGGTATGTGAGTGAGGTTGCCAAGGCCCAGAGCTGCCACCAGATTTCGGCCATTGTCACACACTACCAAGCCTGGCTGGAGATTAGCTGACAAAAACCACACATCGCTCTCCTGCTTGATGGCATCCCAGAGCTCCTGCGCTGTGTGGCTTCGATTCCCCATGGGAATTAATTTCAGTACGGCCTGTTGACGTTTGGCCACGGCTGTGCTCATATCGGTCGCAACAGGTAAGCGTTCACGGGTCCATGTGGAGGTATACCGTGACGGCTCGTGCAGCGATGATTCTGAGGAACTGGAGTAGGAGGAGGAATCAATGTGCACAGACTGGATTCCTGCAATCCTTGGAGTTGGCAGAACACGTACAGCGCCACTGGCAAGATCTGTACCCGGCTCCACAACATTGACCCAATGGGCAGTGAGGGAAAGGTATCGTCCCTGGCCATGGGTACTGGTCCACGCATCGGTGGTCAGGTGGACCCTGCTACTGACGGCGTTTAGTAGTGCATGTTTAATGTTTCCCTCGACATGTTTTTGCAGAGCAGGGACAGCTTGCCTGCTGAAATAAAATCGGCTTGGCACATTATATTGTGGGACTGCCAATGCCATAAAGTTCCTGAAACTGTCAGTCTCCACCAGCCTGAATGACAGCATTTCAAGGGACAGGAGTTTTGCAAGGCCAGCATTCAGAGCCTGTGCTCGTGGATGGTTTGCCGAGTATGGCCATCTTTTATCCCATGCCTGTGTTACCGATGGCTGTTTTTTGTTCTGGGAGTGTGACGATGACTGTGAACTTTCTGCAGTGGGTGGAATAACAGTTTCTCTATGGACAACAGTGACCGAGGTTCTTCCATGGAGATCCTGTGAGGAAGCCGAAACAGGTGTGTGAGAGCTGGAGGTAGAGGCTCGAACATGACCTAAAGATGTAGGTGCTGCTGTAGGTTGGCCTACATCTCCAGTGTGTCTTTGGAACTCAGCTACGTGCTTTGTCCGTACATGTGTCCACATATTTGTGGTATTCAGGTTCCTGATATTTTTACCTCTTTTAACTTTTTGCTTACACAGCTTGCATTGAACATAGCAAATATCATGTACAAGTCTGTCAAAAAAGGACCACGCAGTGCAAGTCATGGGAGCGCCAATTTTGACAGTTCTAAGAGAACTGCTCCCAACAGGTGCCAAACTGGAGGCTACAGGCAAGCGAGTCTGCAGCCTACCTCTCCCTCCTCTTTGTACCGTTGGGACAATCTCTTCCTCAGAGCTGCTCCCACCACCTTCCTGTTGCTCACGCCATGTTGGGTCTCGGACTTCATCATCTCCACTACCCTCTTCCAACACCTGCTGCTGTTGGATGGTCTGGGCAGCACCATGCTCCACAAAACCTGGCACCTGAGTCTCATCATCATCATAAGATGCGTTCTGCGGTGTGCTGTCCATCGCACTGGCTCACCCGCCTCTTCAGATTGAGAGAGACACAGCTGTTGCGCATCACTGCATACTCCCTCTTCTTCAAATTGCAGAATGCTGCTTGCCTGTGCCCGTGTTTGCGAGCCAACAGATTCTGAGAACAGAAGCAGAGACTCAGCTGGCTCCTGTACAGAACTCTCTGACTGCCTTGGCAATTTGACAGGCGGTGAACAGACAGATGGTTGCTCAACAGTGTTGTGTTCCTGAGAGGAGGTGGAAGGAATTGAAGTCGATGCATTGGCTGCCATCCAACCAACAACGGCTTCAATTTGTTCTTCCCGCAGCAGGGGGCACGCCGAGCTCCTACCAAAGTGCGCATAAAGGAACGCTCACGGGGATAAATGGTGGATGCTGTGTCACTGAGGGCGGCAGCAGACACAGAATCCCCATGTCCTCTCCCTGCTGAAACTCCACGACCACGTGCCTTACTCACTAACTTCTTCATCTTGGTAGATTGATAAAGAAAGTCAGAAAAGTTATAAGGCCTAAGTGTGGTTATTAGCAGAGACTGAAGTGAACACTGAAACACAACTGTTCACAATCTGTGAAAGGCTACTCCTTTGTCTACTTCTATAGTGTTTGCAACCAATGTATTGGATACGGATGGAAGCGCGTCACACTAATAGTTAAATTGCATGGAGCTGCAAGAATTACACTGAAGGAAAAAAAAAATAGTCTGTGAGTGACAGGTGCAGATGCCTACAGACAGCGTTGCATGCAGAGCAAACTGCAGCGTCACCTGCACTCACACACACCTTGCAGAGCTGTTAAAACAACACTGCAGGCAAAAGGAAGCTTTACACAGCGATTGGTGCTAGCCTGCCTACAGCACAGTACAGTAAATCGCAATCTCTAACTGTCCCTCAGAGTCAGCACAGTAGCGTTCTGTCCCTTACTGAATTCACAGCACAGTGACGCTAAAATGGCGGCGGCGCCTTTTATACACTGAAGAAAAAAAAAAAGAGTCTGTGAGTGACAGGTGCAGATGCCTACAGACAGCGTTGCATACAGAGCAAACTGCAGCGTCACCTGCACTCACACACACCTTGCAGAGCTGTTAAAACAACACTGCAGGCAAAAGGAAGCTTTACACAGCGGTTGGTGCTAGCCTGCCTACAGCACAGTACACTAAATCGCAATCTCTAACTGTCCCTCAGAGTCAGCACAGTAGCGTTCTGTCCCTTACTGAATTCACAGCACAGTGACGCTAAAATGGCGGCGGCGCCTTTTATAGTGCATTCTGACATCATTTCAGCATCCAATCACAGCCATGCCATTAGTTAACATGACCGCAGCAGTACAGGATGTGCCCACACTTCTTAGGATTCCTCATTGGCTGACTAAAATCACATTGCCTCGCAAAGAATTATGGGAACTTCCGATTACGGTATTCGATAAGATGAAAATATCGAAACAAATTATCGAAAGGCCGATAGAGCTAATATCGGCCGATAGCCGATATTTGCATTATCGTATCGCTCAACACTACTCACAACAGATCTAGATAAGTTCCATAGGGGGTCTAGTTTCCAAAATGGTGTTACTTGTGGGGGATTCCACTGTTTAGGCGCATCAGGGGCTCCCAAACGCGACATGGCGTCCAATCTCAATTCCAGCCAAGTTTGGTTTGAAAAAGTCAAACGGCGCTCCTTCTCTTACGAGCTCTGCCGTGTGCCCAAACAGTGGTTTTCCCCCACATATGGGGTATTGGCGTACTCAGGAGAAATTGCACAACAACTTTATCTGTCCATTTTCTCCTTTTACCCTTGTGAAAATAAAAAAAAGTTTGTAAAAGGTAATTTTTGTGACTAAAAAGTTAAATATTAATTTTTTCATTCCACTTTGCTTCAGCTCCTGTGAAGCACCTGAAGGGTTAATAAACTTATTGAATGTGGTTTTGAGTACCTTGAGGGGTGCAGTTTTTAGAATGGTGTCACTTTGGATATTTTCTGCCATATAGACCCCTCAAAGTGACTTCAAATGTGAGGTGGTCCCTAAAAAAAATCGCTTTGTAAATTTTGTTGTAAAAATGAGAAATCGCTGGTCAACTTTTAACCCTTATAATTTCCTAACAAAAAAAAATTTTGGTTCCAAAATTGTGCTGATGTAAAGTAGACATGTGGGAAATGTTATTTCTTAACTATTTTGTGTGACATATTTCTCTGTTTTAAGGGAATAAAAATTGCACAATTTTCAAAATTTTCACCATATTTGCGTTTTTTTCAAAAATAAATGCAAGTTATATCGAATAAATTTTACCATTAACGTGAAGTACAATATGTCACGAGAAAACAATCTCAGAATCGCTAAGATCCGTTGAAGCGTTCCAGAGTTATAACCTCATAAAGAGACAGTGATCAGAATTGTAAAAATTGGCCCGTTCATTAACGTGCAAACCACCCTTGGGGTTAAGGGGTTAACAAACACAGTTTTCATGCAAATTGGAGGTTGTTAAGGGATTAAAACCCTTTTCTAAATCCTTTTTTAGGTTGTTCAGTTAAAAAAGCTCAGATTTTGATGTCTAAGTGACTAGCATGGTTAGAATTTAGTTATTTGTTCAAAAGAGATTTGTCACCAGATTTTTGCAACTATATCTTAGAGCAGCTTGATTTAGGGCAGAGACTCTTATTCCAGTGATGCATCATTACTTTGTTGCTTCCTGCAGTTTTGATAATATTCTTGTTTTATCTGCTGCAGATCTACAAATTCTCTGAGTGCTGCGCTCTGAATAATCCCACCCACAACATGAATTGGCAGCTGTCTGTGAACACTTTACATAGGCAGAAATCTATCAATCACTGGTGAAGGTGAGGTTACACAGAGCTCATGAAAATGAAAGACTACATGGCAGCAGGTTTCCTTGTCCTCTAGTGATAGTTTCCAGATGATAAAACTGTGATTTTATCAAATCTACATCAGGCAGCCCAGTGAGTGACACATCGATTGAATCAAGGTCTCAGTCTGTATATTACAGTTATATGAAAAAGTTTGGGCACCCCTATTAATCTTAAGCTTAATGTTTTATAAAAATTAGTGTTTTTGCAACAGCTATTTCAGTTTGATAGATCTAATAACTATTGGACACAGTAATGTTTCTGCCTTGAAATGAGGTTTATTGTACTAATAGAAAATGTGCAATCTGCATCTAAACAAAATTTGACAGTTGCATAAGTATGGGCACCTCACCAGAAAAGTGACATTAATATTTAGTAGATCCTCCTTCAGCAAAAATAACAGCCTCTAGTCGCTTCCTGTAGCTTTTAATGAGTTCCTGGATCCTGGATGAAGGTATTTTTGACCATTCCTCTTTACAAAACAATTCCAGTTCAGTTAAGTTTGATGGTCGCCGAGCATGGACAGCCCTCTTAATAATAATAATAATAATCTTTATTTATATAGTGCCATCATATTCCGCAGCGCTTTACAGTTTAACAGTTTCAAAACACAAGTCATAAGTAACAACGTTAACAATACAGTAATTAAAGCAAAATAAGACGGCCCTGCTCGTGAGAGCTTACAATCTACAATGAGGTGGGGGAGATACAAAGTACAGGTGTGTATATACAATGGTGCATTTACAATGATGGTCCAGCCATCTTAAGGGAGTGAGGGATGGATGGAGATAGTGAATGGGCTACACACACACACACACACTTACACAGAGAATGACTTTGATTAGTGAATGTGATAGGCCGCTCTGAACAGATGTGTTTTGAGGGAGCGCCTGAAACCATGCAAATTGTGGATAGTCCTAATTTCTTGGGGTAGAGCATTCCAGAGGATTGGCGCAGCGCGGGAGAAGTCTTGGAGTCGGGAGTGGGAGGTACGGATTAGTGCAGAGGTTAGTCGAAAGTCGTTTGCAGAGCGCAGCAGTCGGTTAGGCCGATAGATAGAAATGAGGGAGGATATGTAGGGGGGTGCTGCAGTGTGGAGAGCTTTGTGGGTGAGAACAAGTACTTTGAATTGGAGCCTATAATGAATGGGCAGCCAGTGTAAGGACTGGCGAAGAGCGGACGCGTCCGAGTACCGATTAGCCAGATGGATGACCCTGGCTGCTGCATTAAGGATGGACTGGAGAGGGCATAGTCGAGTAATGGGGAGGCCAAGTAATAGAGAGTTGCAGTAGTCCAGGCGGGAGTGGATCAATGCTACAGTGAGGGTTTTTGTTGTTTCCATGGTGAGAAAAGGGCAGATTCTAGAGATGTTCTTTAGGTGTAGGCTGTTATGTTTCGGTAGCTGAGGAGTGCAGGTAAAAAAGGCAATACACCAGAGAAGTTGGAATCCATGAGATTGCAGTACCCTGACTAACCACCACAACTAGAGGCAGCCGTGGAGCGTTCCTACGTTGGTCCTAGACGCCTCGTCACAGCCTGAGAAACTAACTACACCTAAAGATAGAAAGAGGAAAGCTATCTGCCCCGGAGCAGATCCCCAAAGAACATAGAAAGCCCCCAAACATGTAATGGCGGTTAGACAAGATGAAATACTGACACAGACAGAAAATAGTATGAGCAAACGTTGGGGCCCAAACTACCTAAATAGAAAAGGATAGGAAGGGCACTTACTGCAATCCCAAAAAACCCTGAAAAGCACCAACTCTACTAATTTCAAAATCACCTGAGATCACACGACCTCTACCACCTAAATTAGTTCTCTGGTGTAACAAAATCAAAACAGCAGCCACTGAAAAAACTGGAAAAAGCAAAAGTACAAACATCAGTGGCTGAACTAAACTGAGAGGGCAAAAGCCCCCGGAGGGGACCCTGAAGGCCCCCACAGAAGTGCAGGACAAAATGCAAAAATCAAGCACAAAAACAAAAAGAAGAAAATGTCTTATCTGTTAGCAGGAGATGCAGACACGACACAGCAGGCTACAAAGGAAACAGGACTCAAGGATTGAGACCAGAACAATTGATCACCGGCAACCCTGATGGGAAGGCGACTCCCTTATATAAGACCAGTCAGTAACACCTGATTCCCACTCCTCACAATCTTCACTGGACAGTCCAGTACCGCTTGTAACCACCAGAGGGAGCCTCTGCTCAGAACTCATTTCAAGTCCATTCACAACAGTACCCCCCCCTTGAGGAGGGGTCACCGAACCCTCACTTGAGCAACCAGGTCGGTCAGGATGAGTTCTATGATACGCACGGATGAGTCTCCTAGCATGGATGTCCGAAGCAAACACCCAAGAATTGTCTTCCTGACCATAACCTCTCCACTTAACCAAATACTGGAGTTTCCGTCTAGAAAAACGAGAATTCAATATTTTCTCAACCACAAACTCCATATTGCCCTCAACCAGAACAGGATCAGGAGGCAAAGCAGCAGGAACCACTGGCTCAACAAACCTCTTCAACAAGGACTTGTGGAACACGTTATGGATCTTAAATGTCCCTGGAAGAAGCAAACGAAAAGAAACAGGATTAAGAATCTCCATGATCTTATAAGGTCCAATGAACCTAGGCTTAAATTTAGGAGATGCCACTCTCATAGGAATATTTTTGAGGACAACCAGACCAAGTCCCCCACTTTAAACCGAGGACCATCAGTCCTATGCCGGTTAGCAAACCGCTGGGCCCTCTCCTGAGAGAGGGACAACCTCTCCACTACCTGGTCCCAAATCTGTTGCATACGCTCCACAACAGAGTCAACACCTGGACAGACAGAAGCCTCCGTCTGTCCTGAAGAAAATCGAGGGTGAAACCCAGAATTACAGAAAAATGGAGACATCAAAGTGGCAGAGCTAGCCCTATTATTAAGAGCAAACTCAGCCAAAGGCAAAAAAGAGACCCAGTCATCCTGATCAGCAGACACAAAGCATCTTAGATAAGTCTCCAATGTCTGGTTTGTTCTCTCAGTTTGACCATTGGTCTGAGGATGAAACGCCGAGGAGAAAGACAATTGAACACCAAGTTTGGAACAAAAGGTCCTCCAAAATCTGGAAACAAACTGGACTCCTCTGTCAGACACAATGTTCTCAGGAATGCCGTGTAAACGAACTACGTGCTGAAGGAACAAAGGCACCAATTCAGAGGAGGAAGGCAACTTAGGTAATGGCACAAGATGTATCATCTTGGAAAACCTATCACAAATCACCCAGATGACGGTCATTCTCTGAGAAACAGGGAGGTCGGAAATGAAATCCATAGAGATATGGGTCCATGGTCTCTTGGGCACAGGCAATGGCATCAACAAACCACTAGAGCGAGAGCAAGGCTTGGAGCGAGAGCAAGTCCCGCAGGACTGCACAAATTCCCTGACATCATGAGACAAGGTAGGCCACCAAAAGGACCGACTAACCAAGTCTCTGGTACCAAAAATTCCGGGATGCCCAGCCAACGCGGAACAATGAATCTCAGACATCACACTCTTTTTCCACTGGTCCGGGACAAACAATTTTCCAACAGGGCAGCGCTCGGGTCTATCCTCCTGACACCCCTCCAGAGCAAGTCTCAAATTGGTGAGATGGCGGAAAGAAGTACACCCTCTTTCAAAATAACAGAAGGATCAGATAACTCAGGAGAGTCCGCAAGGAAACTCCTCGAGAGGGCATTCGCCTTAACATTCTTAGTGCCAGGAAGAAAGGAAACCACAAAATTAAAACGTGTGAAAAACAAGGCCCACCTGGCCTGTCTAGGATTGAGTCGCTTGGCAGATTCCAGATAAACCAGATTCTTATGGTCCGTAAGGACCACCACCTGATGTTTGGCTCCCTCCAGCCAATGTCTCCACTCTTCAAAAGCCCACTTCATGGCCAGTAACTCCCGATTACCCACGTCATAATTACGTTCAGTAGGAGAAAATTTTCGAGAGAAAAAGGCACAAGGGTTACTTTTAGAGGTCTCTGGATCTTTTTGGAACAAAACGGCACCTGCCCCAATTTCAGAGGCATCAACCTCCACCTGAAATGGCAGAGAAACATCAGGCTGCCATAGAACAGGAGCAGAAGTGAATCTCTGCTTAAGTTCCTGAAATGCAGAGACTGCCTCAGGAGGCCAATTCACCACATCAGAACCCTTTCTGGTCAAATCAGTCAATGGTTTAACAATAACCGAGAAATTACCAATAAATTTACGATAAAAATTGGCAAAACCCAAAAATCTTTGAAGAGCCTTTAATGAAGTAGGTTGGACCCAATCACAGATGGCCTGAACCTTGACCGGGTCCATTTCAATAACAGATGGGGACAAAATGAATGCCAGAAATGAGATCCTCTGTACGCCAAAAAGACACTTTGATCCCTTCACATACAGAGCATTCTCTCTCAAAATCTGGAATACAGTTCGAACATGTTTCACATGAGAGTCCCAGTCATTAGAAAAAATCAAGATATCATCCAAATAAACAATCAGAAATTTATCCACAAAATCCCTGAAAATGTCATTCATGAAGGACTGGAAGACAGAAGGAGCATTAGTGAGCCCAAAGGGCATCACAAGGTACTCAAAATGCCCCTCAGGGTATTGAATGCCGTCTTCCATTCATCCCCGTGCTTAATGCGAATAAGGTTATACGCCCCCCTGAGGTCAAGCTTGGTAAACCAAGTAGCGTTTTTCACCCTGGAAAACAGGTCAGAAATCAAAGGTAACGGGTATTGATATTTTACAGTAATATTGTTCAAAAGACGATAATCAATACACGGCCTTAATGAACCATCCTTTTTGGCCACAAAGAAAAAACCGGCACCTAAGGGTGAAGAGGATGGTCTGATATGACCCTTCTCCAATGACTCCTTGATATAAGACCGCATAGCGTCATGTTCAGGTACAGACAAGTTAAAAAGGCGACCTTTAGGGAATTTACTACCAGGCACTAATTCAATAACGCAGTCATAGCTCCTATGGGGAGGCAAGGATGCAGATTTACTTTCGCTAAATACATCAGAAAAATCAATCAAAAAGTCAGGAACATCCTGAGCCTGGGGGAGAGCAGAAAAAACAGGAGTGTTGGTATTAACACATTGGCAGCCCCAACTGGTTACAGACACAGATTTCCAATCCAAAACAGGATTATGAGACTGCAACCAAGGGAAGCCCAGTACGATAATATCATGCAGATTATACAGAACCAAAAATTTACAGCACTCCTGATGATCAGGTTCAACCCTCATTATCACCTGAGTAGAGAACTGAGGTTTATTCTCAGCCAAAGGGGTAGAATCGATCCCCAGTAGGGGAATAGACTTCTGTAGGGGTATCAAGGGAAACCCACAACGTTTAGCAAAATCATAATCCATCAGGTTAATAGCTGCTCCAGAATCAACGAAAGCCTGAGCAGAAAATAAGGACAGAGAGCATATCAGAGTGACAGTTAATAAAAACTTAGTCTGAACACTACCCAAGACAACTGAGCGTGCAAAACGTCTTCCCCGCTTAGGGCAGACTGAAATAGCATGAGAGGCATCACCACTGTAGAAACATAACCCATTGCGCTTTTGAAACTCATGACGCTGTGCCCCAGACACCACTCTATCACACTGCATGGGTTCAGAAGCAGGTTCACAAGGCAACACCAATCCACGCATACTTCTCCGCTCACGCAAACGTCTGTCAATTTGAATCGCTAATGACATAGAATCATTGAGACCAGAGGGGACAGAGAATCCCACCATAACATCCTTTACATTATCTGAGAGACCCTTCTGAAAAAGGGCCGCCAAAGCGTCGTCATTCCACTTGGTCAGGACTGCCCACCTACGGAATCTCTGACAGTATAACTCAGCGTCATCAAGACCCTGATTTAATGCCAACAAGGCTTTTTCAGCTTGATCAGTGACATTAGGCTCATCGTACAATAACCCCAAAGCCTGAAAAAATGCATCAACATCACTCAAAACAGGATCCCCAGGTGTCAGGGAAAAAGCCCAATCCTGAGGATCGCCGCGCAGGAGAGAGATGACAATTTGAACCTGCTGCGCTGCGTTCCCTGAGGACTTAGATTTTAAGGCAAAAAACAATTTACAATTATTTTTGAAATTCTGAAACTTAGCTCGATCCCCTAAAAACAAATCTGGCATGGGAATCCTAGGTTCCACAACAGGCAACCTAGCAAGATAGGCAGCAATACTCCGAACCTCAGTGGCAAGCTGATCCACACTGCCAGACAACTGTGCAAACTCCATTGAGAGAAAAAAAAATCCTCCCCAGCACCCAGAGATACAGAGGGAAAAAAAATGCAACAAACAGAAAAATATCTCTGACAACTCTGACAACCTTTTTTCTTTCACAATATTTTTTCCCTACTGTGAGTACCATACAATTTTCAATTTTTAGGCCCGTGATACTGTTATGTTTTGGTAGCTGAGGAGTGCAGGTAAAAAAGGCAATACACCAGAGAAGTTGGAATCTATGAGATTGCAGTACCCTGACTAACCACCACAACTAGAGGCAGCCGTGGAGCGTTCCTACGTTGGTCCTAGACGCCTCGTCACAGCCTGAGAAACTAACTACACCTAAAGATAGAAAGAGGAAAGCTATCTGCCCCGGAGCAGATCCCCAAAGAGCATAGAAAGCCCCCAAACATGTAATGGCGGTTAGACAAGATGAAATACTGACACAGACAGAAAATAGTATGAGCAAAGGTTGGGGCCCAAACTACCTAAATAGAAAAGGATAGGAAGGGCACTTACTGCAATCCCAAAAAACCCTGAAAAGCACCAACTCTACTAATTTCAAAATCACCTGAGATCACACGACCTCTACCACCTAAATTAGTTCTCTTGTGTAACAAAATCAAAACAGCAGCCACTGAAAAAACTGGAAAAAGCAAAAGTACAAACATCAGTGGCTGAACTAAACTGAGAGGGCAAAAGCCCCGGAGGGGACCCTGAAGGCCCCCACAGAAGTGCAGGACAAAATGCAAAAATCAAGCACAAAAACAAAAAGAAGAAAATGTCTCATCTGTTAGCAGGAGATGCAGACACGACACAGCAGGCTACAAAGGAAACAGGACTCAAGGATTGAGACCAGAACAATTGATCACCAGAAACCCTGATGGGAAGGCGACTCCCTTATATAAGACCAGTCAGTAACACCTGATTCCCACTCCTCACAATCTTCACTGGACAGTCCAGTACCGCTTGTAACCACCAGAGGGAGCCTCTGCTCAGAACTCATTTCAAGTCCATTCACAACAGTAGGCGGCAAGAGCGGGCAAGAGATTGTATATGGGAGGTGAAGGAGAGATTGGTGTCAAACATAACACCCAGACAGCGAGCCTGCTGCCGGGGTGTTATTATGGTGCTGCCCACTGAGAGGGAAATGTCAGATTTAGGGAGGTTAGTAGACGGCGGGAGCAGAAGAAGTTCAGTTTTGGAGAGGTTAAGTATCAGATAGAGAGCGGACATGATGTTGGAGACTGCGGACAGACAGTCGGTGGCGTTCTGTAGTACAGCGGGGGTAAGGTCGGGGGATGACGTGTATAATTGTGTGTCATCAGCATAAAGATGGTACTGAAAGCCAAATCTGCTGATGGTCTGTCCAATTGGGGCGGTGTAGAGAGAGAAGAGAAGGGGGCCAAGGACTGAGCCCTGGGGTACACCGACAGTGAGAGGAAGAGGAGATGAAGTGGAGCCAGAGAACGAAACACTGAAGGAGCGGTCAGAAAGATAGGAGGAGAACCAGGAGAGAACAGTGTCCTTAATACCTAGTGACTGGAGCCTAGACAGTAGGAGACGGTGGTCAACCGTGTCGAAAGCTGCAGAAAGATCGAGTAGAATGAGCAGAGAGTGGTCGCCGTTACGTTTTGCTGTCAGAAGGTCATTGGTCACTTTGATGAGTGCAGTTTCAGTCGAATGTAGGGGTCGGAAGCCGGACTGTGAAGGGTCTAGGAGAGTGAGTGGAGAGGTAACGGGTGAGGCGGGTTTCTTTAGTAGTGGAGTAATGATGGAGTGTTTGAAGGAGGATGGGAAAATGCCAGAGGAGAGTGAGAGATTGAAGATTGTAGTTAGGTGAGTTGTGACAACAGGAGAGAGAAACTGGAGATGTGAGGGGATGGGGTCGGTAGTGCATGTAGTCGAACGAGAGGAAGAGAGGAGTTTGGAGACTTCTTCTTCTGTGATGGGATCAAATGTGGAAATTGAGCCAGAGGAAGTGCAGGGAGGGATGGGAGTCACAGCACTTGGTGGTTGAGAGCAGATTTCCTGACGGATAGTATCTATTTTTTCTATAAAGTGGGAGGCCAGGTCGTTAGCACAAATGTCAGTGATAGGGGCTTGTGCTTTTGGCCTGAGGAGGGAGTGAAAAGTGTCAAAAAGTTTCTTGGGGTTGTTGGCTAGTGAGGAGATCAGGGTGGTGAAGTAGGTCTGTTTGGCGAGGTGAAGGGCTGCATTATAAGTTCTTAACATGAATTTAAAGTGGATGAAGTCTTCTGGTGTGCGGGTTTTTCTCCATAGGCGTTCAGCACTCCTAGAGCATCGCTGGAGAAGGTGAGTTTGCGATGTGAGCCAGGGCTGTTTTACTGTGTGTTTGGAAGTTCTGAGGGTGAGCGGTGCTACTTGGTCAAGGGTGCTTCTAAGAGTCTCATTGTAGTGATGAACAGCCAGATCAGGACAAGAAAAAGAGGAGATTGGGGACAGCGATGAGTGTAGGGAGTCTGAAAGTGTCTGAGGGTTAATGGCTTGTAGATTTCTGAATGTGTGGTAGGTAGGAGTTCGCTGGGGTGGTGGAGGATTTGTGAGGGTGAAGGAGAGAATGTTGTGGTCAGAGAGTGGAAGCGGTGAGTTATTTAGGTGGGAGATTGAACAGAGGCGGACAAAGACCAGGTCAAGGGTGTTGCCATCCTTGTGTGTCTCAGAGGTTGAAAGCTGTGAGAGGCCTAGAGAAGTGGTTAGTGATAGAAGCTTAGAAGCAGATGTGGAGGTAGGACTGTTAATGGGGATGTTGAAGTCTCCAAGGATAAGGGTTGGTAGTTCTGAGGACATGAAGTGCGGCAGCCAGGCTAAGAAGTGGTCAAGGAACTGGGTGGGCGAGCCTGGGGCTGATATATGACCGCTACTCTGAGGGAGAGGGGATGGAAGAGCCTGATGGTGTGGACCTCAAAAGAAGGGAATGAGAGTGATGGAATTGGGGGGATGACCTGGAAAGTGCATTGTGGGGACAGGAGTATGCCAACTCCACCACCATGTCTGTTTGTGGGTCTCGGGGAATGGGAGAACTGTAAGCCACCATAGGAAATGGCAGCAGGGGAGACCGTGTCAGAATCCTGAATCCAGGTTTCAGTGAGGGCCAACAGATGAAGAGAGTTGTTCAGAAAGTAGTTGTGCAGGAAAGATAGTTTGTTGCATGCAGACCGTGGATTCCAGAGGGCACAATTGAAAGAAGGAGATGAGGGAGTGCAAGTAATATTAACAAGATTATTATGGTTTCGACATGAGGTAGGGTAGGGATTGAGGTTGGGGGATGGACCAGGGTTGGGGGAGATGTCCCCTGAAATCAGTAGGAGTAGGAAGATAAAGAGCAGGTAGTTGTTGGAGTTGTAAGTAGGTTTTTTCTGTGATATGTTTGGGCAAGATGGGCTGAGGTTTCTCAGGAAGGTGAGGAGTGCATGGGAACTGTACATGGGAGAGAGAAGTATGGAGGGGCTGATGTATATGAGTCGTGATGGAGGGGGGATGGGGCAGTGAATGTGGATGGCAAGGGAACACAGGAGGAGAGAGGTAATGTACATAATTAAAAAGAAAGCAAAGTGTGGGCTACCTGATTCCTGCCCTGATTAACTGCCATGGATAACTGCCGTTTACTCGATGCTTGTCTTTCGTGATGCTTTGCTTTCTGTGATGCGTGCGCCCCCTTACTGCGTGCGCCCCTTAGACTACTTCTAAATATATAGCCCACACTACAGGGTCTGGAAAGTGGGATTGTGGGAGCTGATTTGGGATAATTTGCCAGCTGGGGCAGCACACCAGGGGTGGTTAGATCATCAAAGGCAACCTGGCAACATCTATATGCTTTACCACCTTCCACCTGATAGGATCTAGAGAGGCCCCAGTCACAGGGATATAAAGCAGTAAGTATTTTAAACACAGTGCAAAAATGAATTATTCCAAAGCATTATTACCAGGCACATTAAACTATGTTGCAAGATGGTAAAGCAGTGGTTGGCAGGAAGCAGAAGTATGGAGTGCACACCATTAATATATAGTGCAGCATACAACACAGATAGCAGAGGTGGGGATTCTATCATTCAGCTGTTTGCTTCCACTGAATGCAGATCATACCATTAATATATAGTGCAGCATACAACACAGATAGCAGAGGTGGGGATTCTATCATTCAGCTGTTTGCTTCCACTGAATGCAGATCATACCATTCATATATAGTGCAGCATACAACACAGATAGCAGAGGTGGGGATTCTATCATTCAGCTGTTTGCTTCCACTGAATGCAGATCATACCATTAATATATAGTGCAGCATACAACACAGATAGCAGAGGTGGGGATTCTATCATTCAGCTGTTTGCCTCCACTGAATGCAGATCATACCATTAATATATAGTGCAGCATTAGTGTTGAGCGATACTGCTCGATATCTAAAAATATCGTATCGAAATGGTATCGCCGATATCACTAAATATCGTCGATATCCGATTCTGATACCGGAAGTCCCATGTAAGTCTATGGGAACAAAATATCGCAACAAAAAAAAACCCTTTCTTTCGTTGTAAACACAAAATATACACACATAGAATACATATATATATATATATATACATGTCATTGTGACATATATATATATACATATATTTATAGTTTATACACTTCTACATAGTAAAATAGACTGATTCAATTGCCGGGTAAAGCCGTGACATACCCCATAGAAGTCGACGGGCTCGGTGCCGAGTACCCCCAAAACCTCTGGCTCTGTGCGACTCAACTTGGGCGTCACGAACAGGATTCTGTAGCTCGCTATAAGCGAGTCCTGTGTGCCTGAATTGAACTGGTTTTGTGCTTGAGAATTGCTAAAATCATCAGAGAATGTATTTGCCATTTTTCAGCCATATCTGCGTCACGACGAGGCACTGGTGAAGAAGAAGGGCGTGCTCTTCGTGGGTGTACACTCACTCAGTGGCGCAAAAACGATGGCCGACCACTGTAAATGGTACTGCAATGTAAGATCGTGCCCCACAGCTCTTCAGTTCCGCCTCCTCATCCTCCTCAGTGTGCGGAAACTAACACGAAGGTCACGCATCCCTACAAAAGAGGGGCCCTCTCCAGATGCTAATGACACATGTGACTTGGCAGAGATGGCTAATGGACACGAGCAGAAGTGTGAAGGGATGGAGCAGTCAGAGCTCTCCCCCCACGGAAGCGACCCGATCGCCACGGAACCACCGTTGGGCACCCGGCCTGGAAACCCTCCTACGCTGCAAGAAGCGGAGGATACCCTAAGAGGCCTGGCCCGGCACCGGGAGGAGGTCGCCAGGATGGAAGCCAGCTGGCGTGCCCTAAAACTAAACTTGGAGCGGCGCCAATCCCTCTTACCTGAAGTGTCTGTACCGGAAGGTGAGGCACCCGTTCTAGTAGAGGAGTCCGTGCGGGCATCCCAGCCCTTGCAATGTGATCCGGTTGACGTTGTCGCAGTGGAGGCACCCATTCGTGCAAAAAACGGTGCACCGGCAGCACCCCAGATCCCGCTGTCTGCCCCTGTCGCTGAGACAGAAGAAGCGACACCCGTCCTCATGGAGGAGGCCGCGCAGGCACCAGAGCACTACCTGCCTGTACCGGAGCCCCGACTGTCATCTGTTCCAGAGCCGGCTGCTTCCTCCGCAGGTGAGCGCCGCCAGGACTGGAGGGCGCCAGGAGAGCTGCCGCAAACTGGACACTGTAAGCTGGCATTTGATGGTGGAGACATGGAGCAGCTGGTGGAGGAGAATTACAACCTGCGTCAGGAGGAAGAGTGGAGACGTTGGGAGCGGGAAGCAGAGCGACAAAGGGAGCAGCGAGAAACCCAAAAGCTTCGGCAACGTAACCTGGAGAAGGACCGGGCAGATAAGGACCGGATGAGAAAAGATAAAGGAACCCTGTGGGAGCCGCGGCGTAAGGGTGCAGTACGGAGCTTTAAATTGAAAGGTGGTTGGGGCTTCATCCAGGAGCCTGGACTTTATTTAGAAGTTTTTGTGAACCGGCGGGACGTGGAGGCTCACCTCCCAGAAGGACACCCGGGGAGGGACCTGTTGCCAGGAGACTTGGTGACTTACACCCGACACTGGGGTTACAATGGATGGTACGCCCTAAATGTTACCAGGTGCGACCCCTACTCCCCAGAGTGTCAGGAACCTGTGAGACCCTCGGAGCCTTCAGCCTCCCACATCCAGGCCTCTGCAAAAGTGCCCACCCCACGCCGTAAATCTCCCCAGCCTCCCTCAGTGGTCTCCTCAGCAGCCCCAGCTATGGACATGATAAGTATAGCTGGCCCGTACCCGGCGCCTGTTAGGCCCCCTGGGGTTCGTTCAGTCCGGGACATAGGGTTCCAGACCCGGAGGGAGATGAAAGAGGTGGCCACACAGACCCAGATAGCGGGTCACGACTTGACTGTACAGGCCACACGACGTCATCAGGTCCTGGTGGTCCTTGGTGTCTCGGATGTTTGGCAAGCATCAGAAGAGTACCAGGTGGTACCTGGAACACCCCTGCCAAAGAATTATAAATAACCCGGACAGGGTCCCTGTATGTAAATAGTTAAATTGTTGATGTACCCGGACGGGTGAATGTTCATAAAAAAGTTTTTTAATTTAATAAAAAAAAAAAAAACACAGTTTTCATTACTTTTATTACAGTCTCATCCTGCGACGCCATCGATCTCCTGTAAAAAAATGAAAAAAAAAAAAAAAAAAAGTATACCACCTGACCGACGCAGTCCATAGTAACGAGTGTCCCACAACGATCCAGCTCTGCTACATCAGAATGACAGGCAGAGCCTGTCATCCCGGCGCAGCACAGCTGATTACCTGCTTCCCCGGCGGTGACGTCATCGGACTGGTTTACGGCCGGAATTACCCTGCAGTCACTGCAGTTATCGCGAAAAACTGCATGTGACCGCCAGGGAGAAGATAATGGCGGCCATCAAGCAGTCCAGGACGTGACCGCCGGAGATCTTCTGCCAGGTAAGTGCCGCTGACTCCTGACAGACCCGACCGACGGACACTCACAGTGACAGTGACAAATCCGATTCCGATATTCGATATGACGAAAATATCGGTATTCGGAATCGAAAGGCCGATAGAGCTAATATCGGCCGATACCCGATATTTGCAGTATCGTATCGCTCAACACTATGCAGCATACAACACAGATAGCAGAGGTGGGGATTCTATCATTCAGCTGTTTGCTTCCACTGAATGCAGATCATACCATTAATATATAGTGCAGCATACAACACAGATAGCAGAGGTGGGGATTCTATCATTCAGCTGTTTGCTTCCACTGAATGCAGATCATACCTGTGTGAAGAGAGAAGATGAATGTTAATTCCTCGCCATGGATAACTGCCGTTTAATCGATGCTTGTCTTTCGTGATGCTTTGCTTTCTGTGATGCGTGCTCCCCCTTACTGCGTGCGCCCCTTAGACTACTCCTAAATATATAGCAAATGATCTGCAAATGATCCCACTGATGTTCAGTGATATTCAGGTCTGGGGAGTGGGATGGCCATTCCAGAACATTGTAATTGTTCCTCTGCATGAATGCCTGAGTAGATTTGGAGCGGTATTTTGGATCATTGTCTTGCTGAAAGATCCATCCCCTGCGTAACTTCAACTTTGTCACTGATTCTTGAACATTATTGTCAAGAATCTTCTGATACTGAGTGGAATCCATGCGTCCCTCAACTTTAACAAGATTCCCGGTGCTGGCACTGGCCACACAGCCCCAAAGCATGATGGAACCTCCACCAAATTTTACTGTGGGTAGCAAGTGTTTTTCTTGGAATGCTGTGTTTTTTTGACGCCATGCATAACACCTTTTTGTATGACCAAACAACTCAATCTTGGTTTCATCAGTCCACAGGACCTTCTTCCAAAAAGAAATTGGCTTCTCCAAATGTGCTTTTGCATACCTCAGCCGACTCTGTTTGTGGCGTGCTTGCAGAAACGGCTTCTTTCGCATCACTCTCCCATACAGCTTCTCTTTGTGCAAAGTGCGTTGTATAGTTGACCGATGTACAGTGACACCATCTGCAGCAAGTTGATGCTGCAGCTCTCTGGAGGTGGTCTGAGGATTGTCCTTGACTGATCTCACCTGTTATGTTTAGCTAGCTGAGGAGAATAAGCAAAAACGGCAATACACCAGAGAGGCTGGAACCTATTGGATTGCAGTAACCTGAACTAACCACACAATTAGAGGTAGCCGTGGAGCGTTCCTACGTTGATCCTAGACTCCTCGTCACAGCCTGAGAGATAACTACACCTAAAGGCAGAAAGATGAAAGCTATCTGCCCCGGAGCAGATCCCCAAAGAAAATAGGAAGCCCCCAAACATGTAATGGCGGTTAGACAAGAAGAAAACACGGACACAGACAGAAAATAGAATGAGCAAACGCTGGGGCCCAATCTGTCTAGACAGAAAAGTACAGGAAAGAATTCTGACTGCAATCCAACAAAAAACCCTAAAAAATACCAACTCTTCTGATTGCAAAAACACCTGAGATCACACGATCTCCACCACCTAAATCAGATCTCTGGTGTAACAAAACTAAGCCACAGCCACTGAAAAAACAGGAAAAAGCAAAAGAACAAATAACAGTGGCTACAGATAAACTGAGAGGAGCACAGGCCCCAGGAGGGGACCGGCTGACCTCCACAAAAGTGCAGAAAACAATGCAAAAAAGCAAGCACAAAAAGTAAAGCAGAAAATATCTTATCTGAAAGCAGATGTTGCAGGCAGATGTTGTGTTTTGGAAGCTGAGGAGAATAAGCAAAAACGGCAATACACCACAAGGCTGGAACCTATTGGATTGCAGTACCCTGAACTAACCACACTAGAGGCAGCCGTGGAGCGTTCCTACGTTGATCCTAGATGCCTCGTCACAGCCTGAGAGATAACTACACCTAAAGGCAAAAAGATGAAAGCTATCTGCCCCAGAGCAGATCCCCAAAGAAAATAGGAAGCCCCCAAACATGTAATGGCGGTTAGACAAGAAGAAGCACGGACACAGACAGAAAATAGAATGAGCAAACGCTGGGGTCCAATATGTCTAGACAGAAAAGTACAGGAAAGGATACTCACTGCAATCCAAAAAAACCCCTAAAAAATAACAACTCTTCTGATTGCAAAAACACCTGAGATCACACGATCTCTACCTCCTAAAATCAGATCTCTGGTGTAACAAAACTAAACCGCAGCCACTGAAAAAACAGGAAAAAGCAAATGAACAAATAACAGTGGCTTCAGATAAACTGAGAGGAGCACAAGCCCCCGGTGGGGACCTGGCTGACCTCCACAGAAGTGCAGGGAACAATGCAAAAAGCAAGCACAAAAATAAAAGCAGAAAATATCTTATCTGATAGCAGAAGATGCAGGCAAAACTCAGCAAACTTCCAAATGAACCAGGAACCACAATTGAGACAAGAACAATTGATCACCGGCAACCATCATGGGAGGGAACCTCCCTTATATCAAAGAAAAAAAAAAGTTGTCAGTTGTCAGAGATTTTTTTTTTCCTGTTTGTTGCATTTTTTTCCCTCTTTTTCTCTGGAAGCTGCTGAGGAGGATTTTTTTTTCTCTTAATGGAGCTTGCACAGTTGTCTGGCCTTGTGGATCAGCTTGCCACTGAGGTTCGGAGTATTGCTACCTATCTTGCTAGGTTGCCGGTTGTGGAACCTAGGATTCCCATTCCAGATTTGTTTTTGGGAAATAGGGCTAAATTTCTGAATTTCAAAAATAACTGTAAGTTGTTTTTTGCCTTAAAGCCTAAGTCCTCAGGGAACGCAGCACAGCAGTTCAGATTGTCATCTCTTTCCTGCGCGGCGACCCTCAGCATTGGGCTTTTTCCCTGATACCTGGGGATCCTGTTTTGAATGATATTGATACATTTTTTCTGGCTCTGTGGTTATTGTACGATGAACCTAATGTCACTGATCAAGCTGAAAAAACCTTGTTGGTATTAAATCAGGGTCTTGATGACGCTGAGTTGTACTGTCAGAAATTCCGAAAGTGGGCAGTCCTGACCAAATGGAATCATGGTGCTTTGGCGGCCCTTTTTCGGAAGGGGCTGTCAGAGATTGTAAAGGATGTTATGGTGGGATTCCCTGCTCCCTCTGGTCTCAATGATTCTATGTCATTGGCTATTCAAATTGACAGACGTTTGTGTGAGCGCAGAGGTATGCGTGAGTTAGTGTTGCCTTGTGAGCCAGCTTCTGAGCCCATGCAGTGTGATAGAGTGACTTCTGGGGCACAGCGTCATGAGTTTCGAAAGCGCAATGGGTTATGTTTCTACTGTGGTGACGGCTCTCATGCTATTTCAGTCTGCCCTAAGCGGGGAAGACGTTTTGCACGCTCAGTTGTCTTGGGTAGTGTTCAGACTAAATTTCTGTTGACTGTTACCCTGATTTGCTCCCTGTCCACATTTTCTGCTCAGACTTTTGTTGATTCAGGAGCAGCTATTAACCTTATGGAGTTTGACTTTGCCAAACGTTGTGGGTTTCCCATGATACCCCTGTGGAAGTCTATTACCCTACTGGGCATTGATTCTACCCCTTTGGCGGAGAATAAACCCCAGTTTTCTACTCAGATAATAATGAGGGTTGAACCTGATCATCAGGAGAGTTGCAAATTTCTGGTGCTGTATAATCTGCATGACATTATTGTACTAGGTTTACCTTGGTTACAGTCTCATAATCCTGTTTTGGATTGGAAATCTGTGTCTGTGACCAGTTGGGGCTGCCAATGTGTTAATGCCGACACTCTTGTTTTTTCTGCCTCTCCCCAGTCTCAGGATGTTCCTGACTTTTTGACTGATTTTTCGGATTTATTAAGTGAAAGTAAATCTGCATCCTTGCCCCCTCACAGGAGATATGATTGCGCTATTGAATTAATGCCTGGTGGTAAATTTCCTAAAGGTCGCCTTTTTAACTTGTCTGTACCTGAACAGGATGCTATGCGATCTTATATCAAGGAGTCATTGGAGAAGGGTCATATCAGACCATTCTCTTCAGCCTTGGGTGCCAGTTTTTTCTTTGTGGCCAAGAAGGATGATTCATTGAGGCCGTGTATTGATCGTCTCTTGAATAAGATCACTGTGAAGTATCAATATCTGTTACCCTTGATTTCTGACCTGTTTTCCAGGGTGAAAAGTGCTAGTTGGTTTACCAAGCTTGACCTCAGGGGGGCGTATAACCTTATTCGCATTAAGCACGAGGATGAATGGAAGACGGCGTTTAATACCCCAGAGGGACTTTTTGAGTACCTAGTGATGCCCTTTGGGCTCACTAATGCTCCTTCTGTCTTTCTATCCTTCATGAATGATATTTTCAGGGATTTTGTGGATACATTTCTGATTGTTTATTTGGATGATATCTTGATTTTTTCCAATGACTGGGACTCTCATGTGAAACATGTTCGGACTGTGTTCCAGATTTTGAGAGAGAATGCACTGTATGTGAAGGGATCAAAGTGTCTTTTTGGCGTACAGAAGGTCTCATTTCGGGGATTCATTTTGTCTCCGTCTGTTATTGAAATGGACCCGGTCAATGTTCAGGACATCTGTGATTGGGTCCAACCTACTTCATTAAAGGCTCTTCAGAGATTCTTGGGTTTTGCCAATTTTTATCGTAAATTTATTGGTAATTTCTCCGGTATTGTTAAACCATTGACTGATTTGACCAAAAGAGGTTCTGATGTGGTGAATTGGCCTCCTGAGGCAGTCTCTGTGTTTCAGGAACTTAAGCAGAGATTCACTTCTGCTCCTGTTCTACGGCAGCCTGATGTTTCTCCACCGTTTCAGGTGGAGGTTGATGCCTCAGAAATTGGGGCAGGTGCCGTTTTGTCCCAAAGAGATCCAGAGACCTCTAAGAGTAAACCTTGTGCCTTTTTCTCTCGAAAATTTTCTCCAACTGAACGTAATTATGATGTGGGTAATCGGGAGTTATTGGCCATGAAGTGGGCCTTTGAAGAGTGGAGACATTGGCTGGAAGGAGCCAAACATCAGGTAGTGGTCCTCACAGACCATAAGAACCTGGTTTATCTCGAATCAGCCAAGTGACTTAATCCTAGACAGGCCAGGTGGGCCTTGTTTTTCACACGTTTTAATTTTGTGGTTTCTTTTCTTCCTGGCACTAAGAATGTTAAGGAGGATGCCCTCTCGAGGAGTTTCTTTGCGGACTCTCCTGGGTTATCTGATCCTACTGTTATTTTGAAAGAGGGAGTAGTTCTTTCCGCCATCTCGCCCAATTTGAGACTGGCTCTGGAAGGGTGTCAGGAGGATTAACCTGAGCGCTGCCCTATTGGGAAATTGTTTGTCCCAGACCAGTGGAAGAAGAGTGTGATGTCTGAGATTCATTGTTCTGCGTTGGCTGGTCATCCCGGGATTTTTGGTACCAGAGACTTGGTGAGTCGGTCCTTTTGGTGGCCTACTTTGTCTCATGATGTCAGGGAATTTGTGCAGTCCTGCGGGACTTGCTCTCGCTCCAAGCCTTGCTCTCTCTCTAGTGGTTTGTTAATGCCATTACCTGTGCAAAAGAGGCCATGGACCCATATCTCTATGGATTTTATTTCCGACCTCCCTGTTTCTCAGAGAATGACCGTTATCTGGGTAATCTGTGATAGGTTTTCCAAGATGATACATCTTGTGCCATTACCTAAGTTACCTTCCTCCTCCGAATTGGTGCCTTTGTTCCTTCAGCACGTGGTTCGGTTACATGGCATTCCGGAGAACATTGTGTCTGACAGAGGAGTCCAGTTTGTTTCCAGATTTTGGAGGACATTTTGTTCTAAACTTGGTGTTCAATTATCTTTCTCCTCTGCTTTTCATCCTCAGACCAATGGACAAACCGAGAGAACAAACCAGACCTTGGAGACTTATTTGAGATGTTTTGTGTCTGCTGATAAAGATGACTGGGTCTCTTTTTTGCCTTTGGCTGAGTTTGCTCTTAATAATAGGGCTAGCTCTGCCACCTTGATGTCTCCATTTTTCTGCAATTTTGGGTTTCACCCTCGATTTTCTTCAGGACAGACGGAGGCTTCTGTCTGTCCAGGTGTTGACTCTGTTGTGGAGCGTATGCAGCAGATTTGGACAGGTAGTGGAGAGGTTGTCTCTCTCTCAGGAGAAGGCCCAATGGTTTGCTGTTGTGAATGGGCTTGAGATGAGTTCTGAGCAGAGGCTCCCTCTGGTGGTTAAAAGCGGTACTGGTCTGTCCAGTGAAGATTGTGAAGATTGTGAGGATTGGGAATCAGGTGTTACTGACTGGTCTTATATAAGGGAGTCACCTTCCCATCAGGGTTGCCGGTGATCAATTGTTCTGGTCTCCATCCTTGATTCCTGTTTCCCTTGTAGCCTGCTGTGTCGTGTCTGCATCTCCTGTTAACAGATAAGACATTTTCTTCTTTTTGTTTTTGTGCTTGATTTTTGCATTTTGTCCTGCACTTCTGTGGGGGCCTTCAGGGTCCCCTCCGGGGGCTTTTGCCCTCTCAGTTTAGTTCAGCCACTGATGTTTGTACTTTTGCTTTTTCCATTTTTTTCAGTGGCTGCTGTTTTGATTTTGTTACACCAGAGAACTAATTTAAGTGGTAGAGGTCGTGTGATCTCAGGTTTTTTTGAAATTAGTAGAGTTGGTGCTTTTCAGGGTTTTCTGGGATTGCAGTAAGTACCCTTCCTATCCTTTTCTATTTAGTTAGTTTGGGCCCCAACGTTTGCTCATACTATTTTCTGTCTGTCAGTATTTCTTCTTGTCTAACCGCCATTACATGTTTGGGGGCTTTCTATTATCTTTGGGTTCTGCTCCGGAGCAGATAGCTTTCCTATATCTATCTTTAGGTGTAGTTAGTTTCTCAGGCTGTGACGAGGCGTCTAGGACCAACGTAGGAACGCTCCATGGCTGCCTCTAGTTGTTGTGGTTAGTCAGGGTACTGCAATCTCATAGATTCCAACTGCTCTGGTGTATTGCCTTTTTTTGCCTGCACTCCTCAGCTACCGAAACATAACAGTTTGCCAACCGGCATAGGACTGATGGTCCTCGGTTTAAAGTGGGGGACTTGGTTTGGTTGTCCTCAAGAAATATCCTTATGAGGGTTGCATCTCCAAAGTTTAAGCCTAGGTTAATTGGACCTTATAAGATCATGGAGATTCTTAATCCTGTTTCCTTCCATTTGCTTCTTCCAGGGACATTTAAGATCCATAACGTGTTCCACAAGTCCTTATTGAAGAGGTTTGTCGAGCCAGTGGTTCCTATGGCTGCGCCTCCTGACCCTGTTTTGGTTGAGGGCAATCTGGAGTATGTGGTTGAGAAAATATTGGATTCTCGTTTTCCTAGACAGAAACTCCAGTATTTGGTTAAGTGGAGAGGTTATGGTCAGGAGAACAATTCTTGGGTGTTTGCTTCGGACATCCATGCTAGGAGCTGATCCGTGCCTATCACCGAGCTCATCCTGATCGGCCTGATTGCACAAGTGAGGGTTCGGTGACCCCTTCTCAAGGGGGGTACTGTTATGAATGTGCTAGAGATGGTTTCTGAGCAGAGGCTCCCTTTAGTGGTTACAGACAGTACTGAGCCTTTCAGCGAGGAATGGCAATCGGGGATAGCTGACTGGTCTGATGTAAGGGAGGTTCCCTCCCATGATGGTTGCCTGTGATCAATTGTTCTTGTCTCAATTGTGGTTCCTGGTTCATTTGGAAGTTTGCTGAGTCTTGACTGCATCTTCTGCTATCAGATAAGATATTTTCTGCTTTTATTTTTGTGCTTGCTTTTTGCATTGTTCCCTGCACTTCTGTGGAGGTCAGCCAGGTCCCCTCCGGGGGCTTGTGCTCCTCTCAGTTTATCTGAAGCCACTGTTATTTGTTCATTTGCATTTTCCTGTTTTTCAGTGGCTGCGGCTTAGTTTTGTTACACCAGAGATCTGATTTTAGGTGGTAGAGATCGTGTGATCTCAGGTGTTTTTGCAATCAGAAGAGTTGGTATTTTTTAGGGGTTTTTTTTGGATTGCAGTGAGTATCCTTTCCTGTACTTTTCTGTCTAGACAGATTGGGCCCCAGCGTTTGCTCATTCTATTTTCTGTCTGTGTCAGTGCTTCTTCTTATCTAACTGCCATTACATGTTTGGGGGCTTCCTATTTTCTTTGGGGATCTGCTCCGGGGCAGATAGCTTTAATATTTCTGCCTTTAGGTGTAGTTATCTCTCAGGCTGTGACGAGGCGTCTAGGATCAACGTAGGAACGCTCCACGGCTACCTCTAGTGTGGTTAGTTCAGGGTACTGCAATCCAATAGGTTCCAGCCTCTGTGGTGTATTGCCGTTTTTGCTTATTCTCCTCAGCTACCAAAATACAACAACAAGGGTTACTCTGAGAGGTTTTTGGATCTCTTTGGGACAAAACGGCACCTGCCCCAATTTCAGAGGCATCAACCTCCACCTGAAACGGTAGAGAAACATCAGGCTGCCGTAGAACAGGAGCAGAAGTGAATCTCTGCTTAAGTTCCTGAAATGCAGGAACTGTCTCAGGAGGCCAATTCACCACATCAGAACCCTTTTTGGTCAAATCAGTCAATGGTTTAACAATATCGGAGAAATTACCAATAAATTTACGATAAAAATTGGCAAAACCCAAAAATCTCTGAAGAGCCTTTAATGAAGTAGGTTGGACCCAATCACAGATGGCCTGAACCTTGTCTGGGTTCATTTCAATAACAGACGGAGACAAAATGAATCCCAGAAATGAGACCTTCTATACGCCAAAAAGACACTTTGATCCCTTCACATACAGTGCATTCTCTCTCAAAATCTGGAACACAGTCCGAAGATGCTTCACATGAGAGTCCCAGTCATTGGAAAAAATCAAGATATCATCCAAATAAACAATCAGAAATGTATCCACAAAATCCCTGAAAATATCATTCATGAAGGATTGGAAGACGGAAGGGGCATTAGTAAGCCCAAAAGACATCAAACCAACTAGCACTTTTCACTCTGGAAAACAGGTCAGAAATCAAGGGTAACGGATATTGATCCTGTGAGGGGGCAAGGATGCAGATTTACTTTCACTAAATACATCCGAAAAATCAGTCAAAAAGTCAGGAACATCCTGAGACTGGGAAGAGGCAGAAAAAACAGGAGTGTCAGTATTAACACATTGGCAGCCCCAACTGGTCACAGACAGAGATTTCCAATCCAAAACAGGATTATGAGACTGTAATCAAGGGAAACCTAGTACAATAATGTCATGCAAATTATGCAGCACCAGAAATTTCTCTCCTGATGATCTGGTTCAACCCTCATTATCACCTGAGTAGAAAACGAATAGACTTCCGCAGGGATATCATGGGAAACCCACAACCTTTGGCAAAGTCAAAATCCATCAGGTTAATAGCTGCTCCTGAATCCACAAAAGCCTGAGCAGAAAATGTGACAGGGAGCAAATAAGGGTAGCAGTCAACAGAAATTTAGTCTGAACACTACCCAAGACAACTGAGCGTGCAAAACGTCTTCCCCGCTTAGGGCAGACTGAAATAGCATGAGAGGCGTCTCCACAGTAGAAACATAACCCATTGCACTTTTGAAACTCATGACGCTAAGCCCCAGAAGTCACTCCATAACACTGCATGGGCCCAGGAGCTGGCTCACAAGGCAACACCATCTCACGCATACCTCTGCGCTCACGCAAACGTCTGTCAATTTGAATAGCCAATGACATAGAATCAGAGGGGACAGGGAATCCCACCATAACATCCTTTACATTCTCTGACAGCCCCTTCCGAAAAAGGGCTGCCAAAGCATCATGATTCCATTTGGTCAGGACTGCCCACTTTCGGAATTTCTGACAGTACAACTCAGCGTCATCAAGACCCTGATTTAATGCCAACAAGGTTTTTATTTAGCTTGATCAGTGACATTAGTTTCATCGTACAATAACCCCAGAGCCAGAAAAAATACATCAATATCATTCAAAACAGGATCCCCAGGTGTCAGGGAAAAAGCCCAATCCTGAGGGTCACCGCGCAGGAGAGAGATGACAATTTGAACCTGCTGTGCTGCGCTCCCCGAGGACTTAGGATTTAAGGCAAAAAACAGCTTACAGTTATTTTTGAAATTCAAAAATTTAGCCCGATCCCCCAAAAACAAATCTGGCATGGGAATCCTAGGTTCCACAACCAGCAACCTAGCAAGATAGGTAGCAATACTCCGAACCTCAGTGGCAAGCTGATCCACACAGCCAGACGACTGTGCAAACTCCATTGAGAGAAAAAAAATCCTCCTCAGCACCCAGAGAAAAGGGGAGAAAAATGCAACAAACAGAAAAAAAATCTCTGACAACTCTGACAACTTTTTTTTTCTTTCCACACTATTTTTCCCTTCTGTGAGTACCATATAATTTTTCAATTTTGGCCGGTGATACTGTTATGTTTAGGTAGCTGAGGAGAAAAAGCAAAAACGGCAATACACCAGAGATGCTGGAACCTATTGGATTGCAGTAACCTGAACTAACCACACAACTAGAGGTAGCCGTGGAGCGTTCCTACGTTGATCCTAGATGCCCCATTACAGCCTGAGAGATAACTACACCTAAAGGCAGAAAGATGAAAGCTATCTGTACCGGAGCGGATCTCCAAAGAAAATAGGAAGCCCCCAAACATGTAATGGCGGTTAGACAAGAAGAAAACACGGACACAGACAGAAAATAGAATGAGCAAACGCTGGGGCCCAATTTGTCTAGAAAGAAAAGTACAGGAAAGAATTCTGACTGCAATCCAACAAAAAACCCTAAAAAATACCAACTCTTCTGATTGCAAAAACACCTGAGATCACACGATCTCCACCACCTAAATCAGATCTCTGGTGTAACAAAACTAAGCCGCAGCCACTGAAAAAACAGGAAAAAGCAAAAGAACAAATAACAGTGGCTACAGATAAACTGAGAGGAGCACAGGCCCCAGGAGGGGACCTGGCTGACCTCCACAAAAGTGCAGAAAACAATGCAAAAAGCAAGCACAAAAAGAAAATCAGAAAATATCTTATCTTAAAGCAGATGATGCAGGCAGGACTCCAGCAAACTTCCAAATGAACCAGGAACCACAATTGAGACAAGAACAATTGATCACCGGTGACCATCATGGGAGGGAACCTCCCTTATATCAGTCCAGTCAGTGATCCCAGATTGCCATTCCTCGCTGGAAAGTTCAGTACTGTCTGTAACCACCAGAGGAGCCTCTGCTCAGAAATCATCTCTAGCACATTCATAACACTCACCATTCTTCTTCTCTGCCTTTCTGATGTTTTTCTTCTGACCTTAACAAGAACTGTCCCTGTGTTCTTCCATTTCCTTACTATGTTCCTCACAGTGGAAACTGACAGGTTAAATCTCTGAGACAGGTTTTTGTATCCTTCCCCTGAACAACTATGTTGATTAATCTTTGTTTTCAGATCACTTGACAGTTGTTTTGAGGAGCCCATGATGCCACTCTTCAGAGGAGATTCAAACAGGAGAACAACTTGCAAGTGGCCACTTTAAGTAGCTTTTCTCATGATTGCATACACCTGGCTATGAAGTTCAAAGCTCAATGAGGTTACAAAACCAAAAAAAGTGCTTTAGTAAGTCAGTAAAAAGTAGGTAGGAGTATTTAAAACAAGAAAATGATAAGGGTGGTCATACTTATGCACCTGTCAAATTTTGTTTGAATGCAGATTGCACATGTTCTGCTAGTACAATAAACCTCATTTCAAGGCAAAAACATTACTGTGTCCAATAGTTATTAGATATAACAAACTGAAATAGCTGTTGCAAAAAACACCAATTGTTATAAAACATTAAGCTTAAGATTAATAGGGGTGCCCAAACTTTTTCATATAACTGTATACTGCTGTAAGAGTAAGTGGCAAAAACCTCGTGACTAGAGTTAAGCAAAACAGGTCGGTCAGATTAAAAAAAGACCGACTTTTGCAAAGTTGGTCATGCGTTCGGCGACCCGAGCGCCAAAGTCGGTTTTCGCCATAATGCTTGAAGTGCCTTTACTCAGCCAATGAGCAAGAACGCAGACTGTGGGCAACGCGATGACATCCGCAGCAGCCACCACCATCTTAGATAAGGGCATTGCAGTGATTGGCTTGCTTTGTGTGGCGTCACATTGCCCATAAAAGCTCTCACCGCCGATCACCATTTTACTTCTGCCGATCTTAGCGTAGGGAGATGTTGCTGGCGCTGGTTCTCAGTAGGGAGAGCGATAGGCAGTAAAAAAAAATAATTCTGTGCTTGTGCTGATAGCGATTAGCTGTACAGTTAGTGTGCAGTGACAGGGAAGGATTTTGTTGTGTGCAGCAGCGCTGGTCCTTAAGCTGCCTGCCGGTGACAGGGGAGGAATTGCTTGTGTGGAGCAGCAGAGCTGATTTTTAGGCTGCCTGACAGTGACAGGAGAGGAATTGCTTGTGTGGAGCAGCAGAGCTGATTATTAGGCTGCTGTTTGCCAGTGAGAGGGGAGGAATTTATTGTATGGAGCAGCAGAGCTGATTATTAGGCTGCCTGCCAGTGACAGTGGAGGAATTTATTTTGCTGTGTGTACACTGCTGTGCAAGTGCTTTTTAACACAGCACCTACACAGCACTAATACTTTAATTTTTTTCTGCAGTTACTGAGCGTTCATTTTTTCCCACACCGTATAGAGCTGTACGCTCCTCACACTACCGTGTACCGGCTGGTATGCGGACAAATACATGCTTGCTGACTATCTGTGTGTGACTCCGGAAATATATACGGAGATTTCAATTTTCCCCAAAACCGTATACAGCTGGTCTCTTGAAACAATACCGTTTTTCTGCCTTGTGTATTACGGTCAAATCCATACTGGGAGAGCGTCTGTGTGTTCCTCCTCAAATATATACGGAGATTCAAAATTACCCCAACACTGTATACAGCTTTACGCTACTGATACAGTACACTTTTTCTGCTTTTCATATTGTGGTGTAATCCAAACTGAGCCTGTGAGCGTGTGTGTTACTCCTGACATATATACGGAGATATAAAATTACCGCAACACTGCATACAACTGTACGCTACTGATACAGTACACTTTTTCTGCTTTTCATATTCTGGTCTACTCCATACTGAGCCTGTGAGTGTGTGTGTTACTCCTGAAATATATACAGAGATTTAAAATTACCCCAACACTGTATACAGCTGTACGCTACTGATACAGTACACTTTTTCTGCTTTTCATATTGTGGTGTAATCCCTACTGAGCCTGTGAGCGTGTGTGTTACTCCTGAAATATATACGGAGATTTAAAATTACCCTAGCACTGTATATGGCTGTACGCTTCTGATACAGTACACTTTTTTGCTTTTTATATCCTTGTGTAATCCATACTGAGCCTGTGAGAGTCTGTGTCTGTCACTCCGCAAATATATACGGTGATTAAAATTTTCCACCTTCACCGTATACAGCTCTACGCTTCTGATACAGTACCATATATCTGCTGGTATTTTGGGTACATTTCAGAAATATGAGGAAGTATGGTGGAAGAGGCCGCGGACATGGGTGTGGGGGGCCACGTGGTACTGATGGTGGTGGTGGTGGTGCATCTGCTGGTAGTGTCAAAAGCACAATAGCACCTAAGGCAGGTGGTGTTGAGCCTGCTTCATCATCTGGCTCCAGAAGGCCTGGAAGGCTCCCATTCCTGGGACTACGCAAACTGCTTTTAAAGCCGGAGCATCAGTAACAGGTTTTGGCTTACATTGCCGAAACAGCCTCCAGCTCTATCGCCTCCTCTTCTTAAGTTTCAAAAACTCCAAGCACTGAGTCATCAGTGCAGGCTTCTGGTCAGGAACAACCCCTTTCCTTTTGTCCTTCACCCCACCAAAAGGGAAGGATGCGGCAGGCCACACTTCAGATTACTCCATGGAGCTCTTTTCACAAACCATGCCTGGGTTATCAAGTCAAATCCAGAATTCCCCAGTCCAACATGAATCTGAAATGGAGTGCACTAATGCACAGCCACTGCTATATGATTGTGCTGGTACATTCAACCACAGCACTACATTGCCCACTCAGTTTACTGAGCCAGATTGTGACCCTGATGAAACTCAGTTGCCCCTTCCTGCATACAATACCACCTTACACAGTGACACAGAGGAAGGTGAAGATGAAATTGAAGAGGAGGTGATGGATGACCCAGTTGTTGACCTTGATTGGCATGCAGTGGGGGAAGAGGGTGCCGCTGGCAAGAGCTCAGAAGAGGAGGAGGATCCGCATCAGGTATCGACATCGCAGCTGGTGTTATCTGGCAGGCCCGTAGCAGTCCAAAAAGGTGTTAAAAAAAAAAAAAGAGTTGCAGGACAGCTTGGCCAGATGGTCAAATTAGCACAGCGTGCAAGCCCGGAAAATTTATACCATAGTAGGAAGAGTCCAGTGTTGCACTTTTTTGACCAAAATCCTATTGATGAGGCAAAGGTTATCTGTAAGAAGTGCGGAAGGACCTTTAGCCGAGGGAAAAATCTCAGAAATTTGAATACCAGTTGCATGCTTAGACATTTAATGAACATGTACTTGCAAGCGTGGACGGACTACAAAACTTCAGATAGCACATGTGCGCCTGCTCCGACTAAAGGTAGCCAGCAACGCTCCATCGCTTCCTCCACTGTAAGCCCACCAGTTGACACACCACCAGCAAAATTGTTGAGGTGTCGTCGTAAGGCCAAAGCAGTCAGGGAATCACAATGTTTAAGCAACGAAAGACTGCATCTAGGCCATCACCACCACCACCATCACCAATCCCCTCTCAGTCCGTCATGTTCACCGATAGTTCCACCATATGCAGCTCTCAAGTCCAGCTCACCCTACCAGATACTCTGAGTAGGACAAGAAAGTACTCATCCTCTCATCCGCATACACTGGGTTTGAACGCCACATTGTCAAACTGATCTCATTAGAGATGATGCCCTTCCGTTTGGTTGAAAGAGCAGCGTTCAGAGACCTCATGGCCTACACTGTCCCACGCTATGACCTACCCAGTCGGCACTTCTTTTCTAGAAAAGCCATCCCTGCCCTCCATCTGCATGTGAAAGACCGCATTGTCCATGCACTCAAACAATCAGTGAGTGGAAAGGTGCACCTCACAACAGATGCATGGGCCAGTAGGCATGGCCAGAGCCGTTATGTGTCCATCACTGCGCACTGGGTTAATGTGGTGGATGCAGGGTCCACAGGGGACAGCGGCGGTGGGACAGTGCTGCCTAGCCCATGGTATAGGCAACAGTTGGCTGTAGGTGTTCCACCCTCCTCCTCCTCCAGAAGCGAAAGCTCGTCAACAGATTGCAGTCGCACGAGCACTCCATCCGCAGCTGCCAGTGTTGCACACGAAGTGACCCACTATCGAACAGCTAGTGGTAAGCGTCAGCAGGCTGTTTTAAAAATGATGTCTTTGGGCGACAACAGACACACCGCGGAGGTACTGGCCGACTACTTGCACCGAGAAACTGAGTCATGCCTGGGCAGTATACATCTTGAGCCAGGCAAGGTAGTCAGCGATAACGGCCATAATTTTGTGGCGGCCATAGCCCTGGCAAAACTCGGACACATACCTTGCCTGGCTCACACCTAGAACCTGGTGGTGCAGTGCTTCTTAAATAATTATCTGGAGTTAACAGCCCTGCTCCATAAAGTGCGAAGACTGTACATCCGTCGCTCGCCCGTAGACTCCAGTAGTATGAAGAGGCTGCAGCGGTCGCTCCACCTCCCCAAGCACCGCCTAATCATAGACATTGCAACAAAGTGGAACTCCACCATGCACATGGTTGAGAGGCTGTGCGAACAGAGGCAGGCTGTAATGCATTTATGGGAGGATACACGGGCGGGCAGTTTGAGGGCAGTTTGGAGTTGTCGGGTATGCAGTGGTCAAAGCTGAAAGACCTCTGTAAAGCCTTCAGTGTTTTCAGGAATGCACACGGCTGATAAGCACAAATGATGCCATTATAAGCATGAGCATCCCACTTATGCAAACTTTGACGTACATTAAGGATCAGGCGTCTGCAGCAGAGGAGGAAGAGGGAAGCCTTGATGACATTCAGCCGTTGTCTGCTCAGGGAACTGTCCTGGACGAGGTGGAGGAAGAAGAGGAAGAGGAGGAGGATGAGGGGGATGATTATTTTGGGAGGAGGATGCTTCTCAGGGGGCAAGAGAAAATGTTGGCTTGCCAAGTTCAGGTCCAGGGTTTGTAGGTGACTGGAGGGATGTGGGTTTGGCAGAAAGTGCTCCTCCACACACCACTGGCAGTGCATCACTGACACCTGGAACATTGGCCCACATGTGTGATTATGCTTTGCGGATCCTAAAAAGGGACCCCCGCATTGCCAAAATTATGAAGGATGACGACTACTGGTTGGCCAGAATCCTCGATCACGCTATAAAGGCAAATTACAGAACATCATGCCACAGGAGAACTTAGAGCTAATTGTTATGTTTCGGTAACTGAGGAGAAATAGCAAAAACGGTAATACACCAGAGAGGCTGGAACCTATTGGATTGCAGTAACCTGAACTAACCAGACAACTAGAGGTAGCCGTGGAGCGTTCCTACGTTGATCCTAGACGCCTCGTCACAGCCTGAGAGATAACTACACCTAAAGGCAGACAGATGAAAGCTATTTGCCCCGGAGCAGATCCACAAAGAAAATAGAAAGCCCCCAAACATGTAATGGCGGTTAGACAATAAGAAAGCACGGACACAGACAGAAAATAGAATGAGCAAACGCTGAGGCCCAATCTGTCTAGACAGAAAAGTACAGGAAAGAATTCTGACTGCAATCCAACAAAAACCCTAAAAAATACCAACACTTCTGATTGCCAAAATACCTGAGATCACACGATCTCATCCACCTAAATCAGATCTCTGGTGTAACAAACGCTATTCTGCAAATAAAAAGTAACAAACGAGCAAAGCAAAAGTGCAGACAAAAACGGAGCACAATTGCAGCGCCAGACCCCCAAAAGGGGACAGGCTGCAGTCCACTGCAAGCAGCAAACCAGCAATGAAAATCAAAGAGAGAAAAAAAAAACAGCAACACTTATCTGAAGGAGAGCAGGAAACTAGCAGTGCTTCAAGCAAGACCAGAAGGAACAATTGATAACCGGCAAGGCTGCTGGGAACTCAGGCCACTTACATCCTACCATTCAGCGCCAGCTGAAGGCCATTCATTAATCAGTTCATTACCCTCAGCAACCACCAGAGGGAGCCCCAGCTCAGAAGCTGCCTCCAGCATATTCACAACAGCTAATATTGGCCAACAAACAAGCAACTCTGGTAAACCGTTTGTTAGAGGCATTCCCAGCAAACAGCATCGGTGCAGGTTCTACCACAAGCTGTACTGGGCCAAATGGAAGAGGTGTTTGTGGTGCACACAGCCGAAGTGGCGTTGGAGACAGGGGTTTCATGACCATGTTGTGGACTGATTTCTCCAGGACAGCTCACACGCCTGGTAATAGTGAATCTATAGCAACAGATAGGAGACAGCAGTTGTCAACTATGGTTAAAAATTACTTCTTCTCCCCTATCGATGTACTCCCTCACCGGTTATTCCCCTTTCACTACTGGGCCTGTAAACTGGACACCTGGCCTGAATTGGCACAATATGCCTTACTAGAGCTTGCTTGCCCTGCTGGTAGTGTGCTATCAGAAAGAGTCTTCAGTGCTGCTGGATCAATCCTGACAGAAAGAAGGACCCGTCTGTCATTGCAAAATATGGATGATCTAACCTTCTGTAAGCTTTTCAGGGGATATAGCTCTGAGATCGCCGTCCGGGTAGACGGAATGGCATAGAAACAGTTCATTCAGAGACAGCAGTTCTGGTAAAAAACTGGCCGCAACCAGCTTTATTAAAGTCCACAGCAAACAGATAAAACAAATCATAAACATAAGACCTGGGCTTGTCTAGCCACTTACTACACTTAGAAAGATTTCCCTATCTATCCGGGTCCCGACTCTAACAGCCTGGGCCAAAACAACACATATGTTCAGCATTTACCAGCATGGAGTTTCACAGAGTCTCCTCCTTGTGTCTGAAGGCACCTTCAACGTCCAGACTTGAGAGAGCTCCCCTCCTATTCAGCAGCTATCCGCATGGATTCTCACTGAGACTACTCCTGTGTCCGGGGTACATCGAGCACCCAGACTGAGACAGCTCATACTCCTGGAGACTGCTTCTTGTGCCTGGACTCCTTGTCCAGACTAAGCGAGCTCTCTGACTGTGTTCGCAGACACCTACTTCTGGTCTCCTAATTAACAGCTGAATGGTTTCAGGCCTGAGCTGCAAGTGTGTACTGAATGTAAGGTGTAGTGACCTTTCTCTACCACTAGGTTTACAAAGCCACACATTTCCCTTATACCATACAGCACAGTACCTAGGTGAAATGTACACCCCATTCGACACATATTCCTTCACTGTCTCACATATCCCCCCCCTCTTCTCCAGACCGGAGGACTGGTCATCCAGACCGGAGGGCTGGTCAACAATCCAAAAGAGACAGTGAACTCTGGACCAGTCATGGCCTTCATCAGCTTCATCTTCACTACTGTCATCTGTATCTTCACCTGAGCCATAGCCAACATCAGCTTTCTCTTCATCTGAAGCATCCGCACTACCCTGTACCCTCCCAGGCCTATGCTCTCTGCGGCCTCGGGTATCCTGCACGGTTTCATCTTGACCTTAGGGCCGGGCTCAGTTTCGATATAGTGCCTGGCCAGAGAAGTACGACCCGGCACATCAGAACACTTCTGCTGACTCTTCC
>JARQOD010000001.1:151029885-151071576 GCA_033576555.1 Oophaga sylvatica
CCCCATGCCTGCTGCTCCAGTCTCTGATCTGCCCCATGGCTGCTGCTCCAGTCTCTGATCTGCCCGATTGACAATGCTCCTGTATATGATGGGCCCCATGGCTGCTGCTCCAGTCTCTGATCGGCCCCATGGCTGCTGCTCCAATCTCTTATTGGCCCCATGGCTGCTGCTCCAGTCTCTGATCTGCCCCATTGACAATGCTACTGTATATGATGGGCCCTATGGTTCTGCTCCAGTCTCTGATCGGCCCCATGCCTGCTGTTCCAGTCTCTAATCTGCCACCTTGACAATGCTCCTGTATATGATAGGCCCTATGGCTGCTGCTCCAGTCTCTGATTGGCCCCATGGCTGCTGCCCCAGTCTCTGATCTGCCCCATTGACAATGCTACTGTATATGATGGACCCCATGGTTGCTGCTCCAGTCTCTGATGGGCCCCATGCCTGCTGTTCCAGTCTCTAATCTGCCACCTTGACAATGCTCCTGTATATGATAGGCCCTATGGCTGCTGCTCCAGTCTCTGTTCGGCCCCATGGCTGCTGCTCCAGTCTCTGATTGGCCCCATGCCTGCTGCTCAAGGTTCTGATCTGCCCCATTGACAATGCTCCTGTATATGATGGACCCCATGGTTGCTGCTCCAGTCTCTGATGGGCCCCATGCCTGCTGCTCCAGTCTCTGATCTGCCCCATTGACAATGCTCCTGTATATGATGGGCCCTATGGCTGCTGCTCCAGTCTCTGATTGGCCCCATGGCTGCTGCTCCAGTCTCTGATTTGCCCAATTGAAAATGCTCCTGTATATGATTGGCCCCATGGCTGCTACTCCAGTCTCTGATCAGCCCCATGGCTGCTGCTCCAGTCTCTGATTTGCCCCATTGACAATGCTACTGTATATGATGGGCCCCATGTCTGCTGCTCCAGTCTCTGATCAGCCCCATACCTGCTGCTCCATTCTCTGATTGGCCCCATCGCTGCTGCTCCAGTCTCTGATCTGCCCCATTGATAATGCTCCTGTATATGATGGGCCCCATGCTGCTGCTCCAGTCTCCGATTGGCCTCAAGCCTGCTGCTCCAGTCTCTGATCTGCCCCATGGCTGCTGCTCCAGTCTCTGATCTGCCCAATTGACAATGCTACTGTATATGATGGGCCTATGGCTGCTGTTCCAGTCTATGATTGGCCCCATGCCTGCTGCTCCAATCTCTGATCTGCCCCATTGACAATGCTCCTGTATATGATGGGCCCCATGGCTGCTGCTCCAGTCTCTGATTGGCCCAATGCCTGCTGTTCCATTCTCTGATCTGCCCCATGGCTACTCCTCCAGTCTCTGATCTGCCCCATTGACAATGCTACTGTATATGATGGGCCCCATTGTTGATGCTCCAGTGTGTTTAGGGCCAAAATCATGGTCATATTATTAATAATCCAGTGTATAATGGGCCCCATAAAAGCTGCTCCAGTCTCTGCTGTCCACCATTTACAATGCTTCAGTATATGATTGGCCCCATGCCTGCTGCTACAGTCTCTGATCTGCCCCATTGACAATGCTACTGTATATGATGGGCCCTATGTCTGCTGCTCCAGTCTCTGATCAGCCCCATGCCTGCTGCTCCATTCTCTGATCGGCCCCATCGCTGCTGCTCCAGTCTCTGATCTGCCCCATTGATAATGCTCCTGTATATGATGGGCCCCATGGCTGCTGCTCCAGTCTCTGATTGGCCCCAAGCCTGCTGCTCCAGTCTCTGATCTGCCCCATGGCTGCTGCTCCAGTCTCTGATCTGCCCAAATGACAATGCTACTGTATATGATGGGCCCTATGGCTGCTGCTCCAGTCTATGATTGGCCCCATGCCTGCTGCTCTAGTCTCTGATCTGCCCCATTGACAATGCTCCTATATATGATGGGCCCCTATGGCTGATGCTCCAGTCTCTGATTGGCCCCATGCCTGCTGCTCCATTCTCTGATCGGCCCCATGGCTACTGCTCCAGTCTCTGATCTGCCCCATTGACAATGCTACTGTATATGATGGGCCCCATTGTTGATGCTCCAGTGTGTTTAGGGCCAAAATCATGTCATATTAATAATAATCCAGTGTATAATGGTCCCCATAAATGCTGCTCCAGTCTCTGCTGTCCACCATTTACAATGCTTCAGTTTATGATTGGCCCCATGTCTGCTGCTCTATTCTCTGATTTGCCCCATTGACAATGCTACTGTATATGATGGGCCCTATGTCTGCTGCTCCAGTCTCTGATCAGCCCCATGCCTGCTGCTCCATTCTCTGATCGGTCCCATCGCTGCTACTTCAGTCTCTGATCTGCCCCATTGATAATGCCCTGTATATGATGGGCCCCATGGCTGCTGCTCCAGTCTCTGATTGGCCCCAAGCCTGCTGCTCCAGTCTCTGATCATGCCCCATAGGCTGCTGCTACTCAGTCTCTGATCTGCCCAATTGATAATGCTCTGTATATGATGGGCCCTATGGCTGCTGCTCCAGTCTCTGATCTGCCCCATTGACAATGCTCCTTTATATGATGTGCCCCATGGCTGTTGCTCCAGTCTCTGATTGGCCCCATGCCTGCTGCTCCATTCTCTGATCGGCCCCATGGCTACTGCTCCAGTCTCTGATCTGCCCCATTGACAATGCTACTGTATATGATGGGCCCCATTGTTGATGCTCCAGTGTGTTTAGGGCCAAAATCATGGTCATATTATTAATAATCCAGTGTATAATGGGCCCCATAAATGCTGCTCCAGTCTCTGCGGTCCACCATTTACAATGCTTCAGTATATGATTGGCCCCATGCCTGCTGCTCCAGTCTCTGATCTGCCCCATTGACAATCTCCTGTTTATGTTGTGCCCCATGAGTGATGCCCCAGTCTGTTATGGGCCCAAAGAAAGCTCCATATATGATGGTCCACATTATTAATGATCCAGTGTGAAATGCTGCCCATATATTCGTGAAAACATTTAAAAATATTTAATAACTCTCCTTGCTGTGCAGTGGTCTGCTCTGCCCCCCTCTGCGTCCCCAACTTACACGTCTCTGCACTTGGACTGTTTATGCAGAGGGAGTACATACGTGAGGTAATTTCCCTCTGTAACCTGAATTTTACTGTCAGGAAATGCGGAAGACGTCACAGCGGTGGAGCATGGAGAGGTAAGTATCACAAGTGCTGTGGCCCTTTTCAAGCAGGGGTGGCCGACTGTGGGAGACGGCACTGGCACAGGGCCCCTCACAGTACGCCGGTGCGTCTGACGGCGAGAGGGCCTATCCCACTGTCAGAGGCAAATGTTTGTACTATGAGGGTCCCTGTGCCAGTGCCGTTGCACATAAGTCGCCCTCCCACCTGCTCAGTGAACCTGCACTTGCCCGTGTGCACCAGATGGCTCATGTATTCATCTGGTGGAAAGCATGTCCCCCCAGGATCAAAGTCAGTAAGCTGTGTAAGTGTGAGCGCTTAGGTTGCAATGTGCCCCAGGAGTTGGTTGCCCTGGTGTGATTCTGAGCTTGCTTTGAGTCACATCCTGGGAAAGTCTTGGACTCTGTAGCAACCCGGCACCTGGCCTATCAGACTTTCTTCAGTAACCCCACCCCCCCGTAGTCCTGGCATTCTGATCATGATGGGTAATTTTTTTAAACAAGGTTAAAGGTCAGGTAAGCTTTGGCCTGAGAATCCAACCTGAAACATGGCTCACAGCTCCACTACAGTGGCAGTGTGGTTGGATACTGTGAGCACGAAAACTTATCTTCCCCGGCATTGGCTACGGAGAGCATTGAAGATCCATGTTGCCTATACTGTGGTCTAGACAGTACTGTCCCAACCCCGCTTTCCCCTGTGGACATTGCATGCACCACATGCACCCAGGTCGCAGAAGGGACACCGGGACATTAGCCTATTATATAACTTCCGTACTCACACAGCAAGCCGGAGGCAGTGTCATCTCTAGGAGTCTCAGCTGCTGAACATCAATTATGTTTGCCGAAAACGTGTCTATATAATAGCAAGGAAAAGAAGAGCAGATGTTATACCACAGGTTTCGCGGCTACTGGCTTGGGACAATGATTGCAAGGTCTTATCAGGAAGGACCAAAGAGTAATACTACACCATGAGACAACAGAGAAAGGAACATATTTAAAGGAATCAGTGAAAGTTGCCTTCCCAATGTACCGGTGAGTTTGCTGAGCCCCTCACTCGGAGGACACTGTACCAAGCGTGCATGTGTGCACACCTGAATTCGGAGTAAAGCCTAGGAAAATGCACATCCCTTTAAGATCCCTGATGACTCTTTGCACCTTCATTCACAGATTCACAGGTGACTCGTCATCGCACATGAAATGTGTACCCAAATATAGAATAGCAGTTGGTGTACCTGGGCAACACTGGGGAATTTTAAATGCAAGTATATTCCTGGGTGACTAGGTGGCTTACATTGCAGCACTAAACAGATAGGGATTTACAATATTTTGGAATTGTACAGTAATACTAAAATGGGTAGTCCAAAATCAAAGTGTGGAGTCATATCATATGCCTTTGTGATTTAGGTTTGTGTACTGACTTTGACATTTCAGTTCGCAGTGGGCCAAGGTGATCAGTCACAAAGGAGCGTTACAGTTCAGTACTTTTAATAAATTAAACCTTGTATTCTGGTGGATCAGGGTCTGGGTTTTTGTGCCTTGAAACATGAAGCTGTCCTCTGTCACCAAAACCCTTCACAGTCAACTCGGCACCTCAACCTGATAATAAGTCTTTGTATTTAACCATCATTGCACAGCACTAATAGAACCACAGCTCATAAGGCCATTACATTTGTCAAACATTTTAAAAATTACCTTCCGTTCTGTCACCGAGCTTCTGTGACCTCCATCAACCTGACTTTCGTAGGGTTAGAATGTGCCACCGTGTAAAAATTTATGGAAGCTGCCACGTTTTAGGTATGCTCCAACTATTAGCAATGCAAATGAGATTTCCTTGACAAAAGATGTCACCAACGGATACAGATGTTCAATAAGGCCTTGGTAGCATCTAACTATTCTGGAGGAAAAGAAGTACACTCAGAAAAGGGACATAATACTTATGAAGTTCTGAGTCATTAGGAATCCTTCACGCGGCTACTGCCTTGGGACAATGATTGCGAGGTGTTGGCAGGAAGGACAGGGGATCAATACTACACCGTGAGATGACACAGAAAAGAACATATTGAAAGGAGTCCTGTAAAGGTGTCTTTACTAGGGTTGAGCATTCCGATACTGCAAATATCGGGTATCGGCCGATATTGGCTGTATCGGAATTCCGATTCCGAGTTCCGATATTTTCGTCTTATCGGATACCGGAATCGGGATTGTCACTGTCACTGTCAGTGTCCGTCGGTCGGGTCTGTCAGGAGTCAGCGGCACTTACCTGGCAGAAGATCTCCGGCGGTCACATCCCGGACTGCTTCATGGCCGCAATCTTCTTTCCCCGGCGGTCACATGCAGTTTCTCGCGATAACTGCAGTGACTGCTGGGTAATCCCGGCGTAAAGCAGTCAGTCCGATGACGTCACCGCCGGGGAAGCAGGTAATCAGCTGTGCTGCGTCGCGATGACAGGCTCTGCCTGTCATTGCGATGTAGCAGAGTTGGATCGTCGTGGGACTGTCGTTACTATGGACTGCGTCGGACAGGTGGTATACTGTTGGTTTGTTTTTTTTCTTTTTTTACAGGAGATCGATGGCGTCGCAGGAATGAGAGTATAATAAAAGAAATGAAAACTGTGTTGTCTCTTTTATTTCATTAAAATACTTTTTTCTTGCTGTGTTTTTTTTTTACACATTTAATAACTTTGGGATTAATAATGGATCGGTGTCTTATTGACACCTCTCCATTATTAACCGGGCTTATTGTCACCGTGCAATCAACGGTGACATTAACCCCTTATTACCCCGCTTGCCACCGCTACAGGGCAAGTGGGAAGAGCCGGGTAAAGTGCCACAATTGGCACATCTTTTGATGCGCCAAATGTGGGGCTGCTGTAGCCTGGTATTATCAGGCTGTTGAGGGCCAAAATCCATGGGCCTTGACAGTCTTTTAATACCAGGCCGCAGCAGTCTGCATTTTACTTGGCTGGTTAACAAAAATAGGGGGGATCCCCACGCCGTTTTTTTTTCGAGGGGATCCCCTATTTTTGTTAACCAGCCAAGCTAAGCAGACTGCTGTGGCCTGGTATTATCAGGCTGGCAAAGTCCATGGATATTGGATCCTTACCAGCCTGAAAAACCAGGCCTCAGCGGTCTGCTTCATCTGGCTGGTTAACAAAAATAGGGGGGACCCCACGCCAATTTTTTTCGAGGGGATCCCTATTTTTGTTAATCAGCCAAGATATGCAGACTGCTGTGGCCTGGTATTATCAGGCTGGCAAGGTCCATGGATCTTGGCTCCTTAACAGCCTGAAAATCCAGGCCTCAGCGGTCTGCTTCATCTGGCTGGTTAACAAAAATAGGGGGGACCCCACGCCAATTTTTTTCGAGGGGATCCCCTATTTTTGTTAATCAGCCAAGATATGCAGACTGCTGTGGCCTAGTATTATCAGGCTGGCAAGGTCCATGGATCTTGGCTCCTTAACAGCCTGAAAATCCAGGCCTCAGCGGTCTGCTTCATCTGGCTGGTTAACAAAAATAGGGGGGACCCCACGCCATTTTTTTTTCGAAGGGAACCCCTATTTTTGTTAATCAGTTCCCTCTGACGTCACTGATTGTGTCCCTGGCTGACCTGAAGTGAAAGTGGAAAGCAATCAATTAAGCTTTCCACTTAAGGGCCCGTCTCACATAGCGATATCGCTACCGAGATCGCTGCTGAGTCACTAGTTTTGTGACGCAGCACCGAGCTCACCAGCGATATCGCTGTGTGTGACATTCAGCGACGATCAGCCCCCCTGCCGGGTATCGCTGATCGTCGCTGAAATGTCAGGACCTTTTTTTGATCGCTGGTTTCCCGCTGACAGGCACACATCGCTGCGTGTGACAGGCGGGAGACCAGCGATCCGCTGGTAACCAAGGTACACAGCGGGTTTCCAAGCGCTGCGCGGTGCCTGGAAACCCGCTGTGTACCTTGGTTACCAGCGGATCGCTGGTCTCCCGCCTGTCACACGCAGCGATGCGTGCCTGTCAGAGGGAAACCAGCGATCAAAAAAAGGTCCTGACATTTCTGCGACGATCAGCGATACCCGGCAGGGGGGCTGATCGTCGCTGAATGTCACACACAGCGATATCGCTGGTGAGCTCGCTGCTGCGTCATAAAACTAGTGACTCAGCAGCGATCTCGGTAGTGATATCGCTATGTGAGACGGGCCCTTAAGCGATGTTACCCGCAGTGTCGCTGTCCCAGATCGCTGCCTGAGCTGCCTGTTTGGCAGCTCAGCAGCGATCATGTAGCGATACACCAGCGATCCTGACAAGTGCATATCGTTGTCGGGATCGCTGGTGTATCGTTATGTGACACCCAGCCTTTACTCTCCTGTCAGGCAGGAGAGGAACTCATTCATTTGGGGTTTACTGTGAGGCTGCAGCATTAGCTGCGGTCCCTGCAGTAAACATTAACCCTTTCTGAAGGATTACACCGTGGGACCTGACTGTGGATGGGATAGGTAAGAATAATTTTGCTTTTTTATTTTATTTTTATTACAGGAAATGGTTTTTGCAGTAAAATAAAAGATGGTCAAAAACATGTGTCTTTATTTCATTAAAATGATTTTTAATTAAAGTGTGTGTGTTTTATTTTTATTTCATGCAATAGGATTAATAATTGATAGTTGTCTAATTGACAGCTCTCAATTATTAACCTGGCTTAAGGTCACCTTTCAATAGCAAGGTGGCTTTAACCCCATATTAACCCATTCGCCACCGCTACAGGGCAATGGGAATAGATGGGCAAAGTGCCAGAAAGGGCGAATCTAATTATAGATTTGTCTTTCCTGGGGTGTCTGGGGGCAGATGTTAGTAGCCGGGGGGGGGGAAAAATAATGGTCCCTCTCTGGGCTATTATTATCTGCCCCCACTCACTGGCTTTGTCTGTCTGGTTGCGAAAATAGGGCGGGAGCCCACGCATTTTTTTTCAGCAATTTTACACCTCATATATATATATACATGTCATTGAATTTGTGACACATATATATATATATTTATATTTGTAGTTCATACACTTCTACATAGTATAATAGCCGCTAATTCAATTGCCGGCTTTTGTGAAAATGCAGAACCCGACATGAAATGACACTTGGTGTACATAGGGTTAACCATGTCTTTTCATGTCCTTTGCTATCTAATTTGCACAAACAATTAAATCAGACTATGTGTGCAAAATTTCACACCTGTAGGGGTTAATTAAAGGTGTAAATTCGTAGCAAAAAAGTCCGTTTTTTTTACAACGAATTTACACCTTTAATTAACCCCTACAGGTGTGAAATTTTGCACACATAGTCTGATTTAATTGTTTGTGCAAATCAGATAGCAAACAACATGAAAAGACATGGTTAACCCTATGTACACCAAGTGTCATTTCATGTCGGGTGCTTCTGTCTTTTCACTGAAGCCGGCTTTACCCGGCAATTGAATCAGAGAATATTTTACTATGTAGAAGTGTATAAACTATACATATATGTATATATATATGTCACAATGACATGTATATATATATATGTATTCTATGTGTGTATATTTAGTGTTTACAAGGAAAGAATGGGGTTTTTTTAGTTGCGATATTTTGTTCCCATAGACTTACATGGGACTTCCGGTATCGGTATCGGGTATCGCCGATATTTTAGTGATATCGGCGATACCATTCCGATTCCGATACTTTAGGATATCGGAAAGTATCGCTCAACTCTAGTCTTTACAATGTACCTGGGAGTTTGCTGAGCCACTCACCTGGAGGATACTGTACCAAGGGGGCATATGTGCACACCTCAACTCGGAGTAAAGCCTTGTAAACTGCCCCAAAATGTGTGATCTAAATTTGTTCCTGCAGCACCTTGTACACACTGCTACATTTAACAGCACCATTCATCCACCAAAACATACTTCAGCCCTGAGGCAAGAAGCTGTGCCTGTGGTGAGCTAGTCAAACTCTGCTGCATCACCACCAGTTTCAGAGGATATGCACTGGAGCGCCGTTTAGCTTTCAACATAAACCACAGGTGGTGTAACCAACAGTGTAAATTATTCCCCTTTTCATTGAACAGCCAGGGACACGGACAGGGTCACTGCTGGTGTGACACATCCCTTTAACACACCGGCAGGGTACAGAGTACCCCAGTGCCCTGTGAGCGATCCCCTTGCAGGAGCCTATAGGCTGACTTACGCTGAAAGGTTCATCAGTATGTATGACACAAGAAAGGAACAATTTTGTTGGTGGAGGAGGGGTGGTGGGGCAGGCCACATAGGGAGGTAGCCAAAATGCCATATGTTTAGGTGTCTAATGGATCTTAAGATGCTGCAAATGGATTAATTGGATAAGTCCAACGAAGAGTAGGAACAAAAAACGGGTAGTGGATCTACAGATAAAAGGTATAGATAGTATACTCAAAATATTTTAAATATCCATATAGATTTATGCAGTAACACCCCTACTCAGAGTCCCACTTTGGATAACACCCAAATTGAAAAGCAGGAAAGTTTATTCTATCAGTACAATGCAGCTGTATACATTGTTGTTGGAATTCTTCATCTCCGTATCTATTTACGAAGATAAAATGTTAGACAGTAGCCCAGTCTGGCTAACAGCAAATTCTGCAAAGCAGGAAAGTCAACTGTATAACTACAGTCCAGCTAGAGAAATGTGTTAATTGTTCAGCTCCGTATCTATTTACCGTGAAAAACTGGTAGCCAGAGGCCCAGTCTGGCTACCAGACAATTCTGCAAAGCATGAAAGTGAACTATAGAACTACAGTCCAGCTGTGCATATTGTTGTGTCAATTGCTCAGCTCCGTATTTATTTCCACAGGAACACCCATACTCGGAGGCCCTGTTTGGCTAACACCCAAATTGAAAAGCAGAAAAGTTTATTGTATCAATAGAATTCAGCTGTATACATTGTTGGGGGAATTGTTCTTCTCTGTATCTATTTACGAAGAAAAAATGTTAGCCAGAGGTCCAGTCTGGCTAACAGCAAATTTTGCAAAGCAGGAAAATTAACAGTATAACTACAGTTCAGCTGGAGATAAAAATGTGTTAATAGTTCAGCTCAGTATCTATTTTCCGAGAAAAACTGGTAGCCAGAGGCCCAGTCTGGCTACCAGCCAATTCTGCAAAGTAGGAAAGTGAACTGTACAAATACAGTCCACCTGTACATATGGTTGTGTCAATTGTTCTGCTCAAGTCATTATCTATTTCCGCAGGAACCCCAATACTCGGAGCACCAGTTTGGCTAACACAAAAATTGAAAAACAGTAATGTTTACTCTATCAGTACAATACAGCTGTATACATTGGTGTAATTGTTCATCTCCGTATCTATTTACGAAGATAAAATGTTAGCCAGAGGCCCAGTCTGGCTAACAGCGAATTCTGCAAAGCAAGTAAGTCAACTGTATAACTACAGTCCAGCTGGAGATATAAATGTGTTAATTGTTCAGCTCCGTATCTATTTACCAAGAAAAACTGGTAGCCAGAGGCCCAGTCTGGCTACCAGCCATTTCTGCAAAGCAGGAAAGTGAACTGTACAACTACAGTCCACCTGTACATATGGATGTGTCAATTGTTCTGCTCATTATCTATTTAAGCAGGAACCCCCATACTCGGAGCACCAGTTTGGCTAACACCCAAATTGAAAAGCTGGAAAGTTTATTGTATCAATAGAATTCAACTGTATACATTGTTGGGGGAATTGCTCTTCTCCGTATCTATTTACAAAGAAAAAATGTTAGCCAGAGGTCCAGTCTTGCTAACAGCAAATTTTGCAAAGCAGGAAAATTAACAGTATAACTACAGTTCAGCTGGAGATAAAAATGTGTTAATTGTTCAGCTCCGTATCTTTTTACCGTGAAAAACTGGTAGCCAGAGGCCCAGTCTGGCTACCAGCCAATTCTGCAAAGCATGAAAGTGAACTATAGAACTACAGTCCAGCTGTACATATTGTTGTGTCAATTGCTCAGCTCCGTATTTATTTCCACAGGAACACCCATACTCGGAGGCCCTGTTTGGCTAACACCCAAATTGAAAAGCAGAAAAGTTTATTGTATCAATAGAATTCAGCTGTATACATTGTTGGGGGAATTGTTCTTCTCTGTATCTATTTACGAAGAAAAATGTTAGCCAGAGGTCCAGTCTGGCTAACAGCAAATTTTGCAAAGCAGGAAAATTAACAGTATAACTACAGTTCAGCTGGAGATAAAAATGTGTTAATAGTTCAGCTCAGTATCTATTTTCCGAGAAAAACTGGTAGCCAGAGGCCCAGTCTGGCTACCAGCCAATTCTGCAAAGTAGGAAAGTGAACTGTACAAATACAGTCCACCTGTACATATGGTTGTGTCAATTGTTCTGCTCATTATCTATTTCCGCAGGAATCCCCATACTCGGAGCACAGTTTGGCTAACACAAAAATTGAAAAACAGTAATGTTTACTCTATCAGTACAAGTACAGCTGTATAAAATTGGTGTAATGTTCAATCTCCGTATCTATTTACGAAGATAATAATGTTAGGCCAGAGGCCCAGTCTGGCTAACAGCGAATTCTGCAAAGCAAGTAAGTCAACTGTATAACTACAGTCCAGCTGGAGATATAAATGTGTTAATTGTTCAGCTCCGTATCTATTTACCGAGAAAAACTGGTAGCCAGAGGCCGAGTCTGGCTACCACCATTTCTGCAAAGCAGGAAAGTGAACTGTACAACTACAGTCCACCTGTACATATGGATGTGTCAATTGTTCTGCTCATTATCTATTTCCGCAGAACCCCATTACTCGAGCACCAGTTTGGCTAACACCCAAATTGAAAAGCTGGAAAGTTTATTGTATCAATAAATTCAGCTGTATACATTGTTGGGGAATTGCTCTTCTCCGTATCTATTTACGAAGAAAAAATGTTAGCCAGAGGTCCAGTCTTGCTAACAGCAAATTTTGCAAAGCAGAAATTAACAGTATAACTACAGTTCAGCTGGAGATAAAAATGTGTTAATTGTTCAGCTCAGTATCTATTTACCGAGAAAAACTGGTAGCCAGAAGCCCAGTCTGGCTACCAGCAAATTCTGCAAAGCAGAAAGTGAACTGTACGAATACAGTCCACCTGTACATATGGTTGTGTCAATTGCTCTGCTCATTATCTATTTCCGCAGGAACCCCCATACTCGGAGCACCAGTTTGGCTAACACCAAAATTGAATAACAGTAATGTTTACTCTATCAGTACAATACAGCTGTATACATTGGTGGTGGAATTGTTCATCTCCGTATCTATTTACGAAGATAAAATGTTAGCCAGAGGCCCAGTGTTAGGGGTCGAGTTCCCGCTTCTGCACAAGGGGAATCTCGAGCCATTCCGGCTGCGGTCTCCCATTCGTCTCCAGCCGCAGTGGACTCTGCTCAGCTTAGATGTCGGTCCCAGCGTCTCGCCCAGTCTAACAGTGTGCAAGGATTACTGCTGCTTCTCCAGGCTCTGCTATTGTGGCCAGTACTGGTTAGCGGCGAGCAGACGTCTTTAGGACAAAGTCTTTGTTTTCCCCTTCTGAGCATGCCCAGGGTGAGAGCTCTCATTGGAGATCAGGGGTCACATGCTCAGGTACTGCAGCAGCCCCTATTGGTCCGCCAGGAAGGTCCTATGACTACTGGTGTTCTGGAACAAGTTTCATTGGTCTATGTTTCTGGCAGGTCCTGTAGCTGTTACTATAAAAGGGTGGCATGACTAGGCCGCCATGCGCTAATATCAATTGCATTATGTGCTTTACGCCAGTGTGATCATGCATGCATGTGGTTAGGGCTCGGCTGAAATAAGCCCCTAGAATACCGGCACCTCCGGTGAGGAGATTTGAGTGCAAGTGGTTAGGGCTTGGCTGAAATAAACCACTAGAATACCGGCTTCTCCGGTGAGGAGATTGCTTGATTGCGTTGCTGTCTGCATGATCACGGACTGCTATCCGCACAGCAGTTATCTGTGTATCCCTGTGGTGTTAACAGGACACAGTCTTTTTCTCAGCGGCTCTGTGACGCAACAGGCTTTGCTTTATAACGCTGGTTCAGCGCCCTAGCGTTTTAATTTGCGGCTCACTGAAGCTAAGTGAGTTCGCACCTATCGCCATATAGCGCTGTGGCATTCCCGTTAGCGGCTCTGGTGATTAACAGAGTTCGCACTTACCGCCACAGCGCGCTGCGGCGTTTATTTTAGCGACTCTGCGGGATAACAGAGATCGCTACTTTTGCCATCTTACTAGCAGCGGGCTTCGCCTGCACGGTGGACCCCGGGCTGCGAACGCACCTCTCTAATATATCTATTAGGTGCGTTCCGCAGACCCTAACACCCAATCTGGCTAACAGCAAATTCTGCAAAGCAGGAAAGTCAACTGTATAACTACAGTCCAGCTGGAGATATAAATGTGTTAATTGTTCAGCTCCGTATCTATTTACCGAGAAAAACTGGTAGCCAGAGGCCCAGTCTGGCTACCAGCCAATTCTGCAAAGCAGGAAAGTGAACTGTACAACTACAGTCCACCTGTACATATGGTTGTGTCAATTGTTCTGCTCATAATCTATTTCCGCAGGAACCCCCATACTCGAAGCACCAGTTTGGCTAACACCAAAATTGAAAAACAGTAATGTTTACTCTATCAGCAAAATACAGCTGTATACATTGGTGGTGAATTGTTCATCTTTGTATCTATTTGCGAAGATAAATGTTAGCCAGAGGCCCAGTCTGGCTAACAGCAAATTCTGCAAAGCAGGAAAGTCAACTGTATAACTACAGTCCAGCTGGAGATATAAATGTGTTAATTGTTCAGCTCCGTATCTATTTACCGAGAAAAACTGGTAGCCAGAGGCCTAGTCTGGCTACCAGCCAATTCTGCAAAGTAGGAAAGTGAACTGTACAACTACAGTCCACCTGTACATATGGTTGTGTCAATTGTTCTGCTCATTATCTATTTCCGCAAAAATGTTTGCCAGAGGTCCAGTCTGGCTAACAGCAAATTTTGCAAAGCAGGAAAATTAACAGTATAACTACAGTCCAGCTGGAGATAAAAATGTGTTAATTGTTCAGCTCCGTATCTATTTCTGCAGGAACACCCATACTCAGAGGCCCTGTTTGGCTAACACCCAAATTGAAAAGCAGAATGTTTATTGTATCAGTAGAATTCAGCTGTATACATTGCTGGGGGAATTGTTCTTCTCCTTATCTATTTACGAAGAAAAAATGTTAGCCAGAGGCCTAGTCTGGCTAACAGCAAATTTTGCAAAGCAGGAAAATTAACAGTATAACTACAGTTCAGCTGGAGATAAAAATGTGTTAATTGTTCAGCTCTGTATCTATTTACCGAGAAATACTGGTAGCCAGAGGCCCAGTCTGGCTACCAGAAAATTCTGCAAAGCAGGAAAATTAACTGTATAACTACAGTCCAGCTGGAGATATTGCTGTGTTAATTGTTCAGCTCCATATCAATTTACCGAGAAAAAATGGTAGCCAGAGGCCCAGTCTGGCTACCACCCAACAATCACAATCATCTGGCTCTGATGGGTTCACACTAAGCCGTGCATCCATGTTGTATATTTGTGTCTTGATCCGCCAGTAAAGGAGCTTATGGTGGTCTGCCCATGTACTTGAAGAGGAAGCCCAACAGTGCCGACCGGCCCGGTATGAACGTCCCCTTCATCATGTTCACTCCTCGGCATAGGCCGGTCTCGTCGCTTTCCTTCATAACATTTATGTACCTTAAAGACCTCACTTCAAAAGCTCCTTTTGGTTGCCTGGTTGCACACATTGGACACAATACACTTCATATAAATTGGATATAGCAATGCTGTTATGTAGCTCAGTATTTCATTACAAATATTTCTTTGTTAACTATGTTTGTTTATCTCCTTCAGAGCCATAACTTTGGCTGCCTCAAATGGTAAGAGTTAAATACAAAACAGTGACGGCTGAATGCTTGGAGATGCTGAGGACTTAATAAATTTTGTAAGCGATAACTTGTATGAGTGAGACTGCATGTTCCTTCTTTACTGGATTATAAAACGAAAAATAAAAACATTATGTTATTATTTATAAATTACTTTATTGAAACCCTCTGTGATCATTTATGGTGTCTCCAATATTTACTACACAGCAGAACGGAACAGTTGTGGAATATTGAGCATGGTCACAGTTTGAGAAATGCAAGAATGTGAAGATGTTCTAAAACCTATGTTATTTACGGAATACATAGTAGCAGCTACTTGTAACATTACTTAACATTACTTAGCTATAGATATTGCTAAAAAAGATTGTCATGATTATAGATAGTATTCTATGGGTTAATCTTCCGTTTTTCAAGAATATAGATATGATTGCTGATAATAGTGTAGTGTGAATATACAAATGGCTATTTTGAATGCATATTCAAATATACAGAATGCATTCAGACAATAACATCGCTGCATTTCTGGTAAAAAATGTAACGGTTCCATATGTTTGCGGCTTGTGATTGCTAAACTTTACGGTTTACTTAACCTCTGTCTGTGGTGATTTTATCTAAATCCTTGTGGCTTTTACATTCTAAGGGTTTATGGCCCCTTGTCTGACGACTCCATGAGATCTCAGTTTTGTCTGACCTTGAAAGCTGGCCAGTGGCCACTTGAAAGGCTGGGTGAACATTTTCAGCTGTACATATTGCTGTGTTAATTGTTCAGCTCCGTATGTATTAACGAAGAAAAACAGGTAGCCAGAGACCCAGTGTGGCTACCACCCAATTCTGCTAAGCACGAAAGTGAACTGTATAAGTACAGTACAGCTATATATTCCTTTTGCTGTTGACTATGTCTCACATTTTAAAAAGAATGGAAGGGGGTACAGCGACTGGGGCAGGGGTGTCACCCGTCGGGCTATGGGTTGCGGCATCGGGTTCGGGGAATCAGATTGTGGGTGACCCCTGTAGGGCCGTGGAGGGGGAACAGGTACCGAGCTCTGGTGTATCCGTGTCACTGCAAACGGAGAAGGATAAAGTGGATGAGGTAAAATTGGACGATAGGGCAAAGGGTGAAGTTAACGTTTGCTTTGAGGGCCCCTTGGTTGGCGCTTTTTAGAAAAGAATTGAAGGCGAAAATTTGTTGTGATTAATACGTGGAAAATTTTCCCTTTACCCCCTTGGAGAAGTTTAATTTGAATAGGGCAAAGAGGGATGACAGGAAAAAGGAGAAGCGAAACTGGCACTGGCGCCTTATCCAGCAAACTTTACTGAACTCGATGCAAGCATTCCCTATATTAGCGAGTGTTAGAGTTCAGAAGTACACGGAAAATAGTTAATGATTATTTTGGTATCTGGACGCGATTGGGGAAGCTCACCGCACTTATGGTGGGCTGACCTGGTTGCGCTATGATGAACAATTCAGGCAGCGGAAGGCGGTCAGGCCTGACATTAGGTGGTATCAAAAGGATATAGGCCTGTGGCTTTAAGTGATGGCACCCGCAAGGTATGGGTAGTCCTTTCACGGGAGCGGAGGGAACATTTCCCAGCAGGCGGGACAAGGAGGAGGTAGTCAGGGGGGCAAGGAGCAGAGGAAAAATCCGGAACATGCTGGCAGTTTAATAAGGGCCAGTGCAAATATGGCAATACATCCAAATTTAAGCATGTGTGCTCCCACTGTAACATGTGCAGTTGTGTGCAGGTACTGTTTTATTTATTGAAATTCTCAATTTTCATATTTATTGCTTTTATCCTGCTGTTTTTCATATTTTTGGTTGTGAATCAATACCTAAGGTGTGGGGGGGGGCGGAAATTTAATTAACAGCTCAGGTAGCTACCAACTTTTACCTTGTATTTCTCTGCAGGATGTTTTGCTGATCTAACAATGGCCTTTACATCTCGCAGAAGACAGTGATCAAGTGATCCTAATATTTTTGGATACATCTGTGGAAAATTTACTGTGAAGACTCAGAGGCGCAACATTACTGACTTTGTTAAAAGGGTGTATTGTGCGTACTTCAGAGTAAAACTTGGAGTACAAGACAAGCATTGCTCTCCTCACAAAAGTATGCAAAACCTGTATTGAGAGCTGGAGAACATGGTCTCAAGGAAAGAATGCTAAACTTCAGTTTGGAGTTCCTATGGTTTGGAGAGAACCAAGCAATCATTTACAAGACTGCAATTTCTGCCTTGTCGATGTAAAAGGTTAGAATAAGAAAAAAAAGCAATATTTGCAATACCCGAGTATCCCTTCAGCTATTCGACCAGTTGCCCATAGTGAAGACATACCTGTTCCAAAATGAACTGCGCTTCCAGAAAACGTTGACACAGATCTCTCCTCACATTGTTATACTGATAAAGAAGACAGTCCAGATATTTTTCAGCCATGTCATGAAGATAGTGACAAAGCAATTCTGTTTACTCAGCCTGCTTTGAATGATCTGGTTAGAGATCTTTATGTACCAAAAGAGTCTGCTGAACTATTGGCTTCAAGAAGACGACAAGAGAATCGAATGTTCAAACCCAGTACAAGTGTCTCATTTTATCGTAACAGGGAAGCAGAACTGCACAAGTACTTCCATTCAGAAGCCATGCTTGTCTATTGTACTGATGTTGAAGGGCTACTTCTCTTTATGGGTCTTCCAGCATATGATTCAAGGGATTGGAGGCTTTTTATGGATAGTTCCAAAAGAAGTTTAAAATGTGTTCTGTTACATCATGGGTGGGGAACCTTTTTTCTGCCGAGGGCCATTTGGAATTTTATAATAGTGTTCGGCGGCCGCATAAAATTATTAATAATGATGAGCGAGTATACTCGTTGCTCGGGTTTTCCCAAGCATGCTCAGGTGTTCTCTGAGTATTTTGGCGTGCTCGGAGATTTAGTTTCTGTTGATGCATTTGCATGATTTGCAGCTGCTGGACAGCCTGAATACATGTGGGGATTCCTTAACAAACAGGCATTCCTCACATGTATTCAGGCTGTCCAGCAGCTGCAAATCAGGGAGCTGAGGTGACGAAAACTAAATCTCCGAGCATGCCAAAACACTCAGAGGACACCCGAGCATGCTCAGGAAAGCACGAGCAATGAGTATACTCGCTCATCACTCATTAATAAACTTAAACATTAGCCAACTATATTTATTCAAACATTTAAATAACTCCTACCTAATGTGATGGCTGGAATGACTTCTCTTTGGTGAGGCGTTTGATATTGGGAGGTATTCATGATGTTGCTACTCGAAACTGGTTTTCAAAGTTTGCATCAGTCAATCTTGAGCGAAGGCGACACTTTGCAATGGAAAGTTTTGAAAATAACTGCTCACAGCAATACGTTGTTCCGAACACAGATGCATATTTCAATGCATGTCTCCTCACAGTGGGAAAATCATCATTGTTCACATAACGTTTATAAAAGTCAAGCAATGGAGGTTATTGTACCTAGCTTTCAGCTCAGCATTGTTTTGCAGCTGAATGATTTCGTGTTGTAGGTCATCAGGCACATCAGCTGGTTCCACATTGAATGGTGCAGCAAAGATGTCCAATTCCATTTGTTTACTTTTGATATCCTAGAATCTGTCATCAAATGCTTCAATTAGTTTTGCACATTCACCAGCATATTCAAGTGTCGTGGAAGGCTTTTGTCTTTCCAGAGTGGGGAAATGAACTGTGTTATTCCTTTCAAGTTGCACTTTCCACAGCCTTAGTTTAGCTTCAAATGATTTCACGTTTGAAAGCAGAGAGCTAAGAAGCTGATTGGGGCCTTGCAGCTTAACGCTCAGCTCTGAGAGGTACTTGGTAATGTCTACCATGAACGCTAGATCACACTGCCACTTGCCATCATTGAGTTCACTGATAGATTTCCCTTTCATCTCCATGAACTGCTTGACTTCTTCCCACAATTCGTAAAACCTCATAAGCATGTTCCCGCGACTCAACCACCGCACTTCACAGTGATAAACAAGATCACAATACTCTGATTCAAGATCATTCAGTAATTCCTTAACCCCTTAATGTCCACTGACGTGCACAGTCCGTCATGGCCGGGTGTCAGTTCCGGCACCAGGACGGACTGTGCACGTCATGCCTTTGATCTACCACTGCGTGTAAACACGCAGTGGTAGATCAGTGCCGACAGCTGTCACAGACAGCTGACAAGAAAAAAAGGTAGCACACTGTAGCGCTATAGCTTGCAAACACGAAATATGAAAATATGAAAAATATGAAAAATGAATTGCATCATTACCTTAGAAATATGAAAAATTGAGAAGTCTTAGCGCATAAGATGGCCAAATTATGTGAGCCTGATAGCCACGTCAAGGCTCTTCTCGTATATCAGGTCCTAACTAATGCCAATCCTCGCTTTAGAAAAGTCTGTCTGCATGGGAACATATGAATCCTCTCTTCAGACTAAAATCTACATCTCTGTGGAGGGGTAATGAACCTGTTGTAATTAAAAGCCTGTGACCACCAGGTGGAGTGCTCAGGTAGAAGGTAAATGAATACATATCAAAAAACTGACCGGCACATCCAAACATAGATCCAGTGTGAACAGGTGCTAAACCTAGAGTCACCAACTCATATACATACAAGAAAAAAAGGTAGCACACTGTAGCGCTATAGCTTGCAAACACGAAATATGAAAATATGAAAAATATGAAAAATGAATTGCATCATTACCTTAGAAATATGAAAAATTGAGAAGTCTTAGCGCATAAGATGGCCAAATTATGTGAGCCTGATAGCCACGTCAAGGCTCTTCTCGTATATCAGGTCCTAACTAATGCCAATCCTCGCTTTAGAAAAGTCTGTCTGCATGGGAACATATGAATCCTCTCTTCAGACTAAAATCTATATCTCTGTGGAGGGGTAATGAACCTGTTGTAATTAAAAGCCTGTGAAAAAAAAAAAAAAAAAAAAAATTTTTTTTTTTTCCAAACATAGATCCAGTGTGAACAGGTGCTAAACCTAGAGTCACCAACTCATATACATACAAGAAAAAAAGTTAGCACACTGTAGCGCTATAGCTTGCAAACACGAAATGTGAAAATATGAAAAATATGAAAAATGAATTGCATCATTACCTTAGAAATATGAAAAATTGAGAAGTCTTAGCGCATAAGATGGCCAAATTATGTGAGCCTGATAGCCACGTCAAGGCTCTTCTCGTATATCAGGTTCTAACTTATGCCAATCCTCGCTTTAGAAAAGTCTGTCTGCATGGGAACATATGAATCCTCTCTTCAGACTAAAATCTACATCTCTGTGGAGGGGTAATGAACCTGTTGTAATTAAAAGCCTGTGACCACCAGGTGGAGTGCTCAGGTAGAAGGTAAATGAATACATATCAAAAAACTGACCGGCACATCCAAACATAGATCCAGTGTGAACAGGTGCTAAACCTAGAGTCACCAACTCATATACATACAAGAAAAAAAGTAGCACACTGTAGCGCTATAGCTTGCAAACACGAAATATGAAAATATGAAAAATATGAAAAATGAATTGCATCATTACCTTAGAAATATGAAAAATTGAGAAGTCTTAGCGCATAAGATGCAATTCATTTTTCATATTTTTCATATTTTCATATTTCGTGTTTGCAAACTATAGCGCTACAGTGTGCTAACTTTTTTTCTTGTATGTATATGAGTTGGTGACTCTAGTTTAGCACCTGTTCACACTGGATCTATGTTTGGATGTGCCGGTCAGTTTTTGATATGTATTCATTTACCTTCTACCTGAGCACTCCACCTGGTGGTCACAGGGTTTTAATTACAACAGGTTCATTACCCCTCCACAGAGATGTAGATTTTAGTCTGAAAGAGGATTCATATGTTCCCATGCAGACAGACTTTTCTAAAGCGAGATTGGCATTAGTTAGGACCTGATATACGAGAAGAGCCTTGACGTGGCTATCAGGCTCACATAATTTGGCCATCTTATGCGCTAAGACTTCTCAATTTTTCATATTTCTAAGGTAATGATGCAATTCATTTTAATATTTTTCATATTTTCATATTTCGTGTTTGCAAGCTATAGCGCTACAGTGTGCTACACTTTTTTTCTTGTATGTATATGAGTTGGTGACTCTAGGTTTAGCACCTGTTCACACTGGATCTATGTTTGGATGTGCCGGTCAGTTTTTTGATATGTATTATTTACCTTCTACCTGAGCACTCCACCTGGTGGTCACAGGCTTTTAATTACAACAGGTTCATTACCCCTCCACAGAGATGTAGATTTTAGTCTGAAGAGAGGATTCATATGTTCCCATGCAGACAGACTTTTCTAAAGCGAGGATTGGCATTAGTTAGGACCTGATATACGAGAAGAGCCTTGACGTGGCTATCAGGCTCACATAATTTGGCCATTTATGCGCTAAGACTTCTCAATTTTTCATATTTCTAAGGTAATGATGCAATTCATTTTTCATATTTTTCATATTTTCATATTTCGTGTTTGCAAGCTATAGCGCTACAGTGTGCTACACTTTTTTCTTGTATGTATATGAGTTGGTGACTCTAGGTTTAGCACCTGTTCACACTGGATCTATGTTTGGATGTGCCGGTCAGTTTTTTGATATGTATTCATTTACCTTCTACCTGAGCACTCCACCTGGTGGTCACAGGCTTTTAATTACAACAGGTTCATTACCCCTCCACAGAGATGTAGATTTTAGTCTGAAGAGAGGATTCATATGTTCCCATGCAGACAGACTTTTCTAAAGCGAGGATTGGCATTAGTTAGGACCTGATATACGAGAAGAGCCTTGACGTGGCTATCAGGCTCACATAATTTGGCCATCTTATGCGCTAAGACTTCTCAATTTTTCATATTTCTAAGATAATGATGCAATTATTTTTCATATTTTTCATATTTTCATATTTCGTGTTTGCAAGCTATAGCGCTACAGTGTGCTACCTTTTTTTCTTGTATGTATATGAGTTGGTGACTCTAGTTTAGCACCTGTTCACACTGGATCTATGTTTGGATGTGCCGGTCAGTTTTTTGATATGTATTCATTTACCTTCTACCTGAGCACTCCACCTGGTGGTCACAGGCTTTTAATTACAACAGGTTCATTACCCCTCCACAGAGATGTAGATTTTAGTCTGAAGAGAGGATTCATATGTTCCCATGCAGACAGACTTTTCTAAAGCGAGGATTGGCATTAGTTAGGACCTGATATACGAGAAGAGCCTTGACGTGGTATCAGGCTGACATAATTTGGCCATCTTATGGCTAAGACTTCTCAATTTTTCATATTTCTAAGGTAATGATGCAATTCATTTTCATATTTTCATATTTTCATATTTCGTGTTTGCAAGCTATAGCGCTACAGTGTGCTAACTTTTTTCTTGTATGTATATGAGTTGGTGACTCTAGGTTTAGCACCTGTTCACACTGGATCTATGTTTGGATGTGCCGGTCAGTTTTTTATATGTATTCATTTACCTTCTACCTGAGCACTCCACCTGGTGGTCACAGGCTTTTAATTACAACAGGTTCATTACCCCTCCACAGAGATGTAGATTTTAGTCTGAAGAGAGGATTCATATGTTCCCATGCAGACAGACTTTTCTAAAGCGAGGATTGGCATTAGTTAGGACCTGATATACGAGAAGAGCCTTGACGTGGCTATCAGGCTCACATAATTTGGCCATCTTATGCGCTAAGACTTCTCAATTTTTCATATTTCTAAGGTAATGATGCAATTCATTTTTCATATTTTTCATATTTTCATATTTCGTGTTTGCAAGCTATAGCGCTACAGTGTGCTACCTTTTTTTCTTGTATGTATATGAGTTGGTGACTCTAGTTTTAGCACCTGTTCACACTGGATCTATGTTTGGATGTGCCGGTCAGTTTTTTGATATGTATTCATTTACCTTCTACCTGAGCACTCCACCTGGTGGTCACAGGCTTTTAATTACAACAGGTTCATTACCCCTCCACAGAGATGTAGATTTTAGTCTGAAGAGAGGATTCATATGTTCCCATGCAGACAGACTTTTCTAAAGCGAGGATTGGCATTAGTTAGGACCTGATATACGAGAAGAGCCTTGACGTGGTTATCAGGCTCACATAATTTGGCCATCTTATGCGCTAAGACTTCTCAATTTTTCATATTTCTAAGGTAATGATGCAATTCATTTTTCATATTTTTCATATTTTCATATTTCGTGTTTGCAAGCTATAGCGCTACAGTGTGCTAACTTTTTTTCTTGTATGTATATGAGTTGGTGACTCTAGGTTTAGCACCTGTTCACACTGGATCTATGTTTGGATGTGCCGGTCAGTTTTTTGATATGTATTCATTTACCTTCTACCTGAGCACTCCACCTGGTGGTCACAGGCTTTTAATTACAACAGGTTCATTACCCCTCCACAGAGATGTAGATTTTAGTCTGAAGAGAGGATTCATATGTTCCCATGCAGACAGACTTTTCTAAAGCGAGGATTGGCATTAGTTAGGACCTGATATACGAGAAGAGCCTTGACGTGGCTATCAGGCTCACATAATTTGGCCATGTTATGCGCTAAGACTTCTCAATTTTTCATATTTCTAAGGTAATGATGCAATTCATTTTTCATATTTTTCATATTTTCATATTTCGTGTTTGCAAGCTATAGCGCTACAGTGTGCTACCTTTTTTTCTTGTATGTATATGAGTTGGTGACTCTAGGTTTAGCACCTGTTCACACTGGATCTATGTTTGGATGTGCCGGTCAGTTTTTTGATATGTATTCATTTACCTTCTACCTGAGCACTCCACCTGGTGGTCACAGGCTTTTAATTACAACAGGTTCATTACCCCTCCACAGAGATGTAGATTTTAGTCTGAAGAGAGGATTCATATGTTCCCATGCAGACAGACTTTTCTAAAGCGAGGATTGGCATTAGTTAGGACCTGATATACGAGAAGAGCCTTGACGTGGCTATCAGGCTCACATAATTTGGCCATCTTATGTGCTAAGACTTCTCAATTTTTCATATTTCTAAGGTAATGATGCAATTCATTTTTCATATTTTTCATATTTTCATATTTCGTGTTTGCAAGCTATAGCGCTACAGTGTGCTACCTTTTTTTCTTGTATGTATATGAGTTGGTGACTCTAGGTTTAGCACCTGTTCACACTGGATCTATGTTTGGATGTGCCGGTCAGTTTTTTGATATGTATTCATTTACCTTCTACCTGAGCACTCCACCTGGTGGTCACAGGCTTTTAATTACAACAGGTTCATTACCCCTCCACAGAGATGTAGATTTTAGTCTGAAGAGAGGATTCATATGTTCCCATGCAGACAGACTTTTCTAAAGCGAGGATTGGCATTAGTTAGGACCTGATATACGAGAAGAGCCTTGACGTGGCTATCAGGCTCACATAATTTGGCCATCTTATGCGCTAAGACTTCTCAATTTTTCATATTTCTAAGGTAATGATGCAATTCATTTTTCATATTTTTCATATTTTCATATTTCGTGTTTGCAAGCTATAGCGCTACAGTGTGCTACCTTTTTTTCTTGTATGTATATGAGTTGGTGACTCTAGGTTTAGCACCTGTTCACACTGGATCTATGTTTGGATGTGCCGGTCAGTTTTTTGATATACAGACAGCTGACAGGCACGGCAAGCGGTGCGGGGACCTTTGCCGTCGGTCCCCGCACCTACAGCGCTGTGCTTGGTCAGTCAATCTGACTGACCAAACACAGCAGCGATCGCGCAGGAGAAGCTGAAATTTCAGCTTCTCCAGCGCGATCAGTGCAGGAGCCGGCGCTGCAGTGGCCAGGCTTCCTGCACTGACAGCCAAGAGCGGAGCCCCCACCGCCCCTGGCTGTTAACCCCCTGACTGCTGCGATCGAGCGCGATCGCAGCGCTCAGGGGGGGAAGCAGAGGGTCGGGAGCTCCCTCTGCCTCAGGTCGGCGCCCTGCAATGTATTTGCAGGGCCCGATCTCTGCCTTGATGACCCGGGGGTTGTCATGACAACCTCCAGGTCATCTAGCTACGGAAAGCTGCTGTGATCATGGTCACAGCAGCCTTCACTATAGTTGCAATGCATTGCAATGCCAGAGCATTGCAATGCATTGTAACTGCAATAAAATGTAAAAAAAAAGTGAAAGTCCCATAAAGGGACTAGTGAAAAAAAATCATTTTTTTAAAAAAATTGTAAAATAAATATTAAAAAATAATTTAAAAAAAATCCCCTAAAAAATACACATTTTTATGTAATAAAAAAAATAAAAAACAAAAAACATACACATGTTTGGTATCGCCATGTCCGTAAAAATCCCATCTATAAAAGCGTAACCCTAGTTAACCCCTTCAGTGAAAGCCGTAAAAAAAAAACACAAAAAAGTAGTAAATTATACTTTTTCCAAGCGGTATCATCATACCGCATGGAAAAAGTGCAGTAACACGCGATCAAAAAGTCAGATATAAATAAACATGGTACCGCTGAAAACATCATCTTGTCCCGCAAAAATCAAGCCACTATACAGCATCATCAGCGAAAAAAAAAAAAAGTTATAGCTCGCGGAATAAACTGATGCAAAAATAATTATTTTTTCTATAAAATTTTTTATTGTGTAAAAAATGCCAAAACATGAAAAAACATATAAATGAGGTATCACTGTAATCGTAGTGGCCCAAAGAATAAAGCTGCTTTATCAATTTTACTACACACGGAACGGAGGAAAAAAAAAAAAAAAACAATTCCTGAATTGCTGGTTTTTGTTGATTCTGCTTCCACAAAAATCGGAATAGGAAGCGATCAAAAAACGTTATGTGCCCGAATATGGTACCAATAAAAACGTCAGCTCGTCCCTCAAAAAATAAGCCCACAGATAACTCTGTTGGCCGAAATATGGAAAAATTATAGCTCTCAAAATACGGCGATGCAAAAATTTCTTACAAAAAATTATTAAAAAAAAAAGCATCTTTTAGTGTTTGACAGAAGCTAAACATGAAAAAAGGGTATAAATCTGGTATCGCTGTAATCGCACCGATCCGAGGAATAAAGTCGCCTAATCACTAATACCGCACGAGGAACGGCGCAAAAAAGAAAACCAATTCTTCACCTTTTGTGGATTTGTTCATTGTGCCTCCCAAAGATCGCAGTAAGGCGATCACAGTGGTTCCCCCCCACATATGGGGTATCAGCGTACTCAGGACAAAATGCACAATAGCTTTTGGGGTCCTATTTCTCCTGTTACCCTTAGAAAAATAAAAATTTGGGGGCAAAAAGGTCATTTTTGTGGAAAAAAATATGATTTTTTTATTTTCACGGCTCTACGTTATAAACTTCTGTGAAGCCCTTGGGGGTTCAAAGTGCTGACCACACATCTAGATAAGTTCCTTGGGGGTCTAGTTTGCAAAATGGGGTCATTTGTGGGGGGTTTCTACTGTTTAGGCACATCAGGGGCTCTCCAAGCGCGACATGACACCCGCAGACCATTCCATCAAAGTCTGCATTTAAAAACGGTGCTCCTTCCCTTCCGATCTCTGCCATGCGTCAAAATATTTAACCAAAAAGAGGCCAAATTATAAATGCTCATCCATATATGGACAATCAGAATACCCAAAAAAAATATATGGAAAACAGAGCCAAATATAGAAAAATACAAATGCAATTTTTATTAATGAATCACAAAAAAGTTTAAAAAAAGTACACTAACATGATACAGAATATAAATGACAAGAGAGAAGGCAAAAAAACCTAGATACCGCTGTTAAGTAAGAATGAATGTCCAAAGTCATATAACACAGAGTACTACAAATGAAATTAGAACAAATATGTATCAGGATACTGTGATATATTCATTCAAAAACTGTCCATCAAAATAAAAAATATAAACAGCAAAATTGCATGATCACATCGATGGACAGTGTTGATAAATTACCACAGTACCCTAAAGTGGTGCAAAAATTGGACATGCATAAAAGAAGCCAAAAACCATATAGTAGCATACAAAAATCATGAAAAACAGTTATACATGAGAATGTGCATATACATATATCTTAGGACCAGGCAAAAGCCTATAAATCAAATCAATATATATATATATATATATATATATATAAATAAAAAATTGCACATATATGTGCTGCGGTAATAATTGGAAAGAACTATGGCATACAGTTGTATATAAGCATTAATCAATGGGCTAGGTGAGTATGTCAATCAGCAGGGTATATGCAAGTGCTACCCATTACCATAGATTAAATGTTAAATGGAGTTCATCCAATCGGGTCATATATAAATGTATATCACAAAAAACTATACATGTAAAATGCTGCTATTATCATAATCTCAGGCTAAAGTGTATATGTATATTAGCACACACAGGCATCAGTCCGTAATCCTAGTAGGTAAACCAATTATCTGGGAGTATGTAGATACTGCTATCATTATTACAGGCGAAATATTCCTCCCATATGGCCATATATGCCTCAGTGGTGTGTAAAAACAATAGCCAGCATAAATAGTTGGTCAGAGATATGCATGATAAGGCATCCAAACTTACTGAACAACGGGCAGGAGAGCCCAACGCGCGTTTCGCTAAGTTGCTTCCTCGCGTCAAAATAGTGGTTCCCCCCCACATATGGGATATCAGCGTACGCAGGACAAATGGCACAATAGCTTTTGGGGTCCTATTTCTCCTGTTACCATTATAAAAATAAAAATTTGGGGGCAAAAAGATTATTTTTGTGGAAAAAAATATGATTTTTTTATTTTCACGGCTCTACGTTATAAACTTCTGTGAAGCACTTGGGGGTTCAAAGTGCTCACCACACATCTAGATAAGTTCCTTGGGGGGTCTAGTTTCCAAAATGGAGTCACTTGTGGGGGGTTTCTACTGTTTAGGCACATCAGGGGCTCTCCAAACGTGTCATGACACCCGCAGACCATTCCATCAAAGTCTGCATTTGAAAAAGGCGCTCCTTCCCTTTCGAGCTCTGCCATGCGTCAAAATATGGGTTTACCCCCACATATTGGGTATCAGCGTACTCAGGACAAATTGCACAATAGCTTTTGGGGTCCTGTTACCCTTTGGAAAATAACAATTGGGTGTGGAAAGATCATTTTTGTGGAAAATATATGATTTTTTAATTTTACTGCTCTACGTTATAACCTTCTGTGAAGCCCTTGGGGGTTCAAAGCTCTCACCACACATCTAGATAAGTTCCTTGGGGGGTCTAGTTTCCAAAATGGGGTCACTTGTGGGGGGTTTCCACTGTTTAGGCACACAGGGACTCTCCAAATGCGACATGGCGTCCAATCTCAATTCCAGCCAAAAAAGTCAAATGGCGCTGCTTCCCTTCCGAGCTCTGCCATGCGCCCAAAATAGTGGTTTACCCCAACATATGGGGTATCAGCGTACTCAGGACTAATTGCACAATAACTTTTGGGGTCCTTTTATCCTTTGGAAAATAAAAATTGGGATGAAAAGATCATTTTTGTGGAAAAAATATGATTTTTTAATTTTACGGCTCTACGTTATAACCTTCTGTGAAGCCCTTGGGGGTTAAAAGCTCTCACAACACATTTAGATAAGTTCCTTGGGGGGTCCAGTTTCCAAAATGGGGTCACTTGTGGGGGATTTCCACTGTTTAGGCACACAGGGACTCTCCAAATGCGACATGGCGTCCAATCTCAATTCCAGCCAAAAAAATCAAATGGCGCTGCTTCCCTTCCGACTTCTGCCATGCGTCCAAATAGTGGTTTACCCCCACACATGGGGTATCGGTGTACTCTGGAGAAATTGTGCAACAAATTTTGTGGTTCATTTTCTCCTGATACCCTTGACAAAATTTAAAAAAATTGTGTCGAAAGAAAAATTTTGGGAAAAAAAGTTAAATGTTCATTTTTTCCTTCCACATTGCTTCAATTCTTGTGAAGTACCTAAAGGGTTAATAAACTTCTTGAATGTGGCTTTGAACACATTGAGGGGTGAAGTTTTTAGAATGGTGTCACTTTTGGGTATTTTCTGTCATATTGACCCCTCAAATTCACTTCAAATGTGAGGTGGCCCCTAAAAAAAATGGTTTTGTAAATTTTGTTGGAAAAATGAGAAATTGCTGGTCAATTTTTAACACTTATAACTTCCTAACAAAAAAAATGTTGGTTCCAAAATTGTGCTGATGTAAAGTAGACATGTGGAAAATGTTATTTATTAACTAATTTTTGTGACATATCTCTCTGATTTAATGGCATAAAAATAAAATTTTGAAAATTGCAAAATTTTCAAAATTTTTGCCATATTTCCGTTTTTTTCATAAATAAACGCAAGTTATATTGAAGAAATTTTACCACTATCATGAAGTATGATATGTCACGAGAAAACAATCTCAGAATCGCCAACATCCGTAGAAGCGTTCCAGAGTTATAACCTCATAAAGAGACAGTGGTCAGAATTGTAAAAATTGGCCTGGTCTTTAACCTACAAAATGGCTTGGTCGTTAAGGGGTTAAACAGGTGACTGTTCAGTGCTCGGCTTTTGATAAAGTTTATGCATGACACTACTGTTGACATCACATTGTTGAGCCGCAATGACTGTGCACAGAGACTTTACTGGTGTATGATGCAGTGGCATACAACTAAATCACTTGGATCAAGACTAAGACGACTCATTTCTTTCTTGACAAATGCAATTAACCCTTTTTGCGAGCCAACCATGGCTGGAGCTCCATCTGTAGTAAGGCCAGTTAACTTTTCAAATGGTAGTTGAAGTTTCTTCATTGATGAAACAAGTCTCTCAAACAAGTCTTCACCTCTTGTACTGCCATGAATGGCTTCCAGTGACAGCAGCTCTTCTCTTGTGTCAAACTCTGCAGTGATTCCACAAATGAAAATGGCCAGTTGGGCAGAATTTGTTATGTCTGTTGTCTCGTCACAAGCCAGAGAGAAAAATTGGAAATCTGCTGAATCCTTGAGCGTTTTTTCAATATCTTGTGCCAAATCAGTAATCCGATCTGAGACGGTTCTCCGAGACAAACTAACATTCTGAAACAATTTTACTTTGTCTGGTGCTAACAGCTCTGCAGCAGCCACCATGCAGTCTTTCACAAACTCTCCCTCTACATGAGGTCTCAGCTTCTTTGCAATTAGCTCACTACATAGCTCGTCTCGATAACATTGCCTCTGTCACAATGCGACCTAGTAATAGCGGATTGTTGCGATTCCAAACTCCGTCGAAGAGCATTGATTTTATCCAGACACAGTTGGCCTTTCAATTCATTGAGCTTTGCATGTTTTGTGCTGTAATGACGCTCCAGATTGACTTTTTTCAATACTGCTAATGCATCAGCACAAACCAGGCACACAGGTTTGCCTTTGACTTCAACAAAAAAATAATCATTTGTCCATTTATCTTGAAAACCTCGACACTCTGCATCATCTTTTCTTTTCTTTACACTGGCCATTTTGTCGCACCACTACTGTAACCTATTTGAAAAATAAAAAGCATAACTGAGCAAAATAATTTCAAGGGAACCTATCACCTGTAAAAACGCTATTAACCTGCAGATATAGGTTAATAGCGTTTGAATCTTGCTTGGCGCCTGAAGATTGAACCCTGCTGAACTTTATTTCTCCCAGCAGCGTTATGGTTTCCATCATGGAGGTAGTTGAAAAAAGGTCCCCATTAGGCAGCACAGGTCCCCATTAGGCAGCACATGTCCCCATTAGGCAGCACAAGTCCCCATTAGGCAGCACAGGTCCCCATTAGGCAGCACAGGTCCCCAATAGGCGGCACATGTTCCCATTAGGCAGCACAGGTCCCCATTAGGCAGCACAGGTCCCCATTAGTCAGCACATGTCCCCATTAGGCAGCACATGTCCCCATTGGGCAGCATAGGTCCCCAATAGGCAGTCAAATGTCCCCATTAGTCAGCACATGTCCCCATTAGGCAGGCAAATGTCCCCATTAGGCAGCACATGTCCCCATTAGGCAGCACATGTCCCCATTAGTCAGCACATGTCCCCATTAGGCAGCACATGTCCCCATTAGGCAGCACATGTTCCCATTAGGCAGGCAGATGTCCCCATTAGTCAGTACATGTCCCCATTAGTCAGCACATGTCCCCATTAGGCAGGCAAATGTCCCCATTAGTCAGCACATGTCCCCATTAGGCAGCACATGTCCCCATTAGGCAGCACATGTCCCCATTAGTCAGCACATGTCCCCATTAGGCAGGCAAATGTCCCCATTAGGCAGCACATGTCCCCATTAGGCACATGCCCATAGCAGCACATGTTCCCATTAGGAGCAGAGTCCCTTATCAGCACATGTCCCCATTAGGCAGCACATGTCCCCATTAGTTAGCACATGTCCCCATTGGGCAGGCAAATGTCCCCATTAGTCAGCACATGTCCCCATTAGGCAGCACATGTCCCCATTAGGCAGGCAAATGTCCCCATTAGTCAGCACATGTCCCCATTAGGCAGCACATGTCCCCATTAGTTAGCACATGTCCCCATTGGGCAGGCAAATGTCCCCATTAGTCAGCACATGTCCCCATTAGGCAGCACATGTCCCCATTAGGCAGGCAAATGTCCCCATCAGTCAGCACATGTCCCCATTAGTCAGCACATGTCCCCATTAGGCAGGCAAATGTCCCCATTAGTCTGCACATGTCCCCATTAGGCAGGAAAATGTCCCCATTAGTCAGCACATGTCCCCATTAGGCAGGCAAATGTCCCCATTAGTCAGCACATGTCCCCATTAGGCAGCACATGTCCCCATTAGTCAGCACATGTCCCCATTAGGCAGGCAAATGTTCCCATTAGTCAGCACATGTCCCCATTAGTCAGCACATGTCCCCATTAGGCAGTCAAATGTCCCCATTAGTCAGCACATGTCCCCATTAGGCAAATGTCCCCATTAGTCAGCACATGTCCCCATTAGGCAGCACATGTCCCCATTAGTCAGCACATGTCCCCATTAGACAGCACATGTCCTCATGCACGCCAGGCCGCAGCGTTGCTAGGTGATACGGGCAGCCAGAGCCGGCACGGCAGGGGTTAAGAGTCCCCCAGGAGAGTTCTCCAGAGGTGAGAAAACCCACGCGTGACAGTCCCGGAGCACACACTTACCCGGTGGCGGCTCTACCCACACACTGGATTTACGCGACAGGCGCGGCTGGCCGGAGCTCCGCTTTCCGGTGAGGGGGTGCAGGAGAGTCCCGGCTGTCGCTGCTGTCACTGTGAGGGGGAGGGTAGTAGGCAATCTCTGGAAGCAGCAGCGGAAAGAGCTGCATCTTCCGCTTCCGCTCACCAGGACCACGGATGGGGGAAGAGGAGGGTTCAGGTGCGCCGCGCTGCACACATGATGGCTGACTATTGCAGGAGCTTGATGAGAGACAACCCAGAAGCTGTACATCACAGATCAGCCAATAAAAGAAAGTTCAAATAACTGCCATTTGCCATTCATCTGTGTTCCATATATACTGTATGTGTTTTTATATTTGGTATTTGAATTCTGTAAGTATATTTTATTTGCTGTACATAGACTTTGTAATCTTTGTTATTCCTTCATTAAAAATATACAAAATGTAGTACCGAAAATCATGTGTTTTTATCATAAAACATTCGATAGTAGTAATTTTCATCAAAAATGGAAAATATCTCTAAATCCTGATGTGATAGCCAAACACAGAGTTCATATTCGTAATCAGCAGCCAAAATTGAGTTAAAATATGTTTTAAAACCTCTTGCCTGCAAAATTGCGTTGAACAGTGATTATTTTCAGACTAGGCCTAGCAGTCACCAGCCAAACCACATAACAGCTGCAGCAGGCCGTGTTTGCCCATCGTGCTCAATGGCCCCCACTTTTCAGGCTCCTGTTCCTTTTTGGCAATGATCCAGCTGCCATGTTTGATCCTTCAAGCTAGTATGGCCCATCGGCCGGTAACCCTTAGACTTTCAACGTGCCAACAGGTTTCTCACACAATTCTCTAGTGTATATACAAAAGTGTGGTCAGGGTTTCAAGAACATTTCTGGGTACAGTTTAAAAAATCAACATTTTATTCTTAACACACAGACCTAGTATACCAGTCTGTGTAAAGATATTTTTCATCTTTTTCGGTTACTTAATGTTTGTATTGTTCATGTTCACAAAGCATATAAACATATGACAATACTATTGGATTGGCAGGAGAGGAGACATTTAAAAAGGGTGCCACGAATATCAGACGTCTGTGACTATGAAAATTGTGAAAGAAGATCACCATAAACCGCCAATGCATCCAATTGTGAGTCGATGTCCATTGAAAATGGTAGCCAATGGCATTGAGCATCGTAAGGTAGAGGCCAGCAGGACAGGCCAAAGCTAAGTCTTAACCAGCATGGATCAGTTACCAAAATTGGTAGTGGCTGTCCCTGTGAATGATTTCAGTGCCAAGACTCCACAGAGGGAACTATTGCGAGTGCTGGCGCCATAAGCAAGCAGGGGGGGCCCAGTCATGTGCACCAGTACTGGCACAGGGCCCCTAATAGTACGCCCGTGTGTCTGACGGCGAGTGGGCCCATCCCACCGTCAGAGCCACTTTTTGGTACTATGAGGGACCCCGTGCCAGTGCCGTCGCCCTATAGTGGGAGCCCCCACCTACTCAGGGTACCGGCACTTGCCCGGGGCACCAGGAGGTGACCCCAGCCCTGTGGGGGGGGGCAGGCCAGATAGAGAGGTGGCAAAAAGTTACATAGGTTGAGGTGTATGCTGGACGTTCTGCAGCTGAAAATGGAGGAATTTTGAGAATTCAGAGGAAGACAACGACAAAACAAGCCATTTTGCTGACAACCTATGTGTCCTGAGGGGAAGGTGGGACAAAATCCTTTGAAACCCATGCATGGTTCATTTTAATAAAGGTTAGGTCATCAACATTTTCTGTCGACAGCCGGGTCCTTCTTTCTGTCAGGATTGATCCAGCAGCACTGAAGATTCTTTCTGATAGCACACTACCAGCAGGGCAAGCGAGCTCCTGTAAAGCATATTGTGCCAATTCAGGCCAGGTGTCCAGTTTACAGGTCCAGTAGTCAAAGGGAATGATGGGTGAGGGAGAACATCGATAGGGGAGGAGAAGTAATTTGTAACCATAGTTGTCAACTGCTGTCTCCTGTCTGTTGCTATAGATTGCAGATTATTACCATGTGTGTGAGGAGTCCATGAGAAATCAGTCCACAACATGGTCATAAAACCCATGTCTCCAACACCACTTCGGCTGTGTCGACCACGAACACCTCTTCCATTTGGCCCATGACGGCTCGTGGTAGAACCTGCAACGCTGCTATTAGATGGGAATGCCTCTAACAAACGGTTTACCAGAGTTGCTTGTTTTTTGGCTAATATTAGCTCTATGGTCTCCTGTGGCATGATATTATGTAATTTGCCTTTATAGTGTGGATCGAGGATGCTGGCCAACCAGTAGTCGTCATCCTTCATCATTTTTACAATGCGTGGGTCCCTTTTTAGGATCCGCAAGGCATAATCAGACATGTGGGCCAATGTTCCAGGTGTCAATGATGCACTGCCAGCGGTAGGTGTAGGAGCACTTTCTGCCAAATCCACATCCCTCCAGTCATGCACAAACCCTGGATCTGAACTTGGCAAGCCAACATTTTCTCTTGCCCCCAGAGAAGCAACCTCCTCCCCTAGATAATCATCCCCCCTCCTCTTCCTCTTCTGCCTCCACCTCGTCCAGGACAGTTCCCTGAGCAGACAATGGCTGTATGTCATCAAGACTTCCCTCTTCCTCGTCGTCATCATCCACTGCACACGCCTGATCCTTAATGTGTGTCAAAGTTTGCATGAGCAGACGCATAAGTGGGATGCTCATGCTTATGATGGTGTCGTCTGCGCTTAACAGCCGTGTGCATTCCTCAAAATACTGAAGGACTTTACAGAGGTCTTTCAGCTTTGACTACTGCACACTCGACAACTCCATGTCTGCCCTAGAGCTACCTGCCTGTGTATCCTCCCATAAATGCATTACAGCCTGCCTCTGTTCGCACAGCCTCTCAACCATGTGCATAGTGGAATTCCATCTTGTGGCAACATCTATGATTAGGCGGTGTTTGGGGAGCTTGAGCGCTTGCTGCAGCTTCTGCATGCGACTGGAGTCTATCGGGGAGCGACGGATGTGCGAACACAGTCTTTGCACTTTATGGAGCAGAGCTGTTAACTCCGGATAATTATTTAAAAAGCACTGCACCACAAGGTTCAAGGTGTGAGCCAGGCAAGGTATGTGTCAGAGTTTTGCCATGGATATGGCCGCCACAAAATTACGCCCGTTATCACTGACTACTTTGCCTGGCTCAAGTTGTATACTGCCCAGCCATGTATCTGTTTCTCGATGCAAGTATTGGGACAGTACATCAGCGGTGTGTCTCTTGTCGCCCAAACACATCATTTGTAAAACAGCCTGCTGAAGTTTACCACTAGCTGTTCGATAGTGGGACACCTCGTCTGCAACACTGCCAGTTGCGGATGGAGTGCTCGTGCGTCTGCGCTCTGCTGACGAGCTTTCGCTTCTGGAGGAGGAGGGGGGGCCAACGCCTACAGCCAACTGTTGCCTATAACGTGGGCTAGGCAGCACTGTCCCACCACCGCCATCCTCTGTTGACCCTGCATCCACCACATTAACCCAGTGCGCAGTTATGGACACGTAATGGCCCTGGCCATGCCTACTGGCCCATGCATCTGTTGTGAGGTGCACCTTTCCACTGCAGTGCATGGACAATGCGGTCTTTCACATGCTGGTGGAGGGCAGGGATGGTTTTTCTCAACAAAAAAGTGTCAACTGGGTATGTCATAGCGTGGGACAGCGTAGGTCATGAGTTCTCTGAACGATGCGCTTTCAACCAAACGGAAGGGCATCATCTCTAATGAGATCAGTTTTGCAAACCCTGTGTACGAGGATGAGAGGCTGAGTACTTTCTTTTCCTACTCAGAGTGTCTGCTAGGGTGAGCTGGACTTGAGAGCTGCATCTGCTGGAACTGTCGGTGGACACGAGGGATTGAGAGTGGGTGGTTGATGGTGATAGTGGTGGAGGTGGTGATGTCTAGATGAAGTTTTTCGTGGCATAAACATTGTGATTCCCTGACTGCTTTCGCCTTGCGACGACACCTCTACATTTGTTGCTGGTGTTGTGCCTACCGGTGGCCTTACACTGGGGGAAGCAATGGAGAGTTGCTGGCTAACTTGAGTAGGAGCCAGTGCACATGTGCTATCTGAGTTTTTGTACTCTGTCCACGCTTGCATGTGCATGTTCACTAAATGTCTAAGCATGCAAATGGTGTTCAAATTTTTTAGATTTTTCCCTCGGCTAAAGGTTCTTAGGCACTTTTTACAGACAACCTTAGCCTCATCGGTAGGATTTTGTTCAAAAAAAGTGCCACACTGCACTCTTCCTACTAGGGTATACATTTTCAGGCCTTTCACGCTCTGGTAATTTGACCGTCAGGCCAACCGTCGCTGCAACTTTATTTTTTTTAAGACCTTTTGGGACTCGTACAGGCCTGCCAGATAAACCCCGATGCGATCTCGATACCTGCTGCAGATCCTTCTCCTCTTCTGAGCTACTGCCAGTGGCACCCTCTTCCACCACTACATGCCAATCCGGGTCAACAACTGGGTCATCCATCACCTCTTCTTCAATTTCATCTGCACCGTCTTCTCTGTCACTGTCTAAGGTGGTACAGTATGCGGGAAGGGGCACATGAGTTTCAGCAGGGTCAGATTGTGGCGCAGTAGACTTCAAGGGCAATGTAGTTCTGTGCTTCAATGGGGCAGCACAATCATCAAGCAGTGGCTGTGCATCAGTGCACTCAATGTCAGATTCATGTTGGACTGGGAAATGAGGCATTTGACTTAACAACCCAGGCATGGTATGTGAAAAGAGCTGCATGGAGTAATCTGAATTGTGGCTGACGCATCCTTCACTTGTAGTGGGGGTAAAGGAGACAAGGAAAGTGGTTGGTCCAGACCAGAAGGCTGCACTGACGAGTCAGTGGTTGCAGATTTTGAAATATCAGAAGAGGAGGCGATAGAGCTTGACGCAGCTTCGGCAATGTAAGCCAAAACCTTTTCCTGAAGCTCAGGCTTTAAAAGCGGTTTACCTACTCCCAGAAAAAGGAGCCTTCCAGGCCTTCTGGAGCCAGACGTTGACACAGGCTCAACACCTCCTGCGTTAGGTGCTATTGTGCTTTTGGCATTAGCAGCAGATGCAGCACCACCACCACCATCAGTAACAGGTGACCCACCACCACCACATGCTCGACCTCTTCCACCATACTTCCTCATGTTTGTGTAAATGTTGCCAAAATCACAGAAGATATGTTACTGTATGAGAGGCGTACAGCTGTATACGGTGAAGGTGAAAAATTCTAATCTCCGTATATATTTGTGGAGTAACACAGACTGTCACAGGCTCATTATGGATTACAGTAGAATTCAGAAATCAGATGTCATGCTCCACACAAGCAATTTGTACACTGTCACTGGTAGTCAGCTGTGCTACTACACCAAATTAATGGCCCCTTTATCACAGTCAGGCAGACTAGTAATCAGATGTGATGCTCCAATCAAGCAATTTGTACACTGTCAGTGCCAGGCAGCTGTACTACTCCACCAAATTAATTGCCCCCTTATCACAGTCAGCCAGCCTACTATTGAGATGTGATGCTCCACTAAAGCAATTTGTACACTCTCAGGGCCAGGCAGCTGTACTACTCCACCAAATTAATTGCCCCTTTATCACAGTCAGGCAGACTAGTAATCAGATGTGATGTTCCATCAAGCAATTTGTATACTGTGAGGCCAGGCAGCTGTACTACTCCACCAAATTAATTGCCCCTTATCACAGTCAGGCAGCCCATATTCAGATGTGATGCTCAACTAAAGCAATTTTTAACTGTCAGGGCAGGCAGCTGTACTACTCCACCAAATTAATTTACCCCTTATCACAGTCAGGCAGCCTACTATTCAGATGTGATGCTCCACTAAAGCAATTTGTACACTGTGAGTGCCAGGCAGCTGTACTACTCCACCAAATTAATTGCCCCCTTATCACAGTCAGGCAGCCTACTATTCAGATGCGCTGCTCCTCTAAAGCAATTTGTACACTGTCAATGCCAGGCAGCAGTACTACTCCACCAAATTAATTGCCCCTTTATCACAGTCAGCCAGACTAGTAATCAGCTCCAATCAAGCAATTTTTACACTGTCAGTGCCAGGCAGCTGTACTACTCCACCAAATTAATTGCCCCCTTAACACAGTCAGGCAGCCTACTATTCAGATGTGATGCTGCACTAAAGCAATTTATACACTGTCAGGGCCAGGCAGCTGTACTACTCCACCAAATTAATTGCCCCCTTATCACAGTCAGGCAGCCTACTATTCAAATGTGATGCTCCACTAAAGCAATTTGTACACTGTGAGTGCCAGGCAGCTGTACTACTCCACCAAATTAATTGCCCATTTATCACAGTCAGGCAGACTAGTAATCAGCTCCAATCAAGCAATTTGTACACTGTCAGTGCCAGACAGCTGTACTACTCCACCAAATTAATTGCCCCTTATCACAGTCAGGCAGCCTACTATTCAGATGTGATGCTCCACTAAAGCAATTTGTACACTGTGACTGCCACACGGCTGTACTACTCCACCAAATTAATTGCCCTCTTATCACAGTCAGGCAGCCTACTATTCAGATGTGATTGCTCCACTAAAGCAATTTGTACACTGTGAGTGCCAGACAGCTGTACTACTCCACCACATTAATTGCCCCCTTATCACAGTCAGGCAGCCTACTATTCAGATGTGATGTTCCACTAAAGCAATTTGTACACTGTCAGGGCGAGGCAGCTGTACTACTCCACCAAATTAATTGCCCTTTATCACAGGCAGGCAGCCTGTAATCAGATCTGATGGTCCACACAAGCAATTTCTACAGCGTCACTGACAGGCATGCAGCCTAAGAACCAGCATTGCTGCACACACTAAAATCCTCCCTCTCCTGTACTGTCACTGTACAGCTAATCGCTATCAGCACAAAGTTTTTTTTTTGTTTAGGCCCTGCTTAACGCTCTCCCTGCTCAGATGCACCGCCAGCAACCTTTCCTACACTGAGTTCGGCAGTTGTGAAATGGCTGTCGGCGCTGAGGGATTTTATATGCACTGTGACGCCACTGAAAGCCAACCAATTGCTGCAATGCCCTTCTCTAAGATGGTGCTGGCGCCTGCTATGTCATCCACATTGCCCACAGCCTGCATCCTTGCTAATTGGCCGAGAAAAGGCGCTTAAAGTGTAGAGGAAAAACTGACTCCAGCAAAATGGTAGCCGAACACGTGACCGAACTCATTCCACGGTTGGGTTTTGTTTCATGAAACCCGACTTTGGCGAAAATCAGCGATTTTTGAAAATGAACGACCTGTTTCGCTCAACTCTAATTATCAGTACTTTTAAAGTGCTACAAGTGCGGTGACTGATGTTCTCCCACATTTGCTGTCTTTGCACTCTGTTGTGGCTTGTTTGAGATGCTGAAATATACTGTCTTTAAGCTGAAGCAGCTCTTGTGAGCTCTTCATAAGAGCATCTGCATTGATAAGCTATAAGTAAATGTAGGGCACATTCATCCATTATTTCTTGACACTGCATCACCTGCCTTTAGAAATATTTTTTTTTATTATTTATTTCATATATTTGTATTTATATTACATTTTTACAACTCTCTAAATTATGATCTTAATGGATCCTCAACCTTTTAAAACAGTATTTCTTGTTATTCTTTTTCCACTAATGAGGCACAATTAATATTCCTTCCACTTTGTATGAATAATTAACATACATGTAGTATTCCTCGTGACAGCTTTGTGAGAAGCTTTAAACCCTGAAATGCTAAAATGAGAACTGTCAAGTGTACAATATGATACTTTTTTTTATCTCGACTGCTAATTAGATGCCATTTCTGCCAAGTATTCTTCTTTTCATTCTGTTCATAAAATTCCATATAGAAAACAAGAGATTACTAATAATTTATATATATTTATATATGTTATGATTTTGCCGGGAATAATAGTAAAAGTAGTAATATTATCCTCATTATAGCTGGAATTCTTCTTAGGAGAAATCATCTATTCTATTATTTCTAAACACTGTTTTTCGTGATTACTTTGTATCTCCATTCATACTGCAGCCACACACACAAATAATACACCATTTGAAAGGTAAACTTGCCACCTTCAGCAAGAAAATAGCCAAACCACACATTCACGATTTGATCACAAAATACAGATTAAACATTAATTTTCATAAACCTGCAGTAAGGAAAAATACAGATGGCACCACAGTACCCCAAAGCACACTACCACAAAGCTGCTTACAGACATCACAAACAAATCCAAACATTTGCCTTGGGGGCTTTCCTAGCTTGCCCAGCCTATTTTAGCCAAATTAGAGGATTGCACACTTCACTGCAGGTGAGGCACATATGCAAACACATTTGGAAACATGCATTGACGATTAAATTGCACTCTTGCTCCGTTCATACTACACCCACACAAACAAATGACACATCATTTGAAAGGTCAATTACATGCAGGTGGCAGCACACTACCCCAAAGCACACAATCACAAAGCTGCTTACAGACATCCCAAACAAATCCAAACATTTGCCTTGCATACTTTTCAGCTTGCCCAATTGCTTGCCCAGCCTATTTCAGGCACATTGGAGGATTGTACACTTCACTGCAGGTGAGTCACATATGCAAACACATTTGTACACATGCACTGCTTTTTCGCTGATTACTTCGCCCCCCACACACAAATGATATGCTATTTGAAAGGTAAACTTGTCCCCTTCAGCAAGAAAAGAGCCAAACAAACCACGCATTCACGATTTTAATACTAAATACAGTTTAAACATTTATTTTCATAAACCTACAGAAAGACACAATGACCTGCAGGTGGCACCTCAACCGGAAGACATTTTTTGGCCTCTACTTATCAAACCAATTTATTGTATTATCAAGCTACATATATAAATACCTGTCTGTGTTCATCATCTCATAAAATACATTTACATTTGACCAGCTTGCTTTTCTGAAATTGCCTGCGCCCCCAACGACTAATGTGCGAAAATTTCGCACGGGCCAAGCTAGTTGTTATGTATTGCATTGTTGTGTAGTATTTATTATTCTTTCAAGGGTAATATTCTCCTGGCAAACATCAACAAAGATGCATAAATAGGCAGAATATTCTTTTGCCAATTTAATGAAATCTTATCTATATCCATCAATGAGCCGATGGAGAGAATAACATTGACTATCCCATAAAAAGGCCCGTAAATTATATTAAGTAGGGAGTGAATAGGCTGTCCACTGTCCAGAGGAGTGGGAAGTTCCAAAATGACAGGAATTGTGTAGTGTTGTGTCCAATAGTTAGTACTAGAGATGATTGAATCCTTGAAAAGTCTAATTTGCCAGACTCGATGAATTTTCCCAGGAAAGTCAATATGCAGTAAATCACTTCACTGCAAATAAATGTACTCTGAAGTCCCAAACTGCCCTGAAAAAAAGTC